>RSEF01000004.1:69106369-69133732 GCA_003993805.1 Himantopus leucocephalus | reverse complement strand
GGAGGCAGAATGTAATAGAAGATGATGAACTTTTTTTAATAATCATTGTATGAAAAGTCACAATTAAATTGCAAGAAAAAGCTATATTTAAATCAAGCCCCTTTCAGAAATTCTTTTGATAGCGAAAAGCAAAAAGAGTTGGCAGATTGAGAATTATCTACATTATAATAAAAGGGAGAGAGAGTCTACCTCTTCGTGCTAGAGCAAAAGAAAACATAACTTAAGCAAATAAAGCAGAGTTGAGTCAGAAGTAGGTTACTGACAAATTAAAGTCGCTGAAATATGCTTCTGCTGGAAAACAGGGAAGGGATTAAAAAACAAACTCCTGTGGAAAATCTGCTATCTTACTCCAGAAAAGCAGAACCAATTTTAAAGAAAGACTTTCAAATAAGAGGCAAATTGGCAACTTCCTAAGAAAGAAGTGGATAAGCTCTAAGCAGCTTGGTTTATCAAATGGAAATTTGCTTTCAAAAGGGGTACGCTGAAACAGAAATAAGGAAAAGAGGGAAGTTTGCCCAGGAGTGAGCCTCCGGCTTATTTGTAGGCAAAACGCTGATCAAAGCTTGCCAAAACTAGAGAGTATTTAAGGTCTTGTTAACACAACTGACAGAAATCAAACTTTATTTTCAGCTATAAATAGCAGCACAAGTGCTACAACAATGAAGATTTAATCTTAAAGAGAAAGAAGGGTTTCAAATAAGTGGATTCTAACTTGAGATTTCATGCTGTTCTTGCTAAATAAAAAAAAAATGCTTCCATTGATTCCTGGCACAATTACAAAATGACAATATACAGTGGTAGAGACTTGCTCAAAAGGAGCTCAGGCTTCAAATGTGATCCGATTTGAGCAGTTACACACCACTGTGAATGAAAAGGTGGAGAAAGAATCTCAGCTGGGAAAAGGAACACGTACTATGGCAACTAACGTACAATTTTATGCAATCACTGCATGAGACACAGGTCAGTGAAACTCTCAGCAAGGGTGCTGTCAGGGAAATCACAAGTTAGCACAGAGGAAAATAAATGCACTACGTCTAATTTACTAGGAATGCCCTACATACACCATCAAGCGTCCACGCAACAGCTAGGGTAAAGCTTAGTACCACCTGAAAATGGAACTGCTCCATAGTACCATGTTCTGCAATTCCCAACTTACAGAGCATTGGCCTCCAAGTGTGTTGGAGTCAATGACACTAATAATGACTAAAAGACATTCTCCAAAAAATTCAAAGAATTACTATAAACAGGAGACTATTTTAAACTATTATTGGAAGTCACATCATTTGCTCCTGTTTCAGTTAAGCTTAGGTGATGACATTTTGACTGTTCCTGTGGTATATTGCGTGGACAAATGAGAATACATGAGAATGCCTGTACTTTTCTACAGGAGTAATCTTGTAGAGAAATGTTCTTCCAACTCCCTCTGCTAAAATCTCAAGTTTCTGCTTTGTCATTAAACTGCGTGAATGTTTTCCCGTCAGCCTCTACAGTTGCTCTCCACATCTCCTGCTGGAGCTTTTCCACTTTGTACAATTTAATTCAATGGTCCTTGGACCAGAATGAAGGAGATGATTGACTATAAAGACACATGAGAAACACAAGTAGTAACTTCCATATGTATATAATTTATATGTAGTGGAGCAGTTCCAACTAGACAGTTTGAAAGAATCTACCTAGAATAAAAAGCCAAGAGCCTGCTAATTGGACACTCGCTTTGGTTGTTTGAAATTGGCATTACACTGAGTCTAAGATTAAACAGAGTGGATAGTCACCTACCTCTGACCACTTACATCTTGCCTTGAAGTGGGAGGTGTCCCTGCCCATGACAGGGGGGCTGGAACTCGATGATCTTCAAGGTCCCTTCCAACCTAAACCATTCTATGATTCTATAAAGTCTGTATCAAAGCTATGCATATGACCCATATTGCTCTTCAAAAAGAGTCTAAGAATAAGAACTTTTTTGCAGAGCCCAAATTAAGGAGGAAGCCCACTCAAACACCTAAATCCACACACTTCCTTTCAGCAACGTACAGAGACGTGCTCTGGAGAACTTGCAGATGAGGTAAATTACCTCTATACGCACAATATCCTCTGCTTATGTTAACCCTTTGAAGAACATGTCGGGACTGTAACGAAAACATTACAGCATTTTTAGCTAAGTTTTTTAACTGACTTCTTGAAGAGATGGGTAATTTATTTGTGAATGATAACCCTTGGCTGAAGTTGGATGAACAATGCAGACAACAGCATGGCTATTCTTGTACTTGGAGAGAAACTACTAAATGCTGAGAAAAAAATAACCTCAAAAGCAGCTAGTTTTGTCTTCCATCAGATGTCCATTCACAGATTTTCTACCATAGCAAAGTAGATCCATGATTTTCTGAAGAACAGGAAGGAAAATAATCTGGACTGAAACTCTACGATCACTTACATGGACTGAGCAACACTGGAGAGCTTCAGGCCAGCAACCAGTGCCCCCATGACAGAGCCCTCAGTTTTAGCCTATCCTAGTTATGGCTGACACTTTTTCCTAACACGTACCTCTTCCAGGGATAGGATCAAAGCCAATCCCAGAAGAGAGACATTGGCTATGAAGCATCTGAAAAAAAATGAAGCTTCTAGCTTTGAAAGGGCTGTATAACTGCCAAATTTAATGGCTTCACTTCACACATGCTTCCTGGTTTACAATGACAACAACCTGTCAGCTTACATCTTCGTTGCAACAAGACTAAATGCCACATTAGCAGTGTAAAGAGTTGAACCTAACTTTACAGTTACTCTCAGCCAAATACATTTTATGCAGGACAGTTTTGGTATGTAAATATACATACCAAATCAAATCAAACCAAACCAAAGAGAAACAACCGAGGGTGTTTTTAACTCTGCCTTTTAGTCTTTGGGTGGAAAAAAAAAATACAAGTATCTTGGGTTGGTGTCACTCCAAACACTTTTGCAATAGAAGTTTCCTTTTGAGATCCACACCAGTCAGTAAAGCATATTACATGAAAGACATCTTGGCCACAGAAAGATCTCCCTATTCCTAAAATTCTTGACTAATCTTTGGCAAATAACCTAACAAAACAACAGGAGGAACAGCAGGACTGCTCTCCCAAGAGATGGATATTAGCCTTTGCAGACATGTAGTTGGAAACCAAACTCAACTAAGTTGGTGCTACTTTCAATATGAAAGAGGCAAGTGTTATGATGGAGAGATGAGACTTGAGAAAACTGGAAGAGTAACCATTCTCATAACAATTCTGCTATACCAACCTCAGTTAAAACAAAACCTATAAATATTACCTTTTCAGGAGTAAACAGAAACTTTAGCCATTGTGCTAACAACCAGGAGATTCCAAGCAACTATGAGTCTTTTCACGAGTTAAGTGGTCACCTGGTTCTGGAAAAAAAATAAATAAATAAAATAAAATTAAATCAATCAAATCACTATGAAACCAACCGCACAGGGTATTACAGAGAAAATTAAATATAAAAGGCTTCAAAAAGCAACTAAATAAATCCACCACAGAAAAATATACTAAGTGCCATTAATGGCTTTACTCTTCTAGCATGTTAAAGTACAGGTAAACAAGTTAACTTTCAGTTCAGAAGAGGCTTCCTTGTCATTACCACATAGTGTGGTCAGCCACAATATTGAGTGGGGAAAATTGCCCACCTGATGACTCAATCTAATATCATTGCTGGTTCATTTATTTCATTTTAATTGCAAATCTGATTAATACTTAAAATGCTTACATTTCTTGTTAGTTTAATGAAAAACAAGGTGATTTTAGTTTAATTATATGTTTGGGTTTAACTTTAACTTGCTTGTTACAAGCCACAGAAAAAATACAGGGGATTTTCTTCCTCGTTTGCTTTCTGACAGCAACTTGTGCTTGAATTGTAAGTGTGAATGAAATGACTGAATTTATCTAGGCGCCACATAATTTTCCATAAGTTATTTTGGTCTTGCTTTACACTCCTGAAAATGTCAATACATCTCATGACACATGCACATTAAATTAATGGCAACTAACCTCCTCCCTCGGTACTCAGCTTCCTGTTAGGTGATGAAACAGCCCATGTTGGTTGTGACTGTCTGAATTTCTTACCTTTGCCTAATCATTACTTTTTCCCCATCAAAAATATAACTATTAACAGGAAACAGAACAAACCCAAAATTTTTCAAAAGTCATTTAAAGTGGTCTTCATGGTGCAGTTAGTGTTTCTTACACAGAATTAAAAAAAACTTTAAAAAAAACAAACACATTAAGACTCTTTAAAGGTCATCTTATCAATAAGGACACACAGATTATCAACAAATCCCAGACTAGGCGGAGATACTAGAGTTTTGATTTGGTGATACCAGAGAAATTTTGAGTGTGCCCTGAAGGATGAGTTAATGGAGAAGATACAAAATATCCCCTATCAAGTTATTCCCATAATCACTTAATTTAGCAATATAAGTCCCCATTGCATTTGCTGCCAGAGATTATGCTTTGAAAAACGGGGAGACTTCTCCCTGTTAATTGCCTACAGGTATTTCTCCTGCCACAGTGAAATATACATCATTCCTTTAATGGTGAACATAAAGTATTTACGTATGTGCATCTCACTGTATTTTATTACATGAGAAAATATCATTCCCTGAAGCCAATAGCTAAACTCCATTTCATGTCATTAGTTTTTACTTATAGCAGCTAAAGATCAATTAAGTCAGTATATTTTTATTACATGAGATAAAGTAGAGGGGATGAATGATTTTTGTGCATGTTTTCACTGTTACAATTTGTTTCTATTTGTTGTCATTTAAGCTAATTGCTACCTTTGAATCATGGTAGTTAACACTAATATACAAATATTGTTTGGTTGTTGTTCATGTTTGCCATAAGTTAATTGCCATCAAAATTAACCTCTCTCACTGACATGCGATAAATTACAACAAAGTTGATAGTCTTCCACAGGCTTCAGGAAGTTTCCATTCACTAACCAAACACTTAGAGTAAGGCAAATACAACAGTAGCCCCAGGTCAGCAACACATCCTAACACATGCTATTAAAGTAAATTAATCTGATACTAATCACCTGTCCAAAGTAAAACATCACTTCAAAGACAACTGAGAAAAGCACCTGCAACTTAGATGCTCCACCTATGGCAGGTACAACATTCAACCCATGAAACCAACGCTGCAGACGGACGCAGAAACAGGGCACGCGGCTGGACTAGCATTTAGCAGTAAGAGGTCGGTGCATTTCTCTGGGGAGATAAAGCCGGGGGCTGCACTGGAAATTAGACTACATAGGAGGGATGGGGCTGAACGGTGAGACACGGGCAACTCCGGTGATTGCAAACTGGCAGTCGAAGTGGTGGCGACTGGCACAAGCCTTTTGCAACTGCAAGAGCTGAACCAAGCAGCAAGAGTAAGACGGTCCTCTGTGACCAGACTAAACTATCAGCCACACAACAACATGGAAGCTGACCCACCTTCTTACAGCTATCACACCACAAGAAAGTTCAGTCCGCGGCTTGCGGCCCGGTGTTGGGAGCTCACTCAGCTGCACCCCTCTCCAACAGATTTCAGGAAATAAATTCTGCCCTCAGTTCCCTAACAGAAATCACCAGGGCTGCTCTGTTGTAAAAGAAAGAGTAATTCATTCCAATAACATGGATTAGGAGCTAAACCTAAACCAGTCTGCCTCTACTGATTCCAATTGATTCACACCTGGCATTAACAGGCTATTGATGTTTGCATCCAAGCATACAGACCAGAAGACAAAGCCTCCCGTTAGCAAAGAAAGCAGAAACAAAGCAATCCAGCCTGAGAGCTGAAGAGGAGTGTGATAAAAGTACAAGACATCCCAAGCACTGGGAGGGGGGGCATGCAGAAGCTGGATAGACGAGTCTTAATGAGTTAAATATATTCTAGCTTTGCTGCTGCCCTGCTGAGAGCACAATCTTGAATATGTTTCAGTAAGCAAAGACTGAAGGATGCAAAGGTGTTTTTACAAAGGGAGGGTAACCCGGGTGGAACGTAAAACACTATTTGAGAGATATCCCAGAGCTAGAAATCAAAATCTCTTTCTATTTTTGTGATAATAAATTGGTAAACAGTGTCCTCGAAGCCCTTTCTTGTCCTCAGGCTGAACTGAAACACAGGACAGTGCTCTAAACTTGGTTTTTGAAGCTATGTTCTTTGGGTTTTTCCTGCCCAATAGACATTTTGCACACTGCCATACTAAGAAGTGTTTTCCTTTTTCCATCCGCTATATAGTCTGAGACAAAGATTCTATGTTGGTAAGGAAGAAATTGGGATTTGAGTATCTTCAGGCCTATGAAGCACTGAGCTTTGGTTTCCCACATATTGAGCAAATATCCTAACCAAGAGGATATTATACACAACCTCATCCAATAGCTGCATTTCAGAAAGGCAGCACCCATAGCTATGTTTTGTAAGCGTATGGTCATTTCAAAGTATGTTAGATTTACCTGGAGCATTGAGGGACTTAAGCACTTAAGACTACCGCATGCAAGATCCACAGACAGAGCCCAAGTGATGCACATCTTTTCTTCCTGATTCCCAGAAACTACGTAGGCTAATTCAAGAGGTAAGAGGAGTTGAACTGTTTTCTCCGTTTCACTTAAACAGAACTGGATTCCCCAGCTAACACATACCTTTCTTTAAAATTTCTATGTAATAGTGTTCAACATACAATCCAGTCATAACTATCACATGACTTTTGATAGACTAGATAGCTCTCAAGTGCTCACCAATAAAGCTTTTCACAATTAACCCTTCACCAAGAAAAGCTTATCGAGAGTTTGTGTATCACATAATGTAGTTCATTTCCAGATTTTTTCCAAAACCAGTATAAACTCCCGTATCCTCAGATGTAGTACTCAGCAGTGCCAGGTGGAAAAATATTTGCAGATCATTCTTATGCGGTCAGGTCTCTGGAAAATATATTCAGTATTTCAAGCAACTCAATATTTGATGTAGATGAACTTATTGCATATTCAGATTCTCTCTTGAATTCATACCTGCCGTTGTAAAACAAGAGACTATGAATTATAAGACCCTTAAGCAACGTATGCAGAGGATTAATCATGTTGTAGTCTAACTGGGCACTGAATGTCACCATTGCTCCACACAAATACTGTGCCATTGAAAGTGCAATTACTAGACTGTAGATAAAGTGAGCCATAAAATGAGAAATCTCATCATATTTGACAGTGCATTGTGAAGCATTCCCCATTAAGGGATGGGAATAAAATGTTTATGAGCTAATTTATTCCAAACATGTTTGTAACTGTCTATGGTTAGTACTGTTTGATCCAAGAAAAGGTTATGCTGATTTGAGTGGGAGAGACAGAAAACCTCAAACTGTGAGCGTATACACCAAGTTTGATTTTTTTTTTTTCCAAACCAAGACTACATCAGAAATATTACCTGCAGTCAAATCACACAAATTCATTGCTCCCTGGCGGCTAAAAGAAACTCATTGTTTCTCTGCTTGTATTGTTCAAATAATTGGGGTGTGTGTATTATTTTATCTTTGTCTTTCCTGCTGTCATATACAATAGTACTGCCAGGAAAACCATTCTTCTTCCACACACACCCCTGCAAAAACGAGCCGGGAGGGCGGGGACAGAAGAAAATTGGTGTTTGTTTATGTTCTTACTGATGTCAGCTTGAACACCAGCATTGGAAGAAATACCAGATTGCACAACATGGATGTGGAAAAAAAAAAAAAAAAAAAAAATATTTTACAGTCAGATGCGTATCTTAAGTTACATTAAAGTGAACATTCCTAAAGCAGAGCATGTAGTTCACATGAGNTTATGATTTTAAAAAATCGAAAACAGCTGCCAAAATTTAAAGACAGAATGCAAACTGCAGAATGTAAGTCTGGATAATAATGGTGTAATATAGAATTGAATATCCTCTAAAAACCACAGCTGATCTTTCTGAAAAATAAAATGGAAAGGCTAATAATCCAGTTTAAGTGGTAGTCTATTATGTTTGAAAAAGCAATCTTAACTCCCTCAAGGTAATTAAAATTTCCTTCATCTGTCTCAGCTTGAGCAGTTGCCAGGATGTACATCCAATACAAAGAAGACAGAGCAAACTTTAAACCATAAAAGGTATTGAGCTAAAGCTACCCACCAGCACTGAAAAAATATTCATTTGGCAGATTAGTAAATTAATTATAACCCAAGATAATATAAGGACATTCAAACTCATCCCACTCTCACTCTATGTTAATAGAGATGCAAAAATTCTGAAAGTGAGGTATGAAACATGGGCACTCATAATCCAAAAGTAGGGGATTTGGTCCCTGAAAGAGGGTTGAAGAAAGCAACGTAAAATCAGAACTTGATCTTGCCGTTCATTAAAGTAGGACACACTGTCTCCTTTCGCATTCCCTCAGCATACAGTGTAATTACGGCTGAGTAAGGATAGCAGGTGGTAAAGCTAGGACTACAACTTTTAGAAAAAAATTAAGAGAGAAGCCACATTATTAGTGGGGAATACAATCTTTCTCCTTTTACTCTAAAACTAGTCAGTGACAGCCACTTGTGCCAGCTGAGCGCATCTGGTAACATCTGGTCTTTAAGAGTATAGGGGACAATACTATTCCCATATACGTAAAGGCAGTAAAAAGTTTTCCAGTTGAAAATTTCTTCAGAGAAATACGTAGTTTTTTCAGACTCACTGCAGAGAATCTGCTGTACAATTCCATATGGTTTTCTGATGCCTCGTTCACCCCTCTGGTGAGACCACAAGTCCCTATGAACGTGCATGCTCCCAGCTGAGTTAACACGGACACGCAGCCAGGCTTCCGACTGTGCCACAGCCCAGGAACGCTGGGAGCGGTTTTATCCCTTGCAGGGAGCTCTAAAAGGTTTCAAGAAAAGGAAAAGGAGGCAGTGCTGTTAGCTTTTCTAAGGAGGATTTTTAAATTCCTATTCCCAGAGATGTCTTAAAAATGTATTTTTCCTTCCCCATTTGAAAGATTTTTCTTTACACGCATGCCAGCTGTTGGCCATCTCAAATCCCACTTGTTAAACATAAGGCAAGAGTGGGCTCTCTTTATGTTAAAAACAAGGATGTCTAAGTTCTGACACTGACTTCATTTCACAGGGTTCATTTTCACATTCAGGAAAACCTTTTTAATTTCACAGCAGATTGCTCTTTACTAGAACAATTTTGTCACCATTAGATCCATCCAAAATATACTCAAAATTCTGAAGGTTATAGGACTTATCCTGCCCTTTATTCCATCTTGCTGTTTTTATTACTTGCTGTAGCATCTGTGGGAGCAGACTTAGAAGCCTGATACGTGCTATTGCATTCTACTCAGAACATCCAGTTCTCATTGAAGTGAATTATCAGGTGGAAGACAGGCTTCACCGGTGGAGACTGTTGCTTAAACAGACACACATTATCTATGGAGCAAAACAAAAGATTTCCCAAGATACCTACTAAAAATTGACAAACTACATTACGTTCCTGCTTAGCGACTACCTCTTCCTCTTGGAAGAGTACTACATGTATGCTGTAAAGGTATATTGTTAAGAGACCTGTGGCCCTGGAAGGGATTATCTGAACAAGATCAGGGAGATAAAAAAATCCAGGCATCTGGGGAAAAGAGATCATTACGGTACATAACTGTACCATACATACATGCACATACATAACTGTGCATACCTGGCATTGCTGGAACATACATCCCTGCACAGGGATGAATGGGACTGGACAGAGCTACACCAAGTGTTATACAGGAGAGACTGGGACCTCTAAATATGAAGCTGGAGCTAGATAAAGACTAGAGAACATACTTACCTTCTGAGGGAAGGTATTTTTATTGAAAATATTTTTATGAGAATTTTTTTCTTGTGGGTTTTTTTCCCTCCATTCAAGACATTTATTCTGTTTACCAAAAAGTAGTGAGGGGGAAAAGACATTCTAAGCTTTTTCTGCTGCAATAATTTCTGTTTTGATGAAGAAAGGTATGCCATTTTTTCCAGCACACTACTGGATAATAGCTATCTATCCACCTATGTATCTTTTATGCAGGTCTTGATTAAATAATTGGCAGAATTCTCTTCTTTCTTTCAAAATGGAATTCCAGTTCTCTTTGCATTCTCATCTCCCTGAAATATTCACTCTGAAGACAAAATAGTTCTAAGTCATCCAACACCGCCCTCTCAACTTAAGGCAAATCAATGCTTAGAAAGATGCAATGGGTTAATGCTATTAATTCAGCCCAGTACTACAAATGCCATAAGGGGATGTGTTAACCCAGTACTAAGCAAATGCGTCTTAAATGGGAACCTGTGAACACAACTGCTCCCCCCATCCTCGGGTGAAACCGAAGAGAAGTTTTTGTACTATTAGGCCCGACTATAGACATGTTACATTTACCTTAAAAAGAGGCTGCGAAAAATCTAGTAAGGAAGGGGCTCCCAGGATGCAGTCTGAAGATGAAACTAGTAACTCTAGATTTCTTGATTTGAGTCATACCTAAGCTTTTCCTTCCATCCCTTCTCCCTGTAATCCTGCAGTGCCAGATTTCTGAGCATTCACAGGGTAGTGCTGCTGTGCCCACCTGGCGTGTCCTGCACTGGGTGTGCTGGAAGCTCGGAGCAGATTAGGTGATGCGACGCTTCAGCAGCGCTTGGAACTCTTAATTTTTTTATTTTTTTTTTGTAGTTTTAATGCAATGAAAACAGTGGAAAGGGTAGGAATAAAGACGAGGTGGCTAAAAGGCTGCAAGACCTGGAATGATGACCAGCAGGGAAGTAAAATGAGGGCAAAGCCAGTCTCAGCCATGACAGAGTTACACTAGGCAGTGAGTCACACAATACAGCGCCTGCAATTAAGCATTCAAGTAACCCTGCATCCAATCTGCAAGGTTTCAGCTGAAATGCAACAGCTAAAAAAAAAAAAAAAATCAAGAGGCTTGTCCAATTAGCAGGTTAGTTAGGTGGTATCCTAAGTGAGAGACATATAGATCTTTCTCTTACTCTAAAAGTCTTTCCTCCAAAGTTTGTTAATTTACCTTTGGTATATTAAAGATTTATTGTAGTTATAAGTTCCTGATGGAGCTCCTGATTATCCCTCTACTCAATGGGATGAAGACTTTTCATTAGCTGCCATGAAGCAGAGTACTTACCTGATAAAAATTGCATCTACAACAATGAGCTGTGGGGAATAAAAGCCTATATAACTATTCGTTTATCTGCTCTTCACATTTTGTATTGGACAAACTGCCTTCAAGCTCTTACCACAATAAGCAAAGGACAACTTGAGGCTGAAAGCTTACCCTGCAGGTCTTATTGAAGAAGGTGCAAGTTTAGCTCACTTACCATACAAGTAAAAGAGAAAAACAGCTCAAAAGCTATGCACCACACAAAAAAAAAAAAAAAAAAAANAAAACACACACACAACATCTGAAGTTGGGTAAACTGACAGATAGAACTCTTCTATTAATCAGGATAAGACACATGGTTTAAATATTCTGCATACCACATCTGCACCTGCTTGTACTACTGTAAATTTCTTTCAAAAAAAGAAGAACGAACCATTCACACTACACGCTCTCCTAGATGTATAAAAATTACAAAGCCCAGTTGTTCTTGAAAAAACTCCTTTTAAAAAAATGAAAATCAAAACCTACCAGTGTAAGTGATGGCATGTGGCCTACTCATGTAGAATAAAGAACTCGCCTCAAAACAAGCAGTATAAGCAAGAGTTCATAAGTATTTAATGTCTCTTGCCCCCTTTTCTTCTATGCTTTCTCTTTATTTAATTTATCTAGTTATTGTATTAACAATACATTTTCCTTTCCCTTTGCTCTTTCCTTCAGTTTAAGATGCAGAAATGAAGATGCTGCAAACTGTCAGTTAATTGCCAGATTCTAAGCACAGTGTCAAAGTGCACGTCAACATCCAACATGCAAAGCCTCTAATACTTCAGTACAAGCAAATCATAAATGTGTCAAGCAGTGTTAGGCTGACAGTGTACAAAGAAATTTATTTTTCTCCCATACGACAACAACCACAACCTCCACTGATGGCAGAAACAGCAAGAGCAAAATCCATCAAGGCTGGACACACATAGCATCGCTGACACGAGTACAGTACCTGTTGATACTGCTGGGAGATCCCGCTGCTCACCAGGATCTCAGTTCTCCATCTGCCTTGCTGGATACTTTTTCTAGAAGTACATTTCCTCTTTCTGACATCTTCGTCCTTACTAGGTACTGACCCAAATAAAACCGCATGAATAGTCTTAGAGAAGCGTCATGGTTTCAGCTGGGCTGGAGTTAGTTGGTTTTTTTGCCAGCAGCTGGTGTAATGCTGTGTTTTGGATTTGGGATGGGAATAGCGTGATAGCGCACTGGTGGGTTTGGTTGTTGCTCAGCTCTCAAGGCCTTCTCTGGTCCTCACACCGCCCCACCAGCCTGGGGGGCACAAGGGGATGGGAGGGGACACAGCCGGGACAGCTGACCCCAACTGACCAAAGGGATATTCCATGCCATATGACATCCTGCTCAGTACATAAAGCTGAGGAACAAGAAGGAGGGGGAGAATGTTCAGAGTGATGGCGTTTGTCTTCCCAAGTCCCTGTTACCTGTGATGGAGCCCTGCTTTCCTGGGGATGGCTGAACACCTGCCNGAAGAAGGGAGAGAATGTTCGGAGTGATGGCGTTTGTCTTCTCAAGTCCCTGTTACCTGTGACCGAGCCCTGCTTTCCTGGGGATGGCTGAACACTCGCCTGCCCGTGGGAAGCAGTAAAAGGAATTCCTTGCTTTGCTTGCATGTGTGGCTTTTGCTTTACCTATTAAACTNCAAAAGGAATTCCTTGTCTTGCTTTGCTTGCGTGTGTGGCTTTTGCTTTATCTATTAAACTGTCCTTATCTCAACCTATGAGTTTTTCCTCACTTTTACCCTTCTGAGTCTCTCCTCCACCACAACTGGGGGGAGTGAGCAAGCGGCTGTGTGGTTCTAGCTGCTGCCTGGGGTTAAACCACGACAACAAGAACTAGAAAAGATCCAATTCCTCTCTCAGTACTTTTACACTGGATTTTTTTGTTTGTTTGTTTTATCATCCAATGTCCGCTGGTAAAAGTATAAGAATCCTAGGAAAAGGGCATTGTCTTGTCTTGTTTGTCATCAGTCTGTGAAGACTATTTGTGGACTTGGCAAAGTTGAATTAACAAGACCAAAACGTCACTGAAGTTCCGAACTACAGAACTCAACTCTTCAAGCTGATCTGCCCAGGCAGATCTCTCCCTCTGTCTCCATTTACATCTAAGAGTTCATCTAATGCTGTATCAAATAAAACGGATCTGGTCAGCACCAACTCTCAAGATATTTTAGACGTCATGTTTTTAAATGCACATGAGATAATTACTCAATGAGACAGCTAACAATTTCCCTAGAGTTCTTTGACTTCAGCTACAAAATGGATGAGAGCAGCAATTTTCCACCCAGTAGTGAAGAGGAACTGAGGACGGTTGCCTATTGTTTCCAAATGTTTAAAATTTAAGTTTAATGCAGGCAATAGAAATTACTGTAAAGGTGACATAATAAATCTATCATCGTGTCCGAGAAAATTTAGTCATTCTAATAGTTGCTGAATCTCAATAAACATAATCTAGTGTATTAATATCACCTTATCTTTCAAAAAATCCCTTTGGTATTAAATCTTTATAAACAATCCACCCCTACATCAATTTTATGGCACAAATTTTTCCCAACAATAAGTTCAAGATGTATAGCACTTTTTCAAGGCAAGAACTCTCAGGAAACTTTTAAAGAAGATGTAAAAAAAAAAATAAAAAATTATTCAACTGTAGCATACAACGCCAACCTAACAATGAAAAGTGAGAATAAGAGAAGTGCTGGGTTATTTGATTTAGAACATGGCAGCAAGCACAAATATAAGAAAATTCATGATTTATCCAATTTACAGTGGTCATTGGTATGGATTCACTTTGCAAGAANTAACAATGAAAAGTGAGAATAAGAGAAGTGCTGAGTTACTTGATTTAGAACATGGCGTCAAGCATAAATATAAGAAAATTCATGATTCATCCAATTTACAGTGGTCATTGGTATGGATTCACTTTGCAAGAAGGTAAGCACAAAACTCAGGCTGCAGTTTCAAAAAAGCCCTTATTTATAGTAAACAACTGTCACACTCATGCTCGTATGCTCGGCTGACTCCAAGCCATAGTTATTTCTGCAGAGAAATCTATTGCAGCACATCTACAGTAACAAGAAAATAACCTACATATTTCTGACTAAGCTGAACACACACCAGGAACATGCCAAGCAGAAAACTACCTAAAACAATCAATTGCCAAAAGGAAGCAAAATTATACTCTTCTACTTATTTTGTCCGGAGCCCTTTCTATAGAGCCCTCTCTGCCTCAGGAACTGTGGTAGTAGATATCACTTGCAAGGAAAGTGTTTGAAGGAATTCCTTGTGTGCGTAACCAACAAGGAACCCCTTCCATCCTTTGCATTCCCTATTAAAAGGGAATTCCCTGGTAGCAGGAAAGGCAAGGACGCCGTTTTCAGGGCTTTTCAAACAAAATCCCATCCTACCTCCACTTCTCATTGTCTCCTCTTCCCAAGTAGGAATCGCCCCAACCAACACCTTCGTCTTTGGAGACAGCACATTTCAATTTGTTTATCTCATTAAGAAGCCTTGAATGAGCTCTACAATAGAACTAAAAGTAACTACAGACAAGCCAAACCGCCAAAAAAACAAAACAAAAAACCAAACGAGAAATACTGGATGATTCAGCATAAGCTGGGAATTAAAGTGAATCCTGGATACTGTGTAAAGGGCAAGTAAATTAGTTGATTAATTTTATACAGACTGAGGAAAATATATGTTTTTATCTTCCTGAATGCTGACAAAGCCACACAAGTCATTACTTCAACCCAAGACTTTTTATGTAGAAATTGCATACAGAATGCAAAGGAGGAAAAAAAGGCCCATATCTAATCAAAACTTAATTTGAGGTTTTTGATGGGAGAAAGTGGAAGACAGTTTGAATCTATCCCTTCATAACAGAGCTTATGGCTTTAAGCTTTCAAATGCAATTAAATAACATTTCTCCACAGCAAAATTTAAAGTAACAGCTGTGTTTGGTCCTTCACAAGGACTGCATCCACTATACTGACAGGAATGGAAATCTCTGAAAGACACTATATTAAAATCACATTTTCCAACTAATTCAATGAGAAGAAAAAATATTAAGACTTAAATGATTACTTCAAGACCTCTTTAAGAACTTTGAAAGTCAAGAAGAACTATACAAAATGTACTATGAATATAAAGCACAAGCACACAGAGCTGAAATAAGAAGGCTGATACCAATCAACTAAGAAAGAAGCAGGAAAAGATCCTATAAATATACTAAAAGACAAAACCAGAGGAATATACAGGTTGACTGTTTCACAAGGAAGGCAAGTGAGTCGATGATAAGGAAAAGGTTGACATATCAAATAGCTTTATCCTTACAAATAAGTTGAATTGTAACCAGATATTTAAAAAGTGAACAGGAGCGTTAGCCAAGTTAGGGAAAAAATAGCTTAAGGAATATTTAGGTAAATTACATGTACACTAGTTTGCAAGGATCGATTAAATTCGGTCTTGAGGACCCAGTGAACAAGCTGAAACAGTTTCTTAAACTTAAATGAATTTTTGTAAAATTCACAGTGGACTGGAAAGTGTCAGGGGGCTGGAGAAGGATAATCATAATACCATCTTTAAGAAGGAGAGAAAGAAGGGACTGGGGAATTGGAGACAGCTTAACTGATTCCTGAAAAGATTCTGGAACGTATTATTGAGCAATTTATAAGCACCTCAAGAATAATAAAATGATAAAAAACATATGACATGGATTTGTTAAGAAAAAAAGTTGTATCAAACCAGCATAATTTATTTCTTTGACAGAGTTGCAACCTAATGGATAACAGGGAAGCAATAGATGTGATAAACATTAACATTACCTTTCTTTTTTTTTTCCTGGTAATATCCTCTATGACAGTCTCGTAAGTACGCTAACAAAATCTGGTTTGGATTAATCCCCTGTAACATAGGAGAACAACTGCTTGAAAAATCTCCCAAGTAGAGTTTTCAGCAGTTCCACGTCAAGTTGAGAGAGCATTTCAAACAGACAACAACCAAAAAAAAAAACCCTATTTCTAGTCAATATTTTCATTGATGATCTGAATGAGGGGCAACATGAAACGTGAAGAACAGGGAAAATAGAAAACAAAAAATCTGCAGATAACAAAGCTTAAAAATGTTGCAAGCACTTTGAATTCACCTATATTTTCAGGATAATTCTGAACATTTGCAAAAATTATTCAAAATCAGAAGCTGAAATTCATGAAGACGGGGTAATACCGTACTTAGGGTGAAGAAATCCAATGCGCAAACATGAAATCGGGAGGATCTGTCTAAGCTTAGGTACTATGGAGAAGGAGCAAATCAACCATAAACTGAGTAAGGAGTTCACAATGGAAAACTCACTGTAAGATAGTGAAATTCAGCTTCTAATATATTAACTGTAATTTTATCTGTAATATGGGGATAATTATTCCACTTTACTTACTGCTTTGAGCCCTCAGATAAAGAGAATGTGCTCTGTCTTGGATGATGACTTTAACAAGGACTCACAGCAATTCAAAGTGGTCCAAAAGGAGACCAAAAATAAAAACAGTTTTAGAAACACTGTTATTTGGAATTAAAGCTTGAAAGAGATTGACCATCATTGATTTCTTCTAGAAAAAGGAAAATTAGAAGTTTTCAGTACTTGGAAGTTGTTGTAAAATAAATGGTGGCCAATCATTCTCTATGTTCACTTATAAAGAGAAGAAGATATTATTTCCATTTGAAAAAAGATTAAGCTCAGATGCTAAGGAATATTTCTGGGACATAAGAGGTACATGAATTGTCTTCACACCTTTCAAGGCAGAGGAAGGAATTGATCCTGTCTGACAAGACAGGATCTAATCAATAAGAGACCTAAACACTGAGCTACTGTATGAAGGAAGGAGGACATCGCAAACCTTCTTCACTGTCTGTTCTAGTGATCCCAATTAGTAGAGCACATTCAGAGCACACAAGATAGAGAAGGAAAGCTTCTTCCAGGGACCAAAGCAGTACAGGCTGTGAGCGGGCAGGCTAATGAGCGAAAACTCAGACTCTGGGGAAATTTTAACATAAAAACATAGTGCAATTTTGTCCATGATGAGGTAAGAAAGACGAGCAGAGGTTTTGTAACGCGACTTTGAATTAGCTCCTGAAGCACAAACAGGTGGGATTTGGGTGCTTGACATCTTCTAAATATATAGTCCAAGTTCTTTATACAGTCTAATGAACCTGGACGTTATGAGCCTGACATATATACATGGACATTATATGCCATGTTTTTCAAAATGACAGTATATCATCCCTGTTTTCTATAGCTTCATCCATCCATTGGGAGAATGGATAGAACAGAGTCAGTGTTGACAAGAATTTAAGCGTCCAGCAAATGTATGAACAAATTTACTAGTAGTATATATAAAAAGTACTGATGTACTTGGAAGAAGAATGAGCCAAAGCTGGATCCTGTGTACGCTGACAGAGCTCTATTAATACTGTCTGTTTACAGCAGGTCAGGATCTCGCATAAAAGACAAGTTTGGTAAGACAGACAATAGCATGAAAAAGACAAACCTAGTGTCCAGTAAATCTAATGTCTGCTAAGTGGTGAGAAATTGGTGGGTTTTTTTCTTTCATTCCAAATATAAAAGTAAGGTTCGCAGAGACTGGAGTAAATCACTGTGGAAAAGAAACCATTTGCCTAAATGAACACTGAGACTACAGCCTTTTTAATGAAGAAGGAATACACTCTATATTACATTTTTTTCCCCCCCATCACCCTTATCTCACCCCTTGACAATCAATTCCTGTTAAAATATTTTAGAGATGTTTTACCTGCTGGGAAGAAATTAGGCTTATGCCCTCACAGCTTTCCTTTTCTCCTAGAATGAGAGAAAAGAGTGGCAGTGCTCTCTAGCAAGGGAAGTTAACAATCTGTACGATCTAATAAGATCCTACTGAATGATAATTAACATTACCATATTTGCACTTTAACTTCCCTTGCTTGAAGTGACATAAGTGATGACAGTATTCACTGACCTGTGCAGAAATCCTGGGGCTGAACTGAATACCACAGCACTCTTGCTCGTGAACTTTTCCTGAAGTCACTGAGCCTTGTTCTCCTCGCACTCATACCTTAAACTGGTTTGAATGACAAGTGGCATCTACTGGAATAGTATAGTGCCACCAGTACAAGAGGAGAATTAGACATTTCAGATTTCAGTGTCTCGTGCTGCCAAAAATCCACAGCAATGTGCTAAGGCTATGTCTTAGGAGACAAGAGAGGGCTTACAGGTATTCTAAGTGGTATTTGTTACTCAAATCAATATGGATCTATAGCTGAAAGTCTCTCATTAATGACTATGATGCTTAATATGTCTTTAGGCAGAGATTCAATTCATCTTTTCTATATTGCTCAAGCTTCTGTTTTTCCTATCCAATAGTTCAACAGTTTCCTAACTTCTGGTATTTGTAAGGTTCTATAAAGTGACAGCAGGTACTCCATCTAAACTTAATACAGCTTAAAAGGGAAAGGTTGGTGAGCAAGGGAATCTTTTTCATTATTTTCTACCACCAACAATTCCTTGTTTCTGGCAGCAGAAATGTTCCTTCCATTCCAAAGGAAAAGTTTTCCCATGTGCAATTTTTAATGTTAAAAAAAATTCTATCTCAGCATATATGTACACACCAGTGAACAAAACTGTTGTGTCTGTCTCCCTTTAATCTCTGGTTGAAGGAATATAATGCCTTTCCTTAATCATATCTCACTTCATGCATTTTTTCCATTTAGTAAGATCTCTTTGTATCTTACTCTTCACTGCAACCCCTACATACTCAGTCAGTTATGGTCTTAGCAGTAAAAGAGATCCAGCGAAATTAAGAGAATAAATTTTCATTTAAAGGGTTAAAAAGCAAGATTTTCCATATAAAACTACCTACAGCTAAATACCAGAGTAACTGATCTAATTTTAGAAACAGTTCTTTTATCTTCAGTGAGTTGTACTGTGACTGCTGCCTCTTATAACACTTCTGAATTACTGTCACATTCACCATGACAGATGTGGGTCATTAGAACCGAGGAATTAACTACATGCAGAAGGGATTGGGAACAGACTGGTTTTGATGGAAAACCTAAAAACTACCAGAACTGGGGGGTCAGGTAATGTTGTTTAAAAATTACTTTCTGCCAGTAAAAACAGAACTGTAGGAGGTAATTATCTGACTCTATAAAACCACTCTGCTTCTTGATCGTACTAACATATGGACTCCACGAGTTCTCTAGACCCAAAAAACAGTAAAACTCTGACCCTGATAGAGTCTGACATCAGTCATCATAGGTGGCGTGGAAAACATTCACCACATGGAAGAACAAATCCAGAGTTCTAATCCTGAAGGATAACAGAAAATCTCTACTTCCTGCAGAAATGCTTGCCTAAGTACATTCATGTGATTTCCTCTGAAAAAAAACCCAGCAAACATGATTTTTGTTCAATTATTTTATCAACAGGAAAAAAAGCATCAAAGTAAACCTACACAAAAGGCTATCACAAATGTCTTTCACCTAACAAACTTAGTAGATCTCAAAAAGAAAATGACATGTCTCCAAGCACGAGCAGAATTTATGTTAAAGGATAGCTTTAAAATGTTACGTTAAAGGATAATTTGTGGAATTCAAAGGTTCCAGTTAACCACAGTATACACAGGCTGCCCTATAGTGAACACGCTGTTCGCCACGGCAGTGCCTGTGTATTTACTAGTGAGAACAGTGCACAGGCATCATTCTATATTTCAACAGCAGCCAAGCTTTTCTACTCACCATAGCTTCATGCAGAAAAAAAAACCCAGGACATTGGGAATTATTAGTTCATTATAATATTTGAATGAAGACAAAATACTCTTACAAAAATATAAGAGAAAGCAGAGTGATCGGAGCAGGAAAACAGACTGATAAACAGAATCATGACAAGAAACCGCCTCTGTTAAGCTGAACGGAAGAAAAAAGATCAATTACAACCTGTCACCGTCCCTTTTCCTTTTTTCCTTTTTGCAATTAAGCTTATAAAAGCCTTTGTTCTGATGTCACACAACAAAACGTAAAGAACTGCAACTTTAAAAAAAAAAACCAGGGATATAGAATTTTCAGCACTGTCGTATTGCTACTCAACAGATCCAACACCATGAGAAAGGATATACCTTTACCACCAACAGGCTCAGTGCAGACTGAAAACACAAGCATTTACACAAAGTCCAGAGCATTTCACCTGCAAACACATGAAAAAAAGCCACCAGACTGCATCTCACACACAGTCAGTAATCTGGCATGAGATATCTAATTAATCTTATTTGATTTAATCTTTGTGACAGAGAAATAATGGCCAATTAACCGATGGTGCTTGCTGCTCCTTGAAAGCCCCTGCTGCTAGAACGTTCACTCAATGTTGTTTCAGCCTCAGAAAAGAGTAAAATTTTCATCTGCTGGGCTTTTTTCTCTGTTTCCAGCAAGTCTGCCAGCCAACATACAGCTTTGCGCTACTGCAAAAGATAAGCAAGCCGCAACTCTGCATTTGTAACAAGAGTAATTATTAATCTAGCTCTTGTTGTCAGAATATATTCCAATTGATCCCAGCTGTTTACAGGAAAGGAGCAGGCAGGTGCTAGAGCTGTATGCCTGTTTATGGTAGTAAGCATAATAATGATTTGACAGCAACACTCATCATAATCATTCTTGCCCCTGCTGTCACGCACATATATACAACCTGCTAGGAACAAATCCTTATGCAACAGAAAGCTGAATATGATGCCAGTTGTGACTTGTGGGGAATGTAAAATGATTCTTTCGGGAGTTATTAGGTACTACTACCTAACGTCTGACATTTAGCAGATGTGCGTCCGCGCGGCGAGTCAGTCCGAAACCCTCTTTGATCAAAATGAGTACATCTTAAACACTAACTGCATTTTACAAATACTTTAGACCCCCGACCAGTTGCGACAGTGCAATTCACAAGCTATCATCTCCTCTTACAGAAACCTTTCCATGGCATATTTTTTATATAAGCATTGACTGGAAGACGGAGGCCCTTTAGTGCAATAATATATATGCTGTGTTATATATAGATCCAAAATTGATTGTTTTTCTGTTGGAAGCAATGTCTGTTTCCTGAACTTTCTTTATTTCACCCAGTGCTGTGATAGATGCCTGCAGCACAGTAATCTATATTCTCCTCTTCAATGCTTAACTCCTTCTGTACCACTCACTGTCCTTGACATGAAGGAATTCGTACCGCAAGCCTTTGAGATGTGCAATATATTTCAGGAAAGCTACACTCTTGTGTCTTTACAGGACAATACGTGTTACATTTTTAAAGGTCTAGAAAATGAGAGGGTATACGTATGGAGCCGTGATCCTAATAAAGGCCACTTTCTCTTCTTAGCTAAAATTCACTGCTCGAGTGTTTGTAGAAACCTGAATTTGAGATGGTTGAACCTTATTTGTGAATAGTTTGACTAATTTTTCCTATGTCTTGCTAAACTATTTATTCAGCAGTATATTTTCTTCTGTTAACCAACTTTGAAAGCAGTCAGAAATAGTCTTTATGCTAACTACTCAGAAACTTTCTTTCTGCCAAACGGAGAACAGATCACCAATACGGTTCTCTATTCAGCTAGCTCTGCCTTTAATACCTACAACCACCAGGCAGAAATGCGCCAACAGAAAGGCAAGAGCCACAAGCCCAGCAGTCCTGCGCTGCTTTGCGCGTCCAGGCCTTGACAGGCCAGGCTATTTCTGTATTTTATTACCTGCTATTACAGTGTCTTTACATTTGACCTGTAGCTTGCAACTATGAAATGTGGTACGTATCAAGGTACACTAGGTTATTGAACTTTTAGTACAGTAGAAACAAATGCGACTTCATGCAATAGTTTAATTGCCATTTAAAACAAATGCCAATCTTTTAGAGTGATTTAACTAACAATTGCTCACAAGTAGCAGGTGTTTTGCCTGCAGATGAAAGAAGATAGCAGCCAGTTTCTCCAGAAGCTATAATGCCAAGAAGCTATTTTAGGGAAAAAACGTGAAATTTATTGAATCTGTTATGTTTTATCATAACAGGCAGGGAGCTTGCATTACTCTGTGCTCGTAAAGAGGTATTTAAATCTATAATGCTATCCCCGTTATTCCTTAATAATGGATCAAATTCAGCATTAACCAAGAGCCAAATACTGTCAGGGGCAGCATTCTCATTCGACTCAGTAGGCTCCATCGCAGCCTTTGAGGGGATGCCAAATAGGCGCAAATATCCCTGAACCATAAGAGATAGCGCTGCCACTTCTGCCAGCCAGAAACATCACCTGCAGGTCCAAAGCAGCAGTGGTGTCTGGAAATAGCTGGAAAAAGCATCTAGAGACACTCCACATATCTTTAGGTCAGTAAAATAGTGCTTAAGGACAGGGAACAATCACCAGAAATATAGGTTTGATATAAGCTAAGACCTAGCAACAGCATCTCTTAGAAGTACTTATATTGGGATGACTAAAGATCTGGTTTCAAGAACCACTTTTCCAACAGGGACAACAAAGATTGTGGATTTTAATCTGTAGGTGTCTGACTGCAAAGTAAATAAGAAGTATTTGTATCCAGAAAACTTTACCATACAGAGCAGATAAGTGCCACTAGATCCCCTTTGCATAAAAATACTGCTTATGGGTATTTTTTCCCGTTCCTATAGGTCTCCTTTTCACAGCATTAACATCCAAAGCTTCCTTTTCTCCTTCTGTGATGTACAGTTGCGCTACAAATTTATGAGCATTGCACAGAATGAAAATACAAAAAGTCAAGTATTTTATGCACAAATATCTAGAATAACACAAACATTTCCCAGCTGTAGAGGATATAATTACTGTACCAGTTATATTGTAATCAGCAAATGCTTTTGAAGTGACCCACTTCATATTAATCAAAAGCATAGCAAGTACCATTTCCTTACTATGAATAGAGTCAACCATAGTGACGCATTCAACTATTTTACATAAAAGGGCAGCCACAATACTAAAACGTTTTAACAAGTGCCTGCCCATTTACAACATTATGGCTGCCATTTTTGCAGAACACCATAACCCCATGGAACTTCATAGCTAGGCAGTAAGAACAGAACTTGCACCTTTCTGCTTAAAGAGACGAGCTCCAAGCTGAACGAGAACTTATTTACCTTCCAACATTTGGAGAGCTTTCATAGAATGGTTTAGGTTGGAAGGGACCTTGAAGATCACCCAGTTCCCACCACCCTGCCATGGGCAGGGACACCTCCCACCAGGCCAGGTTGCTCACAGCCCCATCCAGCCTGGCCTTGAACACCTCCAGGGATGGGGCAGCCACAGCTTCTCTGGGCAACCTGTTCCAGTGCCTCACCACCCCCGTAGTGAAAAATTTCTTCCTGATATCTAATCTATATCTCCCTTCTTCCAGTTTGAAGCCATTCCCCCTCATCTTATCACTACATGCCCTTGGAAAAAGTCCCTCTCCAGCCTTCTTGTAAGCCTCCTTCAGATACTGGAAGGCCCCTATAAGGTACCTGTAAGGTGTTCCCAGAGCCTTCTCTTCTCCAGACTGAAGAATCCCAACTCTCTCAGCCTGCAAAGAAGAGTGAATTATATCCATCTGAACCAAGCATGCAGGTGTAAACAAAGCCCCGTCCTCAGGACGGCAGGTGGAAGTCCTGTCAGTGATGTCTGTGGGACTGAGCATTTCCTCCTCTTTTTCTAGTGTGATAAAACTTATCTCCAAGCATCAATTCAAAAGGTTTTGTATTCTGTATTTAACATCACTATAATTCAACCAGAAGCATACAATTTTACAGTTCCTGTTTTCATCCTAACAACATGGGAGCCCATTTTGAAGGGAAAAAGACAAGCCTGAGCTTTCTGAGTAATAAAGACCTTCGTCAGCAGTAGCAGGATTAGGGCACCCTAATCAACAATCAGCTCCATTTCACCTGTGTGCCTGTATGGCAAGAGACAGAGACATGCCCAGTTGACTGTATTTATTTAAGTAATTAACAGCTTTGAAAACAAAACATGATCTTTATATGTTTTTAAATTAGAAATACTCCAACATGAGGGACAAAAAAAATCTTCACTTTTAATTCGCCACTTACGAGAGCCATGCATATTGATTAAAGTCAAAGGCAGACAATCCCAGACAAACACAGAGACAGATGAAGGGCCAGTCTGTTGTCATAACAGTTGCAGATCACAAGATGTTACCGGGTTTGATATTTTCTTACCTACAAGTACATAAAACATTCACATCCTGATGAATCAGTTTGTGACCTTTACGCATTGTAAGACAGCTCGTGGAATCTGACCTAGTCTTATATGATTTGCCAAAAACCATATCTTTAATAATTAATAGGAACTACCTATCATTTTATTTGCCTTATATAAGTGTTCTGGCATGTACTCCATTAGTAATATGTATTAACTATGTATTGATATTACATTAAAAGGAAATTGAGATAAGCTTAGGAGCACAAAATGGATGCTTACATACCAAAGTTCAAAATAAAATGCAATGTCTAATCAACAAATATAAATGCCTTCTCTGTAATATCTGAAATACTCCCATTATTTGTCCCCAAATCAGAACTAAGGCTTTTATTTTGAGATGGCAATGTGAGAGCAGTTTTCCTCCTCCTCCCATCCTGCTCTTCTTTTTCTTACCGTTAACTTTTTTCACCCTCTATCTTTATTGTCTTTAGTTGTGCCCGTGGGAGCTAAGTTGTAGTGAGTTTTATACTTTGCCTAGAGGACAGAGAGATTTGTGGTCATTCTTATCTACTCTGATAATGATTTCCAAAGCTTTGGCTGTGTTGCTGAGGAGGCCTCGTCTTCTGCCCTCTCAGGCTTCACCCTTGAGGTTGACAGCTTCATAATTCCTGAGGAACACAGCTGTCAGGAGAGGTTGTAGTCACAAAGAGAGATTCTCCGAGGTAACGTGTACCAATTCTGTGAAGAACTTTGAAGATTAACACCATGACCTTGAATTTAACGTAGCATCCTGTGAGGAGTCCGAATCGTGAGGCGAGTAGCAATATGATGTGCCCTAATGGGCCGGCACTTTGAAAGAAGCAGGATGTTGCCTTCTGAAATACTTGAAAACTGTTTCAGTCTTTGTCAGAGAGACACACTCGCAGACAAGAGCTTGCATAGTGCCAAAGTACTCCAGTTCAGAGTGTCGCAAAGCATTTACTCGCCTTCTCATGTAAGTATATAAACAGTACTATTAGCATCAACAGCCTAAGTTGTGCTTGGAGGTAACCGCACACTTAAAAGCTTTGCTGGATTGGCACAGTATCCCTCATTTTTGCAGATTCAAGCAGGCAGAAGGAGTGAGGATAGATTTCCTATTTGATAAACGATTTCTGATCAGTTGTAGGTGAAACAAATGTATTTCTCATTCTGTCATGAGCTCTGCATGTAGTGGTTTGAGACTAAAAGAGTAATTTCCTAGTTTGCAGAGCAGTTTGACAAACAGGAACAGATTCCTTTTGCAGAGGACATACTGGACCCTGTTTTTACCAGCACTCTCTTTGACATGCTTTTGTTCAGCTCAAGGCAAATGTCTTCCATGCAGAGATGGAGATCAGCAGGAAGCCACAGAGCTGGCAGAAGCAAGTCAGACACAAAACTGCAGTCCTGCCGAAAAGACAGCTGCTACACCCGTCATTTCACCACCTACATGTGATGACAGCTCCAGCCTCAGCATTTTATGTAATCACAGCAAAGCATAAGGAAAGAAGCAATAACCATAGTAAAGGTAACAAGCACACGGACATACCAAGGATTAAAAAAAAAAAAAAACAAAACAAAAACCAAAACCCACCACCACAAAAAAACACACTGCTCTTTTCTCTGGGGGGTCCATCCTTGAAATGATCTTAACTCCATTCCATGACCATAGCCAAGTCCTGACTTCAAAGCGAGCTTGAGAGCCACAAGTGTAAGTAGTGCAGTAGCTTGCCCTGGGTAGAGTCCAGCAGCAAAAGTGATGGGGAAGAGCATAAAAAGGGGAAGTACAGAACAAACTTTCCCCATCATGCAATTCTACCTCCCAGCAATCACAGGCTGAAGATTTTTATGACTTGAAGGCTTCACCCAACCATTGTTTCAAAAATCTTTCTTCCATGAATTTGTGCAATCTCCTTTTAAATCCATTTATTCTTCAAAACGTCCTATTCTAGTGCACTGCAAAACCTAACTATGGATCGTGTGAAAAAAAATCTTATTTTCATTTGTATCAAGTCTGCCCTTTGGTATTGTCAACGGAATGTCCTCTACTTCCTATACTGAGAGAAGCTGATTTTTTTTCCCCCCTTATTGACTTTCCTGTATCTGTACCACTTATGATTTTATATTAACATATTGTCCTCCCAGCTCACCCTTCATCCCATCTGGCTCTTTTAGAAGGTGAAAGCTTCAGAATATAGGCACTACTAGGAGGTTTATGAACAGTTCTTTACATTATCTGAGTAAAAATAGTATGTATTTATTCAACCGGCTATTTTAAGGACACACGGTGCTTGATGGCTTAGAGAGGACTTGGTGGTCAGGGGTGTGGAAGCCACTTGGTTCATTATTAGCTTTCATTCTTTTAAGATTACAGGGAAAAATTCACAACCCTAACCATGACCCCAGACTGTGTGCCTGGACCCAGAGGTCTCTCAGTACTTTACAAGGATTTAATGCCAAAAGCTCTTCTGTTTAGTTACATGAATTTACTCAAAAGCATTAGGAGAAAAGGTGTTTGACATGACTAGTTGCAAAGATCATCCTAAATACTAATGATCTTAAAATAGAAGGCTTGAAATATGTAGCAGCTCTTTTGTGTACATAACTTCAGATGCAGGCTCTAGGCAATATTTTATCTTGAAATTGTGATACATTTAAGGTCCATGACTAATAATCATTTGCAGCTGAAAGACACTTCCCCTTACCAAAGAACATACGATTCTAGCCCTCAAAGATCATGACAGAAGACATTGCTTTAAAATGTATAAAACGTGCCTGAAGAAATATCTTAAAGTATAACATTTAATAACTGCTATGATGAGTCAGATCTAAAAATAAATTCAGAATGTCTAATGCTAAATATTCAAATCTTTGTTTTCTCTCAGTAATTTCAGGAGGCGTGC
>RSEF01000004.1:69090035-69106269 GCA_003993805.1 Himantopus leucocephalus | reverse complement strand
ATTTTATACATAGGAATACTGTAGACTGGACTTCCAGACTTATCTCATTAGGGGATAGAAATTTTTCTTTAATATACACTACCTACCTGGTTAAGTCAAGTGACGTTTTGGAAAAGAAATCTTTAACCAAGAGATTGCCTTAAAGTTTATAAATTAATTTACCTCCCAGTAGATCTTGAGATCAAGTCTACCCCAGTTTACTAGGAGGCCATATCCATTGCCCAACGTGACCAATAGTTTACAAGAGCCAGGCCATGAGTACTAATTAGAAATATTCTGTACACAACTTCCCTGCCACTTACATATGTTGCATGCTCTCTTCAACTACTCTGTGAAGTATGTAAAGCCAATCTCACATCATTTCACAGTTTGCGTAATCCTTAACAAAATTTAGTATCCCTACCCTGTTTCCTAGGACAAAAAAAACATTGTCTTTTTCAGAAAGATTAGTGAGCTTATCTGCTTCTCTGGGAAATCCTCAGCATCACTCCACTGTTTCTTCTCTCCCGGCGAAACCAATCGACCTCACTCCCAGGAAAGTTCTGCATCAACCTTTCTTTCCACCTCACTACAGGACACGTCCCCCAGCACGTGCTATTCCAAAGACTTTTGGCAAGAAAATGGGCAATTGAGAAGACAAAAGGTTTTTGCACTGAAAGCCTTACCCGTGCACAAGAGAGAGTGTATTAGGCAGTCATTTGTGGGGTTTGTCTTCAGCAAATATGAGGGGGTTGTTTATCGAAGCACTTTCTCCTGCAGTGCAGCTAAAGTTATTTCCTTGCAGAAGTTTTGCGAAACATCCAGCAAATGCTTTTACAGGCAGGAAAATGCGCCCAAGTTTCCCTAGGCTGTCCTATTTCTAATAAAACTGCTTAGCCAATTCATTTATAAATCATACACCGTTCAGTTGCTTTCATCTTCTAATCTCCTGAAATCTGAATATTAATCTGCAAGCAAATTCGGAACAGATACAACGTATTTTGAACTTCAGTCACCAAGAAGGATGTTGCCCTGTTAATCTCAAAGGATTGGCATAGCAATTTTACCACATTTTCTAAAAAATCCATACAGATTTAAGGTCGAGTTCTGGATTTAATTGAAGTAACCTTTTGTACAATCTAGCTTTAATGAAGTGCAATGAAGTTAAACTCCACAGGGGCCATTAATCTGAAACACTCCATTAAAACAACTACAAGGGGAGTTTTTAATAAACAGTGTGAACTAATGCCCATGTGGAAAGGTAATTGAGAGGGAACTGGTGTCTGGGCCAGATTGTTATTAAATCCTTATCACAGGTAAAGCTGAAACCCCAAATGGCAAGCTGCCATGTGATTTATAGCGCCCTTCTCTTCCCGGCCTTAAAGAAAAGGCTATGTTTAATAATAAAAAAATCCTGTGACTAAGCTATAAAATAACTGAGCAATTACTTAGAATAATTTATACAGTGCAATACACTGACCTTGCTCTAAGCATAAAATCTACAAAATAACTTCTGTAATAAAACTGTGAACTACTAAAAGGACTAAAGGTTTAACCATTTTTATTGTGCAGAACCTGAGGGTACTATAAATACATATCACACTCCTAATAGGAAAGCTTAAAAAAATTCATAATTTTTTAATCTTAAAAAAAAAAAGCTTCTCTGAAGTCTGGTAGGGCTTTGCCATATCGCAGGAATGCCTACTGTCCTATTTTAAAACATCTTAGCAGGGCAAGGAAGTCCACACTTTCTAATATTGTAGACCCTATCTAAGTCCGGTCTTCCAAGAAACAATGCAAAAAAGGACAGAAGACTGCATCAGAGACCAGTTTGGTTTACAGCAGTATAGACTATACTTCTAAGAAGCAAGGAAATAGTGTTATTAAGCTCCTGAAAGGTACAATGAAGAACAGTTACTCGCTCTGATTTTTTTTTATGATGTCTTTGCCCCAACATCTGTAAACAAACTTGTCTAGATGTAGAAAAGTCTTTAATAAAATATCAGTATCTATTATTGTTAGTTTGACTCTAACATAATGTGTAGATTCTAGATGAAAACTGTATAAATATATTTAACAACATTTCAAAAATCATACTTCAACTCAAAATGACAAAAAGCATGGCATCATAGAGCAAAAAAAGTTTATCTAGTACCTCACTGACTGTCCGCATACTTTTTTCTATGCTTCAAACGTGCGCATTTTCTGCCTAAATGAGAGAATTGGGATGTGTTGTGTGACCAGATATACACTAAGCATAAGAGTGCTACAATGAAAGTTTGCCAAGGTCAGGTATAATCAACAGCAGATTACTTCAGCTAAAAAGAAAAGTAACAACTTTTATTTTCAGTCTGGCAATAATCCAGGTTATAGCAGATGCCATCCAGAAGGATGCAGGCTATGCACATCATAGCTGAAAGACAGACATTGTCAACAGGCTTGTATCACACAGGACAAAGAGCTGTTATCTTGATTAATTTGATCTCGGTTAATTTGGCAACGTGCCTAGGGTTAGTACGCTCAGTTACACAGGAGTTGTGTTGCCATCATCACCGCTGCCGGGCACCTCTTCATCCCAAAGTGGTACCTGTGATTTCAGAAAAGAGGGAAGAACCTCAAGAAGACCAAGTCCAACATACAGGTTAAACTACTCAGAAAAAACATGCCTGTCAACTTATTCACAGGTACCAGTCCATCTCCAGTGGCTTAACATGCGCTCTCTTTTTTGACTTTTCGCCAAAACACATCTTAACACTCCATCATTGGAAGAAATACCATTCTTTCACACAAGTTTATCTCCTTACTAGGGTGCACGTGTATGTTATAAATACTATAAGCAAATCTGCACTTCCTTCTATTTATTGGCGTCTGAAACATACAGCCAATAAATACAGTAAATGGAAACTTTGGGTTGTGGAGAAATGACTCCAGTGTTATTTTATGCTTCCTCAGAAGAAGGTGAGTGGTTCCTATGTCTTTGTACTTCATTTTAAAAATAGAAATATCATTCAGTTACACCTTGGCAAGTGGACAACTCTGTCATTTTAATACGGGTAAAAGTGAAAGCTCTGTTTAAAAGCCTTGGAAAGCAATGGACTTCAGCATGTGACTAAAGTTAAATATATTATTTAAGTACGTTATTAAATAGGGATGAACTGAAGCGTATGGTTAAATGTTTCGCTGAACTGTGGCCGAGAAAGGGCTATTTTCAGCTTCTGCCTTATGATTTTTCCAATGCTTAATCTCAAGCACAATGAAGCCATTCCAAACAATTTAATGTGCTTAACTGTACTGGTCTCTTCCTCAGCCAGCTGATGCTTGTATTTCAGTGGAGCCACTCCAGTTCATACCAGCTCAGTATCTGCTTCACCATCTGATTGATTAGGCAAATTCTTACTTAATAAAGTCTAGGGAAAAAAATAATCTATTGAGGTCTTTGAACACAACTGAGCTACATTTCCTAGGGAAATACCCTACAGGATAGTGGGTTTTGGTCAAAAGAGCATATCGGTGAAAATGCTGTCTCTCCTGAAAACAAAATGTTTTTCTTTTCTTGTCATTTCAGAAAATAACATTTGACCTTTTTTAACTAAAATTAATTCAGTTATTTACAAGTTTTAAGAGACTGCCATGAACAGGAAAATATTTCATTTCTCACAAACTAAAGGATTTCAATGTTAAATTTTAAGCTTGCTGGTTTTGAAAGGAAAAATCAGAATTCTCTGCCAAGCAGGAAAATGATTTCTTTCTCAGCTCTCAGTACTGTCCTCTCACCATGTATTTTCCTTCATTTATTTCTCTACCATGACTCTAAAGAACCTCTGCACCGCTGACACTGACTCAGTAATGGCCAGAATATCTGGCAGTCCTTGGACCGCTGTCTTGGGAAGGGATCTGAGGAAAATCTGAGCTGTTACAGTTTCAGGGAGTTGCAAGACTTGTTTGGGATACTGTCAGCGAACGTTAAGAATCCTACACTCTCATCCCTAATATTGGCTGCACGTTGCTTTACTACTGGAACATCATCCATTTCAGCACCACTTTCTTGATTAAAATTTATTGATGAAATCAGTATCTTCTAGCAGTTGTCTTCTTCAGAGGGGAAATTGAGCTCTTTTCCTAGTTTTGCCTAAATTTCTCCAAAGACATTTCCTAATGGGTATGGGTAGCATACTCTATCTGTATGGATATACACACACACACACACACTCTATTTTATGTAGTAACTGTATGTACAAAATATCTAAAAATAAGTTTCATAATGGTATGCATGTGTGTATGCATGTATCCATACAAATAAAATATGCACATACCTTTCTTTCAGCTTTAAAAAGATATCTTATTTCCTGAGCATAAAGCAAATATCAGGCTACTGAGGAATAACAATGCCTAGTCAGAAATGAACATACTGACTATTCAGAACAATTTAGATATCAGCTGTTCTGCAATTGCAGTTTCCTCCCAACACACGCATATATTTTACCATATAAAATTCACTGCCCCTTAACACAGGGAAAATGACCTAAGTTTCTACATAAGCCTGGCTGTCAGGAAGCTCCCAAGACAGATGAATGGAAAAAAGTTTTATACTTTTTTCCTCTTCTGAAATCTCACTGGTCCATTTCTGAAGGGAGCTTGGCCTCTCCAAAATGGTTAAGACAAAATATGAAAACAACATCACATTTTTTGACCATCTGCAAAATTATTCTCTTAACCCACTTGCAGAACTCAATGTTGTTTTGCCCGAAGGGGATGTCCCAGCTGAAGCAAGGCTGGCTCACGCAATTCATTATCTGCAAGCTACTTTCATGAGTGACAGACATGTCTTCCAGTTCTGCACTGTCATGTGAAGGAGTTAGATCCTCACATAAATCCCAACAAAAGATTTCATTGACCTGACAGTATATTTTATGCAGCGTAGCTCCAGAAATGCGTAACGCCTGTAAATATGTGCCGGCCAGTAATGCATTTTCAGAATACAATGTACAATGAAAACAGTGAAAAGGTAAGAAAAATAAAGCTTTATCTTTACTGCCCTCTTCAGGCTGTATTAATTTTGGGTCTGTTAAACAACATGCTTTTCAATGCAGCAGCTCCTTAGAGCCGCGCTAAAACATTGTGTTTAATCTGTGCATCTTGCCTAAAAGAAGCTGTTTGATTTAGGCTGATAAAGGAGTGTGAATCTATGGCTGTATGAAAATCAAAACCCTTTTTGATGGCTTCATTAGGAAATACGCTATACGAAGCTGTCACAGTTGCAAGTAATTGAGAGATCCACAGTGAAATAAGCTCCTAAGCTTTTTCAGAGTAGCAGAAACTTGGTAGCATTCATATCAAACAGCTGTTCCATAATTTAGAAGTGTTTGTAAAGGCCAGAAAGCTGGAATCAAGCGTTTTGTAAATGTATCATTTTTCACCTCTTACGAAGTTTACATTTCATATTAATTTTAACCATGTAGCATAATTTCCTTTTCTAAACAAAAACTTCCATATACAATTTTTGCCACAGCCTACGTCTCTCTACTTCTTTAAGTTCTAATTAATATTCATAACTTCTTCCAAATGTGGGTCATCTCTTATTTCTCAAAGCATTGCTTAGTCTCTGATCCAGTGGGTTCATGTAGACGGCAAACTACTCTTGACTTGGAATTAATTTCCGAACCATCACTTCACCCAGTTTCCTAAAAAATAGGTATTCTAGGGTTTATAATATTTTAAATACCAGCATTATTCTTACTCATTTTCTTGAAAACTATTAGAGTTCTTACTTCTCTGTGGCATTTCAGAATTTGACATTAAAATCCCAATATCAGCCATATAAAAATGTAACAGCAATCTATGTCTTGTGCATAAAGACTTCGTCGCTACCTTATATCTCATACCCAGAGCAAAATCCTGTGAGACCTGTCCACTGAATTCACGAAGAGCAGGATTAAACATCCAGCCTCTACTAACACAGTCACACCTTCTGAGATCTAATTCACACTCCAAATGTCATCGCAATATTCTGGCACCAAGTTTCGTATTTTAAGCAACAACACGTCCTGTCTTTTCTGTTCATCCTTCCTTAATTCACCCCACATTTATTCTGGGTTTTTGCCAGTAGTTTGGGCTCACAGCTTTAGTTTCTTTCATGATTTACTTTTCTTTCCATCTTACTTTATCTAAATCTTCCAACAATTCTGCCTTCCTTATTCTTCCCTACCCCCGTCATCATCGTTTTCACTACTTTTTAAAAGACAGAGGTTTTTTAAAAAATTTTATCCTTGTCACCTTGATTACTCTCAGCATGTAGAGTCTGAGGCTGCTACTTCTGNGTCATCGTTTTCACTACTCTTTAAAAGACAGACGTCTTTTAAAAAATTTTATCCTTGTCGCCTTGATTACTCTCAGCATGTAGAGTCTGAGGCTGCTACTTCTGAAGTCAGTAATCTGGAGGAGGATTTGGCCAGTATAAAATGGCCTCGGTCCCTTGAATTTTTTGAGTATGAGGTATAAAATGCATATGTAAAATATCATCTCTTATCATATTGTTTTCTAATATATACATAATATGGAAATAGCACACTAACAGATGCTCTTCTAATAATCATAAATATAATTGCGCTTTTGGCATAAACTCGGAATAGTTGTGTGTTTGCTCATAAGTAGTAAGGCCACAAGTGTGGCAAGGATTTGACTTGTGTTACACATGACCTTGGGGTTTTGATTATGGCACATTCTCATGGAAGTTGGGGTTTTTTCCGTCACTCTTTGGAGGAAGAAAGGGTTAAGAGGTCATAGAAAGGGAGGATTTAAAGAAAGCAAAGGTATTTAGCTAAAAACAAACAAGCACCAAGTCCCTTCATTGCTTTGTTTGTGTTTTGCAATATTTCTGTCTATGCAACCGAGTTACGTTAGACCCTAACCTGCAAACCATTTAACTTTAAGCATATAAGCAGGATTAATCACATGCTTAAAATTAAGCACATGCTTTGGTTCCTTATTGAACGAAGCCCTATGACCTTCTGACTGACTGAAATGGATTAAAATATAATTGCTTTCGTATTTCCATCAAAGACAGGTTGTGCAAATAATTACAGGCAGTCAGGCTCCTCAAATGAGATAGTTTTTTATACTTGTTCTTTAAGCATGTTCATCACTTTGGTACCCAAAATATAGTGACTGAGGAAGAAAATTAGCAGATGAGGCTGAATCAGTTAAAAAGAAAAAAATAATAGCGCCTTATTATGTTTGCTAGCTGATCATGTGGCTACTTACAGAAAAGAACTTAATATCCACAATGGATATTACCACATGTGCATGCGTTTATTCATATCTTATAGTCACTGCATTTCCCTTTTGCTGCCTTAATTCAGTTTTCAAAACGTGCCAGACAAACAGATACAAATAGGACCTTGTTTGATCTGATTAGGCTAGAATGGAGAGTTTGAGTTCTTTCCAAAATTTTCCAACAGTTGACCCGAAATGCATCAAAGCAGCTTCCATCTCTTTTGTTTCCATCAAGCTGTCCCAATTTCCTAATTTCACCAGATCCCACAGTTGCCATGTCTTTGAAGTTTATTTGTTGTTCGTGGTGTTTTTCTTTGCAGTGATTAATTTAGCCGACACTCAGACTGGAGTGATTTTGCATTTGGCTGCAATTTATTCTAGCTAAGAATCTACATGCTCAGGAAGGAATACTATATTCTACAATCTAAGCATGCGGAGATCAATATGATAACATCTTTGGCACCGAGTATTGCAGCAGATCACTAATCACCATATTACTTGATGCTTCTGCAATGTTAATAATTGCAATGTGAACATGTTGTACACAGAAAATTATGAAGACTTTAGTATACTTTGACTGTAGAATAGTGCTAGACGTCATGTGTTGAAATACTTTATAATCAAGATTATGACATCCTGAAGATTTGAAAGGCTATACTCCCTTTCTTATGAATATTGTGTAATTCATCATTGGTATTGTTTCACATAATCAGTCTTGGTTTAAGAAGAAAAGCGAGGTTCAAACCAAATACCAAACCAAAAATCCTTCACTTTTAATCCCTTTCACCACATGCCTCCACAGTGACTAGCTTTGGCTCAAGGTAATTAAATCCATATAAATATTGCTAAATATCTTTTCAAAACTCTGTACTTTTCTTAGAATTTTTTTTCTAAAATGAAGAGGAATGGGTCAGGGAGAACTGGTAAAGAAACTGTGCATCAGCCACAAAGTATTTCTTTAGTATCAAAATTCAGGTTTGATGAGCCACCTTTTGAGACAGCATTTTGTTTACTTACAACTCTAAGTAGGACACTAACAGGCAAATCCTTTTCTTCACATCAAACTTCAGGCTTGGCACATGGATGATAAGACAAACGTTCCCCGAGAGCAGAATTTCCATTCAGACCAATCCCCAAACTGTAATTGCAATTCAGAGGGTGGAGGACAACTGCCAGAACGTGGGGGTCTCTGCAACGGGCGACGTGCTCAGGCAGCGCCTTGCCGTAACATCTTCATCTTTACTGAATCCAAAGGGCCACTGTAGAGCCACACTGACACACAACTTCTGAGATCCTGTCCAACCACATGAGGCCCCAGAAAGTATTTCTTCCTGGCACTTGGAGCTATACTAATCAGGAAATTTGGCACTGAGAGAGGAGTAGAAGGAATCCCACTTCATAAAACAAACTAAGTGAGCACAAGGGAAAACTTCCTAAGCAGGAAAATCTCTGACATGCAAATAAAAGTTTAGGGCTTTTTTTTAAAAGAGACTAAAGAAATGCTCTGTATCAGTTCAAAACTGTGTGAAATAGTCAGTTACTATTTTGATGAGCACCATATAAAAAAATCATGACAGACTGTCATGTTCTTAACATTGCAATAGCGGTGGCACATGTGGCTGACCTATTACTCTGTTTGTCTGCTGCAGAATTCAAAGCCATTAATCTATCTTTAATAACTCTGTAAAGGTTATTGACATTAGTGGTTCACTAAATGACTGATACTAGCACATTTAATGAAGAAGAGGAATTGTTTTCAGAAGCAGACAGACATACTTTCATGATGGCCCATAACTCCTTTTTGACACAGACATAAACATGTCACAAGCTCTAAGCTTTAAATTTTAAGACTTCCCTGTTTCCAGGGCCATGTCTATACAGTGATATGCAGAGACACCTGATCTAGCTTCAAATGCATTTATTAGCAGACTTGACAAGACAGTGTTCAAAGTCTAAATTCTTTAGTTGATCCTAAATCTTGAGGACAAGTAGTTGTTTTCTCTTTGTTTGCTCTTGTCACCTCCTCTGCTGGTATCTCTGTCATTTCTGGGAATCTAGCCTTACTCTGACGGCAATATTTACAACTGAAATCACAAATGCAACAGAAACAAATGTTGTATGCACAGAAGTTTTTCAAGCATAAATTACCCTTTAGTGTCAACAAACTTTCCATTATTCAACTGTAAGCTATGTAAATCACTCTTTTCAGAACTCATGTGCAGTCTAAAGTATAAAATACAGTGTCCTTAATGCGATGAAGGAAGAATTTCCTCCACTCTGGCAGTAATGACATTGTTGGTGAGCTTTTCAACTACAATCACTGCACTACTGGTCACGCCCCTTGAAAAGAAAAAGAGATTAGTGTTTGCCTTTGCCTTAGGAAGAACATTTAAAAAGTCAGTAACACTGGGTTTGGCACACCAACAGCTAATACCTACACTTTTTCATTTCTACAGTACTCTTCATTAGGATCACGGACCACCGTGGAATCAGCACTGTAACATGTATTCTTTACCATTTTTATAAGTCACAGTTGTTTTGTGCAAAAGGTTAAGCTTGACACTTGTAGACACCTCATTTTTAAGATGGGAAAACACATTGGAGACAGGACCGCCTCCTCTAATCTGCTGACATTCCTAGGCCCCTCTCCCATAGTGCCTTTCTTTTTCACACTTCTCTCTCTTCTTCTTTAATTCAGGTTTTGGAGAGAACAAAAAAGAAAATTTTCCATACTTTGACATTAACAAATCTCTTTTAACACCTTACACCTCTTCACTTTCCACTGCTGCTTTTTCCAGCTAAGCTAAATGTCAGCGGGAACTCCTTCCTCTACTTACTAGATATGCCTTACTGCACTCTTTTCTGATGGCTTAAAGAATAGTCCTTGGCTCAAATGTGACTGATTGCCCACTGCTTTGAAATAATCAGTCATCATCCCTTCCAAGGACTGTCTTCTCAAGGCCATTGTATTTCTTTGATCAAATGGTCACTCTAACCATCCTATTCTTTCTGCAACCTTTCCTTACGGCTCCACTAGCAAGACAAACTATTCTGTTCACACACAGCAACTCCCAGAGCTATCTCTGGAATCTCACGCTGTCTGCATTCCAGTTTCTTCATTTGACTTGCAGAAATCTCTTTCTGTAAGTCCAGCTAGCTCCTGGCTGACAAACGAGCCCGGTACAGATGCACGTTGACAGATACACATTTTCCACAGTTTGATTTGCATTTGGGGAAGAGCAAAACTAATGTCTTTTTGTCAAAGACTGTTTTCAGCAGAGAAGTTTTCCAAGTCACCGTACCAGGAGACATTCAATTGGTGCACGTCTACACACGTGACAATCTAAAGGACAGAAAACAGAGTAACACTTACTGCTTTTGTTACCTCGTACTTACATACTTGGAGTCTCTTGAAAATGCAAACCTGTATTCTAAAAATAAAGCAGGGGATATAGCACGTATAATCTAGGAAAGGATTCAGATCCAAGAGCAAAGATTGGGAAGGAAGCAACCTAACTTGTTCACATTTTAATTGATCTGGCTATTCCAATCATTCAACCTGCCAGTTTGATATCACACAGGACATTCTGCAACACTCCAACATCTTAAGACAGAAATGTCTGTTCTTTTGCTGGTGTCAAAACCCCTTTTGCTGCTCCCTTTTGCTGCTGTACGTGACATTTCTGGCAAGCACTGTTCTAGATTAATCTTTTGCAAAACCCATCTGCCTCTTCCCCAAAGAACACTCGTGCTTCCTGCTGCCACGCAGGGGAAAACATGGTAAGAAAAATTTCTCTCCTCCTCAGCTATGTGAATGCTAAAATGATTGAGGCTCTGTTTTTACTCTTACATGCTCTCAGTTTTCTGCATGTCTGGATAGATGTTAAGACACACAGTACTCCCGACTCATTCAGATCTTGAGGTCAATCTTTGTCTTATTGTCTACATTAAATTTAGGTATTCAGGCATCTCTAGACTTAAATAAAAGGAAAACCATCATTAGTGTTATCTAAGTCAACTTCATGTCTTATCTAATTTGGTCTCTAAGCTTCTTTGGAAGAGAGGTCTTTCTCTGAGTTTCCTAAAGGATTTCTCAATGCCAACTGATGTCAGCAATAATGAACTAGAAAACGAGCAATCAATTAACTTTCTCACTACATTACTTTTATTTCTACGGAGGGACCAGGAGGTTTATGTTCAGCAGGAAAAGAGCCACGTTCCTTTAGCACAAGCAAAATCCAGCATCTGGACTACTAACCGTATCAATGGGCTTCCAAATCAATATCCTGCATGATTTTAGAGACATCATATCACTCTTTGTATACAATGCACCATCTAGCCAGCCCTTCCATTACCTTTCACTCAGAATAACAGTAAACTATCTATTTCTTGACACCTGACTAGCCTGAAGATGCACCACTAATAGAGTTTGCTACATTACACATTGGCTCCGTGCTTTGCAGGGAACAGAACTATTCCCAGTTACATATATTTTATGCCTAGAAACCCAGTAAAAAGATAATTCACTGAAATATGTGCGTGTGTATGCATGTGCAATGTAGCAAAAAAAGTCCAATGTAAACACAGACAGAAATATCAAGCATCCTTAAAAAGCTAAGGTGAGATTTCCAAAACACAAACAAGTTTTTGTTCATATTAATACTGTTTTATTAGTATTATTATTATTTATGACATGCAAACTCCCATTCATATCTGAAAAACTAATTTCATACATAGTTTTTAGCCATGGATCTGACTCCTAAAAGACCAGCAGGAGGGAAGGCAAAAAAGATTTAATGGCTGTTAGCACATCTGCGCTCTTCCTTTTTTCCCTAAAAAAAAAACAACCCCCAAAAAACTGACTTTTGCTGCTGGATCAAATTTTGAATCAAATGCATCATTTTTCTAAAGATTCCTCGGTTGCTGATAGGAATACTCACCACCTCTTCACAGAAATACTATGGGCATCTCCATGATATATACAATGGCACCTACAGAAGCATATGAGGGAGAATTTTAAAATGGACATCTGAGGTGAGATGACATGCAGATTGATCACCACAGTCAAAGTGCTAATAAATAAGAACCCTGAGTCAACTGTGTTGCTAACAATTCACTCGCATCAAAGCGGTGTTGAAGAGGACTCCTCAGTCTTTCAGAAGACTAAAATACGGCTGATTACGCTTAATCCCTCTGTTTTCAAGAGCAAACACAGGCTGGTGGCCGAACAATTAAAAGTCATACATCACTTCATATTTAGGAGAAAAAGTCCTGCTATTTGGAAGGATCTTGATGTTTCAGAAGGACTTAATACTGGAGGTTCCTGTACTTGTATGAGTGGTGCAAAGTATCACCCACACAATGCTGGGCTTCCAAAACCAACCTGAAATCTCCTAGAGAAAGCAGACTGTCTAACAACACTCTTTAAAATCAAGACTTCTAAAAAAAACCAAGAGCATGCAGATATTGAGGCACATCTGTTCAGTAGTTACTTCTGAAAACTTTATATATACTCCTCACGTATACGTGTGTATTTGCATATATGCAAAAAATGTCACATACTTTGTTTCTAGCTGTGGTTTTGCAACAGGCACCAAGTTAAGAACACAAATTTCTCACTGATCTTCTTAATGTTCTCCGAGAAAGAGAACTTACTTAAAAAGAAAAAGCTAGTTTTACATACAAATACTTACAGCTTTTGATACTCCTTAGCTAAATTCTACTGATCAAATATTTAAACACCTGTTTCTGAATTCTGTGTCCTTCAGTTAGTAAAATTCTACATCAGAATGTCAGTTCTGCTCGAATAAGGAATGCGGAGTAGTTCCAAATGCACCAAGACAATGTAAAAATTACCGTCAATAAGCACATGAGAGATGCATCTTAAAACTAAAGTCATCTCCACAGAATGTTTTTCATCTACTAAAGCATATTTTATTTCCCCACTTCTGATGCTACTATACTACAAACCACTGAGAGGTGACTTACTTTCTATGCTGAAACATTCATGCAACTCCTGTTGTCCTGTTTACCATTATTTACTCGTACAGACCTCCGTGGTGTCTGTAAGATGAACATTTAAAAACATACAGCAGGCTTATACATGGAATAGTTGATGACTGGCTTCTGTTACGACCTTTACTTTCTCTTGTGATCTCTCACTCAGGCAATGAAAGGTCCATAGATGCCTCAGCCATTAGGTCTCCTGTTGCCCTCTCTTGGAATAGCTGTATTCATAGATACAGGTGAGTGACGTGAATTCTGTCACCTTCATATTTTTATCCTTTGCATTTCTCTCCATGAGTCCACAAGTGCAGCTTGTCCTACTGTTTGCCATGCTTTTGTACATTCCTATTGACAGGCAGAGCATGCAAGCAAAATGGCTCCCAAAAGTTCTTTGGGTTTTTTTTTTTTGTTTTTAAAACAAGTCTTTGCCTGTTAGAAATAAGACTAGTAGAATGAATGAAGTATAAGAATGGCAGCAACTTTACCAAAGATGAACGGCTGAGTGAAATAATCACAGCGTTATGAAGGGGCTCGTATGAGCTTAGGTTTGCATTCGTTCCCCCTTTTGAGTTTGTTTTCTAGTTTTGTGTGTAAATTAGCATAAAACCTCTAAGCAAAACCCCCTAGAAAACTTCGCCATCACAATAATATTGAAAAATTTATTCCCCAGCTTCACTCCAGTGCTGGGCCGTAGTTATTCTAATGTAACTCAACAGACCTTGACTGTGACACAGTAAGCGTTCGTGTAAGTGGAGCAAAGCCCAGAATCATCTAAATGTTACTTGTTCCCAGGTCTCCTCAGAAACAGAGCTGTAGCACACCAGTAAAGACTAATTTCCACAAGAAGCGAGGTGAGGTGAGTACTTTCAAGTGGTCCTTTTCCAGAAGACGAGGATTAGTCAGCTACGAACAGTGCATGACGATAATTTGGTTCTGTGGAATGACAGGAACAAAGGCAGCTTGGCTACATACTCAGAAATAAAGCTTTTACAATAGCCTGTAATAGTAGACCAGATTTTCAGTTACTGAACAAATCATGTCTGCACTAGAATGACTCCACTTTTAATCACTTAGTGAACAACTCTGAGCTTGAAATGTATTCTAATGAAATATGTAAAGGTATCACGGATGCCCCGTTATCCAAAGAAGTATAAAATAAATGAATACATGTTCTCAAAAGATGGGGCCAGTGCTTTTGGGTAGTCATTCATCCAGCAAGTGCCTGTTGGGGGGCATTTGGAATCTCATATTTGATGGTACTCCTGCAGTGTTTCATTAGTTCTGTGCACTTAATTATGTCTTGTCTAAATGATCCCTTTAATTTTTTATAGTACCAGATTCTGTTCAAAGAAGCCAGTCATGCAATACTAAAGGCATACGGCTTTATCGCTCCAAGCAGCCGTTAAAAGGAACGGAATCCCTCTGGACCTCAGCGGAGATTTCAGTGGGCACAAGTGCAATGAAATGTTATCAATTTTGCATTACTTTTATACAGAACAGGTGTCTCATCGTAAAATATTCCTACAGGTGCTGAGAGAAGATGAACCACAGAGACAAGACAACTACTTCACTTTAGGACAATTGCATTAGGCAGCATAGACAGTTTTCACACAGCCTGTGTTGCTTTTTCAGTGTTACTGGCAACTTCCTGGAAAAAAGAAAATCTTTTAGGATTAATTCTTTCACGGAATCACGGAATCACGGAATTTTCAGAGTTGGAAGGGACCTCTAGAGATCATCTAGTCCAACTCCCCTNACATAACCCTCTAGGAGATATGGCTTAAAGAAATAGGGAGTTATGATCACAAAACACTTGAAATCATCTCTTCTTTTTTTTTTTTTTCCTTCAGTTAAAAACAGTTCTGTGGGTGGGAGGGCCAAGTTTCACTTACATGCTCAACCACAAAGAAGACCTGTCTTCTCGTTCACAGAACATTTTTTTTCCACGTATAAGAGGATGAAAATTAAAATCCAAAGAGCCCAGATGCACAAGCTGAAATTCCAATCCCACTACATGATCATTTTGTCCACTGATTTCAGTGAAGACAAAGTTTTACAGGGAGTTTATAAAGCTCCAGCCTGTCCACCTTCCTCCATGACACTTGCCATGGAACTTTTCAGCCAAATTCCTGCATCAATACCATAATCATTATTCAGTCAAGTACCCACGGGGGTGTGAGGGTAAAGGAAGAAAGGAAACAGATATTCAGTGAACCTCCACAGCGTGTGCAATTCAGACATTAATAAGCACAGTGGTGTGGAAAAGATCAGCAGACCTGTTCCTGCCTCCTCCTCAGCAGTCAATGCTCTCTCTGTGGACCACAGGCACTCCCCTTCCACCATTAGCTAGGAATGGGAGAATTATTCTGAGCCAGTACTCCAGTGGGAAAGGAGTGTTTGACTGAAAACAACTCTAGTCCTGGGGATCTCACAGGAAACCTCCCAGCACAAAGTCCTGGACAGGCATGAAAGTGTCCAGTCTGTCATACATTTTTTTTTCATTTTCCTTTGTTTCATTCAAAGGCTGCATTAGTGGAACTCTGATCAAAAAATCCAGTGTGACAAGGCTGTCTCTTCGAAAGAATTCATATGCTTCAGGGCTTAAATCCAAACTGTAACAGTTAGTACGAATAATGTGAGTATGGTGGAAACCAGTCCAACAGAATACTCACCCAGAAATTGGATTATCTCTGCCTCTGTGTTTCCTTCACCAAATTTTCAGCAGAATTCAAATGCTACAATTTTTGCAAGTCCTCACTCTTTAAAAAAACCTTTGTCTTGCAATTGTGAAACAAATACTGTGTGCTTTATAGGTCTTTAATTTTCTTTATTGCTTTGGCCCCTGAGATGGACTTTAAAAGTTATTTGAGTTCAATTACTTTCATAATAAGGATGCACAGTACAAGTAAACTTATCGCTGTAAAAACAAGGAACTGTAGTTAACAAATGTTGTCACCTCTGTCTCTACCTGCACTGT
>RSEF01000004.1:69079904-69089935 GCA_003993805.1 Himantopus leucocephalus | reverse complement strand
AGCAAATTCTCATATCACACTTTTTTGAAGATTATATTTCAATATTTCTGCATGTGAATTATATACACACAATCCCACCAAACTATTGGATTACTAAAAATCAATTTACTATGGGATTACTTAAATACCATACTATGTATCCAGTGACTAACTGCACATAGTGTGTGTGATGTTCTGACTTGAGTGAGCTCAGCTCAAAAGGCACCTGCACAAAGCTTTTCAAAGCAACTGCAATAAATTTTACTGGATGTGGGAAACCTTATAAAAATTAAATAATGTCATGCTTTATAAGCATTTCATTCAATGTGACTAAACACATGGATAGCATTGAGGATGATATTTAACTTTTTCCATGTGCAGATTTAATACCACACAAAAATTTGAGTCCCCTATTGCTAATTTTCCACCATGTGGTAACTATTTAGTTGTTTTTTAAATGTTACTGAATTACAGAGTTGAATTACAGAGCACAGCAACTACTAGTGGGCGTTGGGTGTATGTATGTCCCTCTGGCTTAGCACAGGGTCACATATACTGGCATTAAATCACGACAGTATTCCTATGGCAGTACTGGTTAGGATAACACGGGAATGAACATGCTAGTTTGCAAAATCACATGCTTATGTACTTCTAAAAATAGAGAACATTAATGTCAGATTTGATTGATGCGACTCCATCAGGTTCCTGTCATTTTTAGTAGATTTGTGACAATAACATACTGTACAGAGGTATATACGATGCTGGTGGAAAGCCCTGTTTGCATACATAGCTCAATTAAATCAAGTTAGACTAATTTATACAGCTGTGCAGGTCCAGATGTAAACTGAGAAGCCTCCATGAAAGTTGAGGTTAGAAGCATTCACAACATGGAAATCATGGAAAAAGTAAGTTTTTCAGCTTCTCTCACAGGTTAGTTTACAACGTTAATCACTCTTTTTGGAGAGAAGCACTTTTACAGACCCACTGCAAACCACCACAGGAGAAAGAGAAACAATCACCACAAACACTTCATTCTTTCAGTATCAGTGATGAAGATCATTCATTTCTAGTGAGTGAGAGCAACAGACCTTTTTTGTCTTTAAAAGTACAATATCTTTTAAAATTTAACTAAAGATTATTTTTGTCTACATCATATACTAACATACAACACTGCTGTGGTATCTGAACATGTTCCTCAAAAGCAGGAACGGATCTGCCAGATCTTATGCACCCCAAAATTGCGTACAAATATACTTTACTATACATTACTACAAGCTTTATGGAGCATTAGCAACTCACTTAAAGCACCCAAATTCATATTTCCTAAATGAGTTTATTTCTTTACTTAGCACATCCTTGGGGGTGTTNTCACAGCAACACAACAGACCATAATAATAATATTATTGATAAGAATGGAACAAAGAGTCCAACTCCTTGCAATGTGAGCATGAAGATTTTAGTTATTCTTTTAGAAGAGTCAGTGGTAATTAATGCAGGCTTAGGCAGGTTTAATTAATTCTCTGCTAGTCGTTGTCTCTCAGTATTGAGAGGAGCAAAGACTTCTCTCACAGTTTCTACTACCCAATATTTGTAAACACATACAAAGCAAAAGACTGAGTAGATAGTTAAGCATACATCCCAGTCATCTGCCATTGTATTCCCTCAAGACATATGACAGAGATATTGTATGGACAGCACAATCTACTTAAGGTAGTAAAGGGAGCAAGGTGTGAGCTTACTATCTTAGACACTGCCAGTTCCAACTCGTATTTGCCAAAACCCTCTGTATTATTATTATTAAGAATGGCAGCAGGCAGAGGAATGGATAGAAGTAGACCCTCCCCTGGAAAATGACAACCAAGATGAAAGATGGTGGAATTGCAAAGAAGGAATGAAGAAAAGGTATGGGGGATACCCATACCGGGATGGGGGGAAGGGGTGGAGGGGGAAAAAAAAAAAGATAAGGGGCAAAAAGATCTTAGAGATCTTCAAAGAAGTATCCATTCTTATGATTCCCATAAAAAAAAAATATCTGTTCAAGACATTGTATAAAGTACTGAATCCACTTCCATGCATCTGTTCAGTAAGATCTGTATTCTGGAAAATTTAATGATAGAAAAAAATCACTGGTTTTGCCCCAGGACACAAAGAGGCTCAGTTTCAGAATACACATTCTTTCTGAGAATATCCTTTGTCCTAAGCTTGTATTGAGACCCTTGAATCACGTCCCTCTCCTTGTATCAGTAACTTCCCGTGTGCAGTTTGCTGGAGAGTATTAATGTATATTTCCACACATTTTTAGCCCTTGTTATATTTAGAATGCTACTGTATTTTACTTATCTTAGCATTTTTGTTTACAGAAAAAAACCTTGCAACTATTAAATTGTATATAAACTATTGGAAGATTTAGACAGCACCAGTCTGGCCTTTCTGCTTTTTTGTGCTTAGTACCACACATGAACAGTACTTTCCCTGGCTAACTATTTTTTTGGCACGAGGCAAATCCAAGACCATAGCATTTCTAAAATTTTAATTAGATATTACAACTACAACTGTGTCGACATCAGCAGTACTTACTCTTCTTTTGTTAATAATGCCAAGCTGCCAGTAGCTCATTAACAATCCTCAGCTAGACAATCATTTAAGCATCATGTCTGATGAACAGGATATGGGTCAGTGAATTAGCAAGTAGTCTCGCTAAGCCATCACTCCACAGTTACAGCATGGCTTGTCAGGCCAAGTCCAAAATGAGCGTATATGGAATCTCCAATTGCCTCTTGCTCAAAAAGCAAGTTCTTCTTTCAGCTGTTGTTTCCACTGTGGGCACTAAACCCTCTGCTCTACTCCATCAGCCTCCAGTGTTTCAAATTTTCACAAAATATAGTAAAGAGGACTACACAGCACGTGTTTATTAATAAGCAGATTCTGTAGAGAGGCTTATTTTTCAATACATACATAAGGTTGTTTATAATAGGTCTTATCTGACTGCAATGGTTGAAAACCTTAAAATAGCTCTTACAAAAGGACAGACCTTATGTATGTTACTTGCATTATAATACAAAAGCAGTTCATTAGTACCTAAAGAATTACATCTCTGCAGGAGGTTAATACCATTCTCTTTCTGCTGTTGGCACGATAATCTTTCCCAGGACTTCAAAGCTCCTCCCAGCATCCTGTGGAGGACCAAGCTTGCTGTAGGTGAAGGGAACTGAGTGTTTCTACATCATTTTACCATTTCCTTTGTTTGGAAATTTAAAAGACATTGTTGTAGAAAGCTATCATTTGTTATATTATGTTTTGTATATATATAAAATCTATCTTTTATTATGTAGAGGCCAAAAGTACAGATTTGTGCGTGCCCATCACTGCAGAACAGAAAAAAGAAGCACAATGAAGTAGCCTCTCTCATGGAAAAGAACATTGTCATCTGCCTTAAAGAAAAAAACAAAGCATTTCAAAACCCATCTCGGCGATCAGTTTAGAGTGCAGACATCATAACACCTAACCCAGAGAAACTAACGTCTGTCCTGCAACTTTCTGCATAAATCTTATTATTATTTTCTGCACCCTGTATGTAAATGTTGGCTAGTTCAATTAATATTGTAAAGTTATTTTCATCATAACTGAGAAGGCCGACATGTATTCTCTCATTTCAAATTGCTGTCTTTTAAAGACTGCAGTGATGGCAAGGGATTTAAAGATTCTGAGCTCCAAGATGACATACGACTTCTTACTGCAACTGCAATTAGACTGTAAGACAGCGAAGAAATGCTAGTGGAGCCAACTTATCTCTGTATGAGAAAAGATTTTCTCTGTCTCCCTGAGCACATTACAATACCAGGCATCAGTATTTATTCATGGGAGAAGGAGGAGGAAGAAGCAGGAACACCTGCAATCAGGTCTAATGCAGACAACAGATGCTGGGCAAATTACAAAAGAGTGCTAGTGACGCAGTGGGAGTAGCCAGCCAGACCTTTGCTAGCCTCGCCATCTAGCACCGAGCCAAAACACCCAACCACGCTGAGCAACATGTTAGCTGGAACCAAACTCAGACTGATCCAGCGCAAAGGTGAAAAGATGGTGCGGTAGCTTCACAGTGACTCCACGCTACCTACGCTCCTGTGGTTTTATTTCAGCTGGCTGAGCTGTTATTTTTTTCACCAAACATCTGTTTGTCATCTCTGCCCCTGCTTATGGATCTACACTGGTATAGTGTTGATATGGGAGCACTCAGAGTGAAATTAGATACTGAGCTCCTGAACATCCTTCTTAAATCATTTCCTGGCATTACTGGATGAGCTGCCTACAATACAGATCTAATGCCAAAAGCAGCTACCGCTTTCTGTTTTATGATGCTCTGATACTTGTCAGGGAAGACAGCAAGCAGGCACTTATAGCTGCTGGTAACTACCTCAAATACTTGCTGGGGAAATAAGATTAACCACAGTTATCAAAAGTACAGTGACAAGAATCTTGCACATATAAGCATGCACATCAATACACAGAATGGAAGATTAACCTAAATCTGAAACTTTCTTGGCTATCTCTGTTTCAGTCTTAGAATATATTTTGGCATTTGCACTTTATCCATACAGATGATTTCATAAATGAATTTGCTCTGAATGCCCAAAAAATTAGCATTGTTGTAGAGAAAGCTATAGGCCATCTGTCCAGGCATGGGGTTTAGGGTAATCTCTGCACATCAGCTACTGAACTTGCTACCAAAAATTGCACTGAGCCCATTTCTATCAGCTCCCGTTGAAATCCAAGCCTTAATTTTCAACAGAAATGAAAACATTCCATTCTACTTCTACTCCCAGACCTACCTGTTGTTTGAGACAAACAAAAGGGGGTAAGGAAAAGTACTGCAAAAGGGAAAGGGGCAGAAGAGAAAAAAGGAAAAGTAAATAAAAGCCTTTCCCCTCCAAAATTATCTTTTGCCAAAGGAAAACATGGAGAGATTATAACTGTGGGAACAATTGGTCTTGTCAACAAGGGTTGTCAGATAACAGCTTTGGACTTGTTTAAAGTACCATAGATGAGAAATCTAGATGTTTGCATTGTTCTGAGGAAGAAAAAGCAGTAAAGAGAAGTGTTTAAGTGTCCCTGACATATAAAACTAAACTCTGCAGTTTAAAGACAGATTGCTTTGATTCCTAGTGGCATTACCCAGCCACTTTTAAAGATCAGAGGGGCTTGTGAAGCTGTGTGATTGTTGGCATATTCACCACGTATGAAAATTGACTATAAAGCAAAAATAAAAATGAACACTGAATTGTTGAGTGTAACAGGAATACTACCTCTGTCCCTGTTTAGATGCACTGAAGACTCGGAACAGGGATGTGAACAATAAAAAGCTGAGCCTTCTCATAATTTATATCTGATTTTTTTTTCCTACATGCTGCTGCTGCGCTGGTCCTCTGTTTCTCACCCTCTCGTGTGTTGTCAAACCTTACGCACCCGTAAAGTAGTGGGAAACAGGTGAGAAGAGTAACAAAACATGGCACACAATATAAATCAGTCAGGGAGGAGCTAAGAAACCAAAGGTAAAAATTGCTTTGAAAACTAGGAATACTACAGGGAAACAGAAATTCTTCTTGGATTTTTTCTTCTGCAATATCCCATTACCCTCTATTGAAATTAGATCCTGTGTTACATTTTCATCTACTACATCACTGTACATTTACCACCAGATTTCTCTACTTACACATTGCTCACCAAAGTAGATTCCCATTATCCTTCTGATACGTACCATCTATAGAGCAAACTAAAATGGATTTCATTATCTATCATCACTTTACAGAAAAAAAAAGCATCTCAAAAACAATTAGGTAAGTCAGTTTCTCTACAGCGCAGCTAAACAGGAGGCCCCTTTGGAACTGAACAGCTTTTTCAACATTAAAAAGGATGAAGCTTTAAGTTATGATCAAAGTTACAAGGCCACTGTGACATTTAGGCAGCTTTCCTTCACATTGGACCTGTACATAAATAGGTGATCTTCATTCCCGGTGCTCTCAGTTTTCAAGCCTCAGGTATGGACATAGATTCAGAGAATCTAATACCAATGGTGATGTTGGATTTGATACAAAAAAAAAGTCTAAATATGCATAAATGTGAAAAAGATACATGAACCCACCAAGAACAAAATGTTTTGAGGGTTTTGTATATAGCATTCCTAAAATTTGCAAGAACTCATTAACTTTCCAAACACTCCTAATCCAGGGGAAATGTAAAAGAATGTAATATAGCTAACACAAGCAGAGCTGAACTCTTAAGGACTTGCACAAATTAAGGAAACAAGCTTCATTGCCATGGCACAGCCTATTTCACACACATCACCACCATGCTACAACAGAACATGCACCACTGAGAAAGCTCTTACCCCTGTAAGAGGGTACTCGGGAATGCAGCAGTGCCTCACAAGTACATAAAACACCTCAACAGAGAGTCAGATACGTACAACTAGTTTCTATACATGTGAATGTTGATGCGTTCTATGCTACAAGTACAAATATTCCTATAGAAGTGTAATTTTTTAACAAGTATTTTAATAGAAAAATATTTCTGTAAATATTAAGTGCAATTGTATGTGCATATGTGGTATGCGCAATACTCACACACACACACACACTGTTACTCAGGACTTCCTCCATCTTGTTTTTTTTACAATTGGAGTAGTAGAGCCATCTATCCGCTCCTATTTCAATACTAACCTCAACACACTTTCCTCCCTGAAGCCTTCCAGCAAAGATGCTTGGAGACTACATGAATAGATCTCCTTTCTAATCTTTTTTTAAAAAACTGAGAATTTGTTTGAACAAATTTTCACAGGAAAAAAAAATAAAACCAAAGTTGTTTAGGTGAACACAAGTGCAGGATTTTGGTGTTGCAGAGTGTTCTTAACATTTCTTGCAAAAGTACTTGGACATGTTTTCAGTGTGATTAATACCATGATATTGATTGCTTCATCTCCTTTCCAAATGTTAGCTTATGCTCATTTAAGCTACAGATATTATTCATATGTTCACAGAATACAAAGCTCTCCGAGGGCTCCACTTGGAAGCAGCAGTCACACCAGCTTCCCTGACAATTCCCATTTCTGTAAAAACACCCAGTGGAAGCACTGGGTACCCAGTCATTATATCCCTACATCTTCATATAGGAAACACATCTTCCTGTGTCAGGGAAGAATATCTTCACATGTTAGGAAACATATCTTTACCAAGAGGGTAGTCAAACACTAGAACCAGCTTCAGAGAGAGGTGGCTAATGCCCCACTCCTGTCAGTGTTCAAGATGCGTTTGGACAATGCCCTTAACAACATGTTTTAATTTTCGGTCAGCCCTGAAGCGGTCAGGCAGCTGGACCTGATCATCATTGTAGGTCCCTTCCAACTGAACCACACCATTCTATTCTATTCATATTTCAAGGAGCAGATCTCATCCTGCTTTTTCCCCTTTTCCAGCTTCCTCCTCTGCAGCTTTTTCTTCTGTAAGTCAAGCACAGTTTGGAAAAGAGTTACACTAGGCAAAGAAATTTTTGTTCCAGTTAAATAAATAAAGAATTAAATAAAACTGTCTCCCCCTCCACCTTCTTATGTGTAATCTAAAACTGGTAAAGAGTTTGTATCAAACCATCCCCTGTATATATTTACAGGATGTGGATGTACACATGCACTTACAGGCACATGCACATTGCTGTACCACACATCTAAAAGCAGTGCCTCAAGCTAAATGACAGAACTCGTCTTTTGTTTGCTTCCTTAGTCAAGTAGCAAATTATGCCTAAGAAATAAAAATAACAGGGCGTAGCAGTAGGCTGCTGTGAAAACGAAAAAATCGGAAGCAATCATTGCTTTAGCTCGGTTTCTCAAGTGCTGCTTTTTAAGTGATCTTTGAAAGACCTAGATAGGCTGAACAGCCCTTCTGTGATCACAGGGGATGAAGCTCAGTCTACTTTGCACAAAGCTTAAGTAGCAGAAATTCTTTGATGTACCAAAAGGAGGTGTGGAGCACTTGGGATAAAGGGGAGAAGGCCTTCACAGAGCTAGTTGTTATCAGGCTGTGATCCATACCATTACCCTTTATATAGGTACTGTTCATTCTCTAATTACCACAAGATAAATTGGTGTGCAAACTTAAAGTGGGTGACAGCAGCTACACAGTATCTGCCCGTTACTAACAGTCCTACTCCAAGATCCATGCTATGCAGCTGATCTCCTCCTGACAAAATAAAGTTGCCTCACACAACCTTCAAGGAACAATTGTAACAGCTTGTCTGTGTGCCTACGCTTACAAAATATTGAGTCTTTTCTTGTTTGTTTTCAGAGGCACTCAGTTGTGGAAGCACAGAGTCCACAGCCCTCCTGTGGCCTATTGCATCACCTGTGCGGCTTCCTCAAATGGCTTCATTATGTACCCTGGGGAGATTTTAACATCAATTAACTCAAACTGTTCTACAGAAGTAAACAATGGACAAAATCCTGTTTGTATTACTCAAACAGTTCAGAATACTTGTTGCTGAATGAGTGGTGAAAGTGTATTTCCCAGGCCCTTTTATGTCCGATTCACATCAGTCCCATCCAAAGATGAGTTGATACAGGCCCCAGTAGCAGAGTCGTAGCTTGGTGATCGAGATGCAGCAGTTCATGCGTTTAACTCTGAAAAGCCTTTTATCAATGCCTGTCTGTTGGCCCAGAGCTGATCATCAAATAAAGCAAGCAGGATTTGGCCCACGGTGTGCTCCATTTTGAAAGCACACAGCTGGGATTGCCAACATAAGCAAATGTTGGCAATGTTTAACTCTGACAGCGATGCTCTGTTACATATGCTACGGGACTCGAAATCCCTGACAGAAAATAAAGTGCCAGTGCTTAAGTAACCAAAGATTTAGAAATTCCACATTTGTTTATTTTAGAAGCTCTAACTGTACCCCCAAGGATAGCTACAGCACTAGAAGGTGGTTGTTCTGAGGACGATTCATTGCCAAAAGAGAAATCCTTATCAAATAGAAATCAGCAAGAGACAATTTCTCCGGTTCGTTGCAAGAATTAGCTCTGAACTGAAATATTTGGTCTTTAAAGGAAATCTCCTTCCATCCAGAGTCCTGGATCACTTTTATTAAAGACTGAACCTTCCTCACTTTATCACCTAAGTATCTGCTGGTACTGGCTGTAAATCAGGAACTCGGAAGAGAAGCTGAATCTATATCATGTTTACTGTGTCTTGCTTGTCTCCATTTGTTTAAACTGTCTCCTGTAACAGATTTGCTGAAATTGGCCCAAGAATGCTGAAGTGTAGCAAATCTATGCATATTTGACAAAGCGGGCTGCAACTCGATGAAAGTTATGAACAATAAGCCCAACAAATAAAACCTCTTCCTTTATATTTATCTTTCATAAGGGCATATAAACATCTGCCCTCTTTTCTGCACCTCACAGCACTCCAGAGCAGAAGAAAGTTAAGACTGAACCAGCAGACAAATGAAAGCCACCAACACTAAAAAAGACATAAAAATCTCAAGTAAATCACAAAATCCTAAAGCAATATCTCCTCAATTTTATTTACAATGCTTCTCAATGTAACTAACTCCTTCATTCTCTCACTCTCTGCTGTCTAACTACTCAGTAAGCATTTCAAAAAACTTTTTTGTCCTTTTCGCTAAAGCACTTTGTCCAGTGTTGGCTTTCGACTATTAATAAAAATAACCTGTAACTAACGTTTATCTAAATGCAAGTCCCCAAAAGACTGACTTGGAAATGGATGGTCTATTTACTTAACTTCTGATGAGTACAAACATTCAATCTTTAAAATTGATTTATTTCTAAACACTCATTCTTCCCCATTTTATTTTCTGACAGAAGTTACCCGTAGGTTAATAGAAAAGTAAAGCTGGAGTAGTCAGCTGCAGAATACTGAGCTGCAGGATTTTTACTGTAAATGCAATTTCAAAGACAAGTCATTTGCACAAGCTCCCTTTCCATTCTTTTCTAACATTTTCTTTTCTTGTCTTTAATTGCTTTCATCAATATTCCAACTTAATGATTTTTTTTT
>RSEF01000004.1:69059720-69079804 GCA_003993805.1 Himantopus leucocephalus | reverse complement strand
AAAAAAAAATCTGAACGAAAAGAGTACCTGACTTCCCTTGATTTAACTGGGAGATACATAAATAAATTGTTTCCTTGAGTGTTTGCCAGGTTGCCCATACAACACAAGGAGAAAGTTAGATGTCTCAGAATACAATCCCAAATGAGCAGCCTGGTAAGTTATTCCAAGCTAATAAAGAAATTCTCAGAAAAGAGGGTATATATTAAATCGTTTTGCTTTCCAGGAATCCCCTCTGGAGTACTGCTACACAAATCCTTATTCTCTAGAGATAGAAGACATGGCAAATTATCTACCTTTGAAAAGGTGTCCCGGCTATCAGAGAGGACTGTGGTCCTCTGATATGGTCAGCAGTAGTCTCAACATGGAATTAACTTGGGATCAGCTTCCATAAAACACAATTAAATTTAAATTTTTTTTAAAAGAAAATCATTTAAAAAAGAGTTAATATTAATTTTCCTTCATGGGACTAGAAGTTTCACTTAAAATTAAAGCTCAGGTTGTAATGACTCCTGAAGCTGGAAATTCAGGAAAAATATCAGACATAGTGAGAGTCAGAAATGCTGTATCAGTCTCAAAAACCCTTTCTACCTCACCTCATCTCTCTGAGCACATGGGTGGCCTACGGCTGCCTGAAGAGATCAAGGGCTGACCTAGAGTGTGCGCTGACATGACCAACCTATTAGGGACTGAAGATAAAAGCATAATACTAGGAACTGATGACAGAATTTGCTCTAATCACTTCCACCTACCTTGATAAAAGAGCAAAGGGAATACCTCTGTCTCAACCATTCAACTTGGGGAAAACTGACTCGTTAGGTGAAAAAAATCTGCAAAATAATGCTTTAAAACATCTGCTAAAAGTCTCTTGATGTATCTATGTATGTCTTCAGTTATTTCACCTGAAGGTCAGGGAGAAGTAACCAGTGATTTTTGTTGGTTTGGTACCAAAGCACAAGAAAAGCATGAAAGATAAAAATTATACTTGAACTCCATAGTTTAGGTTCACAAATCATTCTGAAAAATAAACTGTTGCCCAAACATTTCAGTTTATTCCCACGACTGAAAAAACAGATGTGCCATGAGATAGCAGAGAGCTTTAAGAGCTTTTGCGGGTAATCCTCCCGAGAATACCAACTATTCCCTTTAAGTCGGAATTTGTATACTTAGTACTGCTGCATGCAAAGCAATTTTTAAACTAGAGTTTACTTAAAGCAGATAAGAGACCAAAGCCATGTGTTTCAAACTCTTAGGACTCATAAGTATGATAACTGACTTACCAAACAGAGCTTATCCAAATGACAGTGTGAAATTCTCACTGTTTGCCTGCATTAGTTTTAAGTGCCTTCTAATACCAACTGTCTTCAAAACACATATTTCCAAATGGATGAAAATAAAATTTCTTTCAATCTGCAATATGTTTGGGGAAATACATATTACATACTCTGTGTGTGTGCATACTTGCAGTGGTCTCAGCTGTTCCCCATCTATAAAACAAGTTACCAGGAGGAGAATGGAACTTCATTTGCAAAGTAATAGGTTTCAAATGAAGAGAACTCTAGCCCTTCATTTTATTATTATTGCTATACGTTTAAATGCCACACACTCTAATAGCGCCACAGAGAGAGAGAGAAGAACACAAACTTGAAGAGAGTACAAATTGTGAAGCAATTTCTGACAGTGTGAAGCTAAAATAGCTCTTCACAACTACTCCTGTGTACAAACAAACAAAAATCACCTATAATTTTTGCCAGGGAAGAAAAGAATGGAGACTGATTAATGCCAAAAACTTTGTAGAAATAAGGACCAGGGAAAGTATTTAATTTTCTTACTTCTCTAATAATGTTCAGTAATCCAGTGTATTGCCTTTTTAACACCTTTTTCTAGAGCTACTCTAATGTTGCATGTTTTCTTTGATGTTATTGGGACTACTTCAATTTATGCCAGATTCTCTTCTACTGTAACATTCCCAAGTGCAGGTATCATAGCTTCATTGCCAGTATAGAAACTAGGAATGTGTGGCAAAGTTTAACAAGAGGACCATATTAACGTCTTAATTATTTTAATTTTTGGTTTTCACATTGGTAGCATCAACAAAACTCAGGGAGCTCTAGGGAGGACACTTATATACTTCAGTCATCTTTTTTGTTTGGTTTGGTTTTCAGGCTATTATCCCAAGTTGCTTTGTTTTTATTTCAGGTGTCAGAGGCTTGAGTTCCTGTATTGGCTTTACACGGCATGGGGTGGCCCTTGTGAGGAGAAACCAGGGACTGCCCCTGTTGTGGACAGAACCAGCTACAAACCAGACTCACTGCAGGACACAGCTGAGGACATCAACCAAGCTGGGGGCACCTCTGTGATAACATATTTAAGAAAACATAAAAAGCATCGCACAGTAGTTGTGAGACAGAGGAGTGAGAAAAAATCCCGTAGACACCTAGGTCAGTGAAGAAGGAGAGAGAGAGGTGCTCCAGGTGCTGGAGCCGAGATTCCCCAGCAGCCCATGCAGAAGACCATAGTGAAGCAGAAAGTCCCTGCAGCCCATGAAGAGCACCACAGTGAAGCAGGTAGCCCATGGAGGACCACACCGCAGCCTGTGGAGGACCCCACACTGCAGCAGGTGGATGTGCCCTGAACAAAGCTGCACCCCACAGAGAACCCACTCTGGAGCAGGCTCCTGGCAGGAACTGCAGCCCATGAGGGACCCAGGCCAGAGCAATCTCTTCCTGAAAGACTGTAGCCCATGGGAGGGAAAAATGTGAGGAGGAAGGAGCAGCAGAGACAAAGTCTGTTGGACTGACCACAACCCCGCAAATCCCCATCCCTCTGCATCACCCGGGGTGGGGAGGAGGATGAAGAGACAGGAATGAAGAAGTGAAGTTGAGCCTGGCAAGGAGAAGGGGGCAGGGAGAAAGAGTTTTTCGTTTTGTCTTTGCTTCTCACCACCTCACTCTATGACAAGTGGTGTCCCTCAGGGGTCCATACTGGGACTAGTACTGTTTAATATATTCATCAACGACATAGACAGTGGGATCGAGTGCACCCTCAACAGGTTTGTAGATGACACCAAGCTGTGTGGTGCATGTGATGCACCTGAGGGATGGGATGACATCCAGAGGGATGTGGACAGGCTCGAGAAGTGGGCCCCTGTGAACCTCATGAGGTTCAACAAGGTGAAGGGCAGGGTCCTGCACCTGGTTTGGGGCAACCCCCAGAATGAATACAGGCTGGGGGATGAAGGCATGGAGAGCAGCCCTGAGGAGAAGAACCTGGGGGTACTGGTGGATGAAAAGCTGGACATGAGCTGACAATGTGAGCTCACAGCCCAGAAAGCCAACCGCATCTTGGGCCACATCTAAAGAAGCGTGGCCAGCAGGGCGAGGGAGGGGATTCTGCCCCTCTACTCTGCTCTGGTGGGACCCCAGCTGGAGTACTGCATCCAGCTCTGGAGCCCTCAGCATAAGAAGGACATGAACATGTTGGAGCAGGTCCAGAGGAGGACCACAAAAATGATCAGAGAGCTGGAGTACCTCTCCAATGAGGCCAGGCTGAGAGAGCTGGGGTAGTTCAGCCGGGAGAAGAGAAGGCTCCGGGGAGAACTTATCGTGGCCTTCCAGTAGTTAAAGGGGGCCTACAGAAAAGACAGGGACAAACTTTTTAGCAGGACCTGTTGCAATAGGACAAGGGGTAATGGCTTTAAACTAAAAGAGGGAAGATTTAGATGAGATATAAAGAAGAAATTTTTTACAATAAGAGTGGTGAAACAGTGGCACAGGTTTCCCAGAGAGGTGGTCGATGCCCCATCCCTGGAAACATTCAAAGTCAGGTTGGACGGAGCTCTGAGCAACCTGATCTAGTTGAAGATGTCTCTGCTCATTGCAGAGGAGTTGGAATAGATGACCTTTAAAGGTTCCTTCCAACCCAAACTATTCTATGAGTCTATGATTTTATGATTTTTAATTGGCAATAAAATAAATTAACTTTCTTCAAGTCAAGTCTGTTTTGCCCATGGGTAAGCGATCTCTCTGTCTTTACCTCAATCCACAGGCTTTTCCATCTTATTTTCTCCTCCTGTCCTGTTGAGAAGGGGAAGTGAAAGAGCAGCTGGCTGGGCATCTGGCAGTCTCCCAAGGTCAACCTGCCACGGGTCCTTAAGTACTTTTACAGACTGGATTTCTTGGGACACTTCACCATCTTTTCCTATTAGCAGTAGAGATTAACTTCAAAAATGGCACTTACTGCATATTCCTTAGACACACTATATTCTTCCATTCATTAGATACTTCTGTTTAGAACATATTCAGCATTTACCTAGATTTACACCATTTGACAAGTATTTTTTCCCATGTAGCTTTACCTGTAACTATGCATATGCTACACACAGCTGCATCATCAACGAACATGTTTGTTACATTTACTGCTTGCTTTAAGGGGACAAAATAGTGAGCATCTGAAATTTCACCCAACTCTTTAAGTAATTTCTGTAATTGGATGCAGATGATCTATGGATATATACAATTTTTCTCATCTGCATCAAAAATTTTAGAAGGTGTTTTATTTGTACCAAATCCGCATTCCAAGTGTTTATGACTTGGTTATAACCAAGAAACAGAACCAAAAAATCTCTTCTCATGTCCCCATTGTCTATCAAAATTTATTACACAGTAAGATATAAGTCATTTTAAATAATAATTACTAGAGTTAGGACATTTAAATTTCTGCTATACCTACTTTGCTTTCTGAAGAAGTAAAATTTATATTCAAAATCATACATGTAGATGTTACCAGATCAAATGATATTGCTGATTAAACCATGAAAATGATAGAACAAACCTGTAATGCCCAACAGGCTACCTGTCTTCTGGTACCGATTTAGAAAACAAAATGAGATACTTCTCTGTCAAAATTCTCATCAAAATCATATATTTGAACACTAATGGGGAAAAACTTACCCAGCGTCATTAAGTTCATTCCCCTGATACCATTAGTGTCCCACCAGGAATGCCTTTTAGAAACTTGCCAAACTCTATCCTAAAAGCAGCTAGTTGTTCTTCTAATTTCCACTTACATTTATCACTGTCCACCTTATCACCACCTACTGTCATCATAACTTTACCTTTCATAATTCTTTTCTGCTTACCACCTGATATATTCATAGAAAACTATAAAATCCCCCTTTCAGCCTTCATTTTGCTAAGCCAAACAAGCCAAGCCCTTCCACTTTCTTCTTATATGTCTTCCATTTTCCTCATTATTCTAATAGCAATTCTTTGCACTTGTTCAGTTTTCATTTTCTCTTTATTGAATATGTGTGACCAGAACTGCAAACAGTGTTTCAGGTAAGGCCTCTTCAGGAACTCCACAGTGGTATTCATCCCTCCCTGTACTTCCTGGATACATTTGGATTGATAGAATGGGAATTTATCTTTTTTTTTCCTCCTTTTCTTACATTAGCAACATTTTTCAAGTTAACCACTTCCTTCTCTAATTTAAGCCATCACTTATTAGGTGTTACCATATGAAATTCTGTAATGAAATCCAAATAGATGAGATCTGATATATCACCTTTGTTTAGAAAATCTGATACCAAATCAAAGAAAGTAGTAACATCAATTTTGGGCAATCTACCTTTCAAAAACCACTGTATTAATCCCATTTTAATCCAAATCTTTAAATTGCATTTCTGTTTGTAGGCTGGAAGGCAACTGTGGACTGTTCTACTGACCTGCAGTTTTCAGGATGACTTATGCCTGCTTCTCAAATACTTCTTCATTTTTAACTCTGCTTGCCTCTGGAACACCCCTCTGCTTTGTTTAAAATATTTGCTACAGAAGCTGCAACAGTTCTGAGAATTCTGAGATGGAAATTATCTCATCAATCCCACTTGAGTGTACTAATGACTTGAATTTCTAGACTGTTTACAGGCACTGCAGTTTACATGCTCTCCTTCCGTTATCCCTCTCACCTCATTGTCACTATTTTTATTGAAAAATCATGCAGTTAACTCTGGGTGCTAGTCCTACAGGATCCTTTATTTTCACCTGTATAAGTCTTCATCTCCTTCCCCTTAGTGTCTAAATTCTCTCCAAGGTGCTTATTCATCCAGCTGAACATCTAAGTTTTTTCCTCTTGGTTGGGATATAGTTTCCCAATACATTCAGCAATTTACAAGCATTCTCCATATTCAAGTTCCTGAGCTCTTCAGGATAGCTGAATGTATTATGTATTTTCTGTTTGAAATTGAAAACCCCTCTATTATTCCTCCATTGAATTTAAACTAAATTTACTAATGATCACTTAATCCATAGTTACTTTCACTGACCTCCTCTTTTATAGTCACAGAATCATTTAGGTCAGAAGGGATCCAGCCCCTTGAGTCCAACCCCCATGCTCAAGCAGCGCCAGCTACAGCAGCTTGCCCAGGACCAAAATGCCCTCTTACTCAATGAAATCAGTTAAAATATCACAATGTCTTATTGTTTCAGTGCCATCAGGCAGCAAAAACATCCCGGAATGCAAGTAGTAATAAAAGATACTATAAAACTCACTTTTATTAATGTTGTTTACTAGTATTAGTCGTAGCTAAAAAAATTTCCAGACCCTACAGTCTCTAGTCAAACAGCTACTCTACCAACAGCGTAGTGAAAAGCATCTAAAAACCTATCAGTATGTTTGGGGCTTTGTAAAAGCACAGTCACTGCAAGTCATATGCAAAATAACTTAAACTTAATTTACTCTCAAGCTCAGCGACAGAGGACAGCAGAGTAAGGTGCAAAAGCTGGTAAACACTCAAGCTGTCAGCCTGTTAGAAGTTGTAGTCACAGCAGTAAGTCTGATACAGACAAACCCAGGATCAACACAGACAATGTAGATTTGATATCCAGTCTTAATACATGTCTACCTGCTGGAAAGCCAAACTGATGAAATGGATGACTGCTTCTCAATCTAGAAGCATTTGAAGCCATAGCTGCTTTTCAGATACTCCTTCAACAATAGACAGGCTCCACCTAGTCTTCCTTACTATAAAGCAAGTCATGCAGACAGGGTTAATTAAGACAGCATCAAAGATTGGGTTTTGATTTTTACACTAGTAGTCAGAAATCACATGAAAAACAATCATTTTTTTCTTGTTGGTGCATTAGTTCTCTAAACCTTAATTAAAAACAAAGTTTTGATTTTTCTATTTGAAACAGAAGATGGTTTGTACGTTCACCTACATGTATGTCTGTGCGCAGAGATGCGCACATGCACACACTCCTTCCCTCCCCACAAGCTTCGTATCATACAGAATACAAGAGGGAAAAAACCCAAAACTTTCTCCTGCTGCTGTGCTGGCTTTGACAGGGTTAAGCGAGCGCTCCTCATATTGTAGGTTTGTACTGCCGGTTCAGATAAATGGGTTTCATTTTATTGTTTACTTGTACTTGATAAGGTTCTTGGATTGATTCCGGTGGCTCACAATGCCTTCCAGGCACAGGATGTTATTCTTACTACTGCATCCAATGCCTTTCACAACACAGTGGTTTTCTCTAAGAAAGGCAGGCATTGTGAAACTAAAATGTCAGCAAAATCAGTTTCTCCATTTTTGTAAAACGAAGGAAATTCTGTGAAATGAAATCAATTCTGTGCCAGCACAATAACCATAACAACCAGAAATATCAAGAGAGCTGGAAAAAAAACAATTATTTTTTCCCTCCTCTATCAGCGTTGGACAATATGAAGGCACTGTGGAATCCATGATTCACCTTGTTAACCCACAGCTAGAAAAGTATCTAAGCATGTTTCAAATTACACAAGATGCTCTTACAGAGCAAGCAAGGTTTTTTTGTAACCGAATCAATTAGCAGCAGCAGCAACTCAGGTTCCTATAATTGATAAAGTTTGCCTCTCTCCTCATTCATCTTCACCTCAAATACAGGTAATATTAATGTCCAGTGAACTCCGAACTTGCATGACATTGCACTGGGAAATACAGTTAATCTGATTATGTCAACAGAAGAGTAACATCAGGATTTTTTGCATCCCTTCCTCACCTCGTCACTGACTCGCATTGTCTCAAAATATCCATATACCTCTGTATACCTTCATCCTGAGCACCATCTGTAATGATGGATACTAACATCTAATTGCCTAACAGAAATGTCAGTAACATTCCTCACTAATAATCAACTATTTTAAGAGTTTCATTTTTCAATTAATTCAAAGATGCCAGAGAACTAATTTATTATCCACACAGTCTGGTGATTGTTTTGAACCTCCAAGACTGGGCCCATCTTTTTGGAGCACATAGAAATTCTTACTGGAATAGCAACGCATAGTATTCCTGCTTATGATCTTATCAAGAAAATACAGAGGTGATCAAAATAACTGAAGTTTTAAGATATTTTCCTGCTTTCTGTGTGAATTTGATGAATATTTTACCTACACAAGTTTGTCCCTAAGCTTCAGAACTAGAGAACCAGCTCTGGTTTTTATACACATACCCTGGTCAAGATCTGCTAGGTCTGTTTTAAACTTCTCCTGACATTTTCTTGAATCTCATCCAGCTCTTTCCTCCATGTTAGCCTGTTGTAAATTGGAGATGGCTGCACAAAAGAACTCCCACATTGCAATAGCAATTGCATTACAACACCTGTCTCACGCATCCTGCCTTCCTAGGGAATCCTGCCCCATGGAAAGCACCTGAGACCTGACTGCAGAAGTGGTTAACGCTGACAGCGGTATCTGTGAGTGGCAGCCCCTTCATCAGCCACAGATACCTTTAACAGAGCTTACCAACCTTGTAGCATAGGGAACAGAGGAATTCCTGGGTTATCTCCTCGGCTTTCACAACTCAGTAGCCTGTATGCTCACATAATGTTAAGGAGACGGTTGTTAAAGTCAATATTCTCATCTGTGAGCTATGATTCACAGTAACTGCTAGAGAAACGCTAGGGTAACCACAGCAAGTATGACAGGGATCACCAATCAGAACCATTACTAACGTAAGCATAGTATTTACTAAGACTAAACACACTGCCCACAGAGCTCATACCCCGGTGAGCAGGAAATGCCAGAGAAGGTGGTTTCAATTCTGCCTTTCTTCAGAAGTTACATCCTCCCTCCCCCAAGGTCCATGGAGGCAACCAGCCTTGGTGAGGATTCACACCGCTGCATTCTCTACGTGTATATAGAACAGACAGTAGTAACTGGTGCTCCTCAAATCAAACTGATAATAGTTTTTCTCAGCAAACTGTAATAGCATGATATGGAAAAAATGAAAGCCCTCCTCAGAGGGCTGTTGTCACTAGGTCTCAAATCCTGGAACCAGGAGATATCGTTTCAAAACCTGACAGAGCAGGGCATCAAATCCTGGCGTCTGACATGCTGCATGATGACTTAAGTGGTATGATAAAAGGGCGCGGGATGTTTGGGTCAAGGGATTTATGTCAAGTGTGCTAGTTTAGAAATATTTTAAAAAAACTCTTTGGCTTACTGTAGAGCAATATGTTCAGCACCATCTTCCTACATTCAGGGCCAGTTCTCTTATACTCATGAGGAATTTCACACCTGTGCCTGAGCTTTCCTTTCAAATTAGCTGCTCATCAACTCTATTACTAAACAAACATGAAGCAGCTGTAGTGCTCAGACTATGATTAAAATTAAACCCTTCAAATCCAGCCTAGCTTAGAGAACCTCTGTACAGTTGTTCTCAATTGATTAACTCCAACTGGCTCACTACTAAAACTAATCTATTAATTTAACAGTCTGAAAAAAGCTTCACATAAAGGGGATCCATACGATATTTCGAGTAAAACACAAAAAGATGATGCCACTAAAATGCTTTAAGAAAAATAAATAATTTACAGTTTTAAATTGCCTTTTTTTTTTGCCTTAGAGCAGTTAAACCGTGGATTATTTTATTGATTCAACATTCATTGTTTTGCTTTGCACAGCACTGGAAAAACAGAATAATGCCCTTATTGGTCTTCTAATGGAGGTAACGGAAGATGCTAGGAACTACAAACCAATCAGCCCACTATCAGCTGCATGCACCACCACCTGTGGCAAAATCCTGAGAGCTCACCAGAGGGGCTGGGTTCCAACTAGGCTACAGAATAGGTTTTCGATCTGAGCTTTCCAGAATGCATACCCCCTCTGTGCAGTCAATGAAATAAAGGAAAAGACAAATAGGGCTGATCTATACATCTGTATTATCCTGTTTAATCATGATGTGATGCATAAAATTATACAGCTAGAAAGCCAGCTACACAGTAGGCAAAAGAGTCTCCTGCATGAACTTTCAAAACCTCTCAGGAAACCCTTCTTTGCCTTTACAACTTCTCCTTAAGAGAAAATACTAATCTACGTGAGGATGGCAACTCACAAATACGAGCAATACTAACCCAATCACATACTGTCCTTTTCCTTGTTTCTATTTTAGGTTGAAAGGTTTTGCCTCAAGATCCATGTCATTTTTACTGGTATAACTGAAGGGCTGAATCCTCTCCATGTAATGTTCTAGTTAAATTACCAGTATTTCACTGGAACCTAAACAGCCCCATAAACATACCTTCATTAGTATTCTCATGACTGTGTTCTCCACCTGCTCACCGACTTCAGCATTTAAAGTCTGCCAATATCTTGCCCACAAGACAGAGCTGGGTGTGGATTCACTTTGACGCTGTTTCCATCCCCACCTATCCATCACAGCCAATGGTAGATGCAAAGTACACAACCTCTCAAAAAGAAACTCACAATACCATTTAACAGTTATGAGACAATAGCCTGAGGCACTGTGTGATACCAGCACTAGGGATCTGTCTCTGAGCCAGATGGACACATCACAGTCTCCAAAAACTGGCACACAATTGAGGAAATTGCCTGATTCAGTTCTCAGGATTGTAACATTTAAAAGCCATGCCAAATTAATGTTAAAAAAAAAAATAGAGAGAAGTCTGTAGTGCTTTTATGGGAGATGGAAGAAATAAAAGGCAAAACTTCTGTGGGTTGAGTATGCTTCAGGGATGAATGAAGGCACCATACAGCATGCAACCTGTGTAGGCTATCTTACTGCCCTTCAGAAGGAAGAAACAGAAGACCCCAAGGATCTGACCCTTCAGACATCACCCGCGAGGATGGCTACATTGCAGTTCTCATGCCAAAAGCAGACCACAACCCCTGCAGTAGCCAAAACCATGTCACCAATTCAGCCACGATTATCCCCTAGCCTCTCTGCAGGGAGAAGCTTTGTTGAGGCATAAGACAGTACTATGCATCCGGACAAAATAAGCACTCTGTCACCAACATCAAAGGAGGCATTTGAAAAAAACAGCTGCCTCCAGCTGCTCTTCCTCTTTCCACTGGCAAGGGACTCACAGGTAACCTTTAGGAAAGCACACCACCTCCAGATGACTTTGCTCTGAGTCACACTTCCGCACTGACATGTCCCCCGTGAAGATATCACCAGTACCAAGCCTTAAACTTAATTTACCCTGAAGATCACCAGCTTCAGAGGAGAGCAGAGTAAGGTGCAAAAGCTGGTAAACACTCAAGCTGTCAACCTGTTAGAAGTTGTAACCATGGCAGTAAATCTGATACAGACAAACTCAGGATCAACACAGACAATGTAGATTTGATATCCAGTCTTAATATGCATATACCTGCTGGAGAGAGCTGAACTGATCAAATGGATGACTGCTTCTCAATCTAGCATCACATTTGAAGCCGTAGCTGCTTTTAGGATGTTCTTTCAAAAATACACATCACTGGCACCAAGTCTGGAGAGTCTTGTCACGTGTCCACATGCAGGAGAGGAAACAAGAGGTGGCACCTGCAAATATTCTCAGTGTCTCTTATCAGCATCCACACCCCAAAAAGCAGAGTGAGAGAAGACCTTGCACCTTCAAGTCAGAGCGGTGAGGCAATTGCCAGGTAAAGCAAGGAAGGGGGTTCCACACAGCATCCAGGAGCCTGACAGCTCTCTTTCCATTTTTCCCTTTTTAGAGTTGTCACTGTCGTTTGGTGGACGGATGCTCTACTTGCATGCGTAGGTATGGGTAAGCTGGGTCTTACACTGCTACAAACCCTTGATTTTTAATAACTGTTAATAACTTGGACTCATGTTGGTTCCACAGGCTGCTTTTGTTTCTCATTGCCTTTAACAGTCAAGTCACAACGTGGTCAGTGTTTATGTTTGTTGTCTTCCTGCGAGTAATCTGCCCCAGGCCATAACCCAAGCATGACACAGGAGTACAGTAAGCCTGAACTGACGCTGAAGCTTTCCAGACTGCTGCAGTAAACTACCGTGAACAGTGTTTCAAACAATATTTGAAAATATTATGTGGTTGTGAACCTTGACTATTATACACTGCTACCAAGAAGGGCTGTCCTTTACACACTCCGTCAGCCCCGGAGAAGAAGCCTGACCTATGCATAAACATCCTCTCTTCTTTTTAATGTCCCAGTGCAGCAGAGGAGCACTGAAGGACTATTAAAGGTGGTCTGGCTTGCAGGGCTCACTTCTTGCCTCGCACCACAAGACTACCAGAATTATTTTTACACTAAAAAAAATGCTCTACTTAGACAACATGAGCCTTCTTTCTGAATTTCATGCCATTTGAGGAAACAAAAAAAAAAAAAGAAACCCTTGCTCTTTTCTTTTTTCACTCGAACTTCAGCCAGGTGCACTTGCCACCCTCTCATGTCCTGTCCCTGGGTGAGGGGGCCTCTGCACCTGCTGGGACAGACTGTTTGCCTTGCTCAGAACAGAGGGCATCTCAGGGGAAAATGATCTGCATAGCTAAGGTGTGCATAGCCTACTTATCTGACCATAGATCCATAGATTGCCCATTGCTACTGATGGGGCCCTGGGCAGATGGTATTTCTTTTAACTAGTCTATTTGTGGCTTTCCACTGGATACTGGAGAAAAATGCATGTCCCATCCATTGATCTAGCAGAGCTAGACATTCTGTACCTGCTAGATACGCCACTTCTGGACACCTCCGGCAGTGATCAAACCTGAGCTAAATCTTGGTCATCTGCAACAAAGACAACAGCAACAATGGACCTTACTAATTATCCCCCCGGAGCCCAATGTAACCAGATCTGAGAATGATTCCTACCCACCACAAGACTAAACACCTGAAGCAGGTCTGGGAGAATTTCAGGTCCAGTGCTCTGGACCAGCTCCAGCAGATCCTCACACACACCCCTTGGGACTCCACCCAACAAACAGGCCAAAGAACAGCATGGATACAGCTCAGTGCTCCATTAAGAAGTTAATTGCATAAATTACACCCCATCCATTGCACATGCCAGAAATTCTGCCTGGATTATTCCCTAGGACTCCACTCCAGCCAGCCAGTACTCTGGGATGCACTGAAACACCTTAGCCAGTCTCACAGACTTCACCTTTTAAGATCTAAACCAGATCATGCCTTGTCACAACATAGTTTCGTGAAGCTGTGACAGCAAAAAAGACTATTTTTATCTTTGGCAAATTAGATTTGTGATTTTTCAGGAGCAGGAGAGACCCCTTCAGCAAAATAAAGCTTAATTGGGAAAAAATAGTTCGTGCTGCACCTAGACTGTAAGAAAAGCACTGACATACACTGAGGGTATGTTGTGGGAAAAACAGCCTGAAAGCAGGTGATGCATACTGAAATGTTCCCTTTCCTTTTCTTTCAGGATCAGAATATGGGAAGATCAGCAGTTTCAACTCCCACTCACTTACCTGCTGTGACAGGACACAAGCCAACAGATGTTGCCAACTCGAAGCACTCAACAATCATTAGTCAGGCTAAAAAAAATCACAACAATGGCTTTGAAAGCAATATTTTAAAAAACAATAGGTGTGGTCTTCTTTTGTTCTGCTTTTCAAAGTTTTAAACCCTTGCAATCAGGTTTTATGTCTCTTCTTCACAACCACGAGGGACAGGAATTCTGGATTGCATTGTATTTTTTCAGTAGAAGCTAAAAATCTGACATTCATTCAACTTACTGAAGCTTTAAAAAAAAAGTCAAGCTGCATTAGGATGGTGAATGCTGCCATCTCTGGCTGCCATATTTCAAAACAGCTTCCATATGCTGTGCTATGGGTTAGAAACTTTCTTTCCTAATGTCAAGGAGGAGATGATTGTAAACTGAGAACCTGTTTCGTTCTGCTTGTGCTGCTTATAGAAAACCTAACACAAAAAGCTGAGCAAACCAGACTTACTACATACGTGATGGGAAAAATTAAAAACAAAAGTACAATGAGACACTGATGATAGTCCTGATTAAGGCAAAGATCAGGAAGTTCTACATTTGCATTTCATCTCTTTAACTGCCTCAAAATCTAGTAAACATTGTCATCATTTGGAGGCTCTCTGGATGAAAAAAACAAGTAGGACAGTCGGAGGCAGGACCTCACAAATGAGCAGGAGTTAAATGTACTTATTTCTCTTTTGTATTTGGCCCAAGAAGGGGAAAAAAACCCCACAAGTGGAACCACTGCCACTTACATTTTACACATTTACAAGGAAGTGAGTGGACAGGGATAATGTACAGCTCAGAATTCCCTCCACAGCAAAAAGCTTTTTCTATCTTTGCCTAGACTATACCTATTCTATATGCAATAGCCTACAGGTCTCCCTTCCACCTCCACAATTGCTAAGTCCATACAAAAGCATTTTTAACAAGACATTCACTGCCACTGCATTAGAAAAAATTGCCTTTTTGTGGAAGAGCATCTGGATTCAGGACAAATTACACAGAATCAGGAGCTATGGAGGATAAGAGAGGAAAATCACTTAGAACAGCTCTTCAAATTCAAATGGGCAATGAAAACAATCATAGCAGGTAAATGCTCCAGTCCGGTTAGAAAAAGAAAACGCAGAAAGAAATTATATGGCAATCCTGGGGGAGAGGAAACATAATTTACAAAGAAAAAGTGTACAGTTTTATGGCCAGGAGGACAGCAGCACTGAAAATGAACACTCTGCCACGGATTCGTTCTCCTTTTAAGTCCTGCCAGTTCATATCTCATTGAAATTATAAAGGACACCCATGCAGTCTCAGAGGACATGGAGTAATAAAAATATATAGCCCAAAGGGAAGTCACATACTCTTGCAGGGTGGTGGGGGAGCTTACCCTCGGTAAGCCACTTCTGAAAAGGAATGCTGTGAAGGTGAGTACACCCTTCCTAGACCATGCAAAACCACCTGTTTATTTCTTACTAAGTCACAGAAGAAACACAAAAAAAGGAAGAAACCTTTTTTTGAAACACTCAATTAAAAAAAAACCACCCCACACTAGTTAGAAACTGTATTTAAACTTGATTACAGGCTAACAAAGAACAACCGCAACAGTGCTACATACACATGAAACAGCAAATCTTTCCCATGGATCCTGTGGCTTTCCTAATGAGATAAACAAACTCAACCACATATAACAGGGGAAACAAGGCTCGCTGGAGACAAGAAAAAAGAAGTGTCCCGGAGACGGAAAGGTCTGCATATGAACACATAGCACAAAGCAGGTAACTTGCCACAAAAATCCTGTCATGTTTAATTTATAGTTGAGTCCGCATTTGCCGTACAGTACCAGTGAATAAGGGAAGGGGCTTTCAACTACATTTGCATCAAACATGCTAGCTATTTGTCAGGAAACGTCAAAAAACATCAAATACACTCAACTTACAGAATCAAATTTCCATCCCATAAAAACTGAAATTACAGTATATAGCAATAGGTTGCTTCTTAAGCACCGGAATTAATGCAGCTTGATTTTTCACTCATTAGTGTTCTGTGATTTACTAGGAGTTTTTCCTCACAGACTCCTTTCTGCATGAGGGTTCTCTCCCATCTGAAGTAAGATGGGAGTTCATATTGCAATCCGTCCCTCCATCAGGGAAGTTAGAGGTCTTTTTCCTACTTAACTAACAGTTTCAGAACTCACCAGAGTTCAATTATTGTTGCGACCTCCACCTGTCTGTTAAGTTGGAACAAAACTGTCCAGTTTAAAAAATATTGACGAAGAAACGTGGACTAATAGGTAGAGAGACAAACGTGTTCATACACATACAAAAAATTTCCTTAGTACATCAGGAGAAAAATCAGAGCGATTAGTGGAAAAGAATAACGTAATTTGAAGAAGTGCACATGGTAAGGCATTTGGGACCAACAAGCAGAAACCAGAAGGCCTGAGCCGAAGTAAACACCATACAGAGTTGGTGTCTGCGTGAGACCACGGTACATTCACATTTGCCTTTTCATTTCTCTTGCATTCCCTCACTGTCCAACAGAAAGGGATTTTGGTGAGTGCTCTGTCCCCCATTGCCAAACTGTAGAGCAGGGTCTCAGCATCTGGAGAAGCAGATATTGAGAAGGTCTGGCCAGCTACAAAAACATAGCCACAATAACTTTATGGAGTGACAGTGGAGGAAAGTGAGGGAGTGATAAGGCAAGGCACAATCAGCTGAGGAGTCACAACCAACACAGGGTCTCTGCACTAGGGATACTGAGAACTTGGGAGTCTGAGCTGGGGCTCCATCCTGCCCCCAACAGGCTGAGAAACTCTTCCTGTCTTCCGAATACTTTAACTACTGTACCATAAGCTGAGTAGTAGAAATGCCATTTTGGGAATATTTACTTATCTGTGCTAAAAATCTAACACTAATATTTTAGGTTTTAAAAAAAGGTAATTTCAGGTCACATTTAAAATTCAGAAGCTATAATAAAAGCATTTTTAGCATGCAGTATGAAAAATGCCAAGAATCAAATTAGCTTTTTATTTACATCTGTCATGTCACTGTGGTATGCACCATCATGTCCTGGGGATGCTTCAACATCAACACAACTGCTGCTGAACATTATGAGAAACCACCACAACATTCCAGTCTATGTACTTTGTCCCACTGGGGAAAAATTAAAACATAGTTGCTCTGGTTCTAACTCACATCAGATTTCACTCCTTCTGTAAATGAGTAAACAAAACTATATCAATCTTGGCTGTTACATCATTCAGCAGCTTAGATATTTCACAAGGGCCCCATACTTATAAATGAAAGCAAAAAAAAGCATATAAACTATCCGTCAACTCCGCTATCAAGAGAGCTAATTCAAGTTTCTCTGGTTTGGGGAGGTATTTTTATATTTCCTAACATAAATAAACAAGACAGAAGAAAACTCCAGTGCCCAAGTTTTGGTTCAGGCTCTTATGACACTAGGCTATATTCATGGATACTCAGTCTCAGGTCTCCACTTTCATCAATGCTGAGTGTCTATAGGAAACGTTTGTAATGATGCCCTTCAAACTTGAATGATGAAAGTGCACATTTTGCAAACGACACCTCAGCCAATCTGCCCCATCTGCATGAGAGACGGCAAATGATTTCACTCTTTAGGCATTCAAAATAAAATGCACATGCGGCAAATTCCAAGTTGGCAGGAAAATCCAGTCATTAAAAAAGTGATTTGTTTTCTACAATTGCAAACACAAAGGCTCCATTTATTTCCATTGCCATAAAGAAAATGAACTGTTATATTTTTTTAAACAATCATAGCCAGCACATTTTAATTTCAAAAATACTAACTAGCAAATTACAGTTTAAATAGCTTTTCTAAAGAGGTACCATTTTAGATACAGTTTTCTGACTGATAGCATGGCTTTGCCCTGCGGGAAAAGGTTTTACCATCTTCTGTATATACTGTAGTGATGCCTGTTTGTTGCTGGAGTCACTAGACTAAAGAAAAAAAACTTAACTATGTGAATTTTAGATAAAATCATATTCATTAACAAGAAGATATAATTTACATTATGGGAGCCTGAAAAAAGTCTACATTTCATTTACAATTAGAAATTTACGGTCTCTGTCCTTCTGTCTTTCCCTCTTTGTCTTCATAATGGGGAAAAGAGAATAGCAAATAAAGAAAATAGCAAATATAATTGATATAGCCCCATCCTAAGAAAGCTTACAAACATGCTTAACTTTACACAGAATGAGTTGCTTAATTGAACTCACGGGGACTATTCCCAATACAACAATGTAAACGTGTGTAATTCATTTCAGGATCACAATATGTAAGGGTGATCTGTAATGAAAATAAAACTACTCATTTTTTTCAAATTTCTTAATCTGCATTTATTTTTGTGGCTATAGCAACATCTGGTGGACAAACAGCAAAATATAAAGACACTGCCATCACATGATACAAAGATATGTATTTTAAAATACAAACTGGTTTTACTTGCCTTTTTTTAGAAGTTACCAAGAAAAAAACAGCAATTTAACTTGGCTAATTCTTAATAACTTTAAAGTTATAACTTCTCTTAGAAAATGCTTTATATTCTTAAGCAGAAGCAGTCAAGGCATCTTTGTTTCATAACATACTAAAATATCACCTTTTTCTCTCCCATCCTCCCTTTCAAGTGCTTGTATACTTTGGAGTGCCAGTAATGGTGTGTCAATGTACACTGGCCCACTTTGACAAGAGGATACAAATACACCACAAATGCTAAGGTTGCACAGTTAAGCAGTGAAAAAATAAGATCTATCACAAATAAATTACTGAAGCTAGAGTTAAGAAAACAATAAAGATCCCCTGTAGATTTGCCCTCCATAGAATCAAAGCCTAAAAAGAAATCAAAATAAAACCCCAAAATAACAAAAAAAAAAAAAACCACTGGAAGACAACTTAGCATGCAAGGGTGAAGCTGAGTGATCAGCATGCTGACAGACATTCTTTTTGCTTCACTCATTTCCTCTGTGCTTTCTTTTAATTCCTACATAATTGCTCTCTCCTTTTTCATATTCCCTTTACTAAAATTTCTGCCTTATAGCCATATCTATTTAGAACCAGCAAAAAAGTATTTAACGATAAAATGAGAGTCAAATACAATTATAGCTATATTTGCTAAAATTGCTTGATGCTGAGGTTAGCTTGAATTAATTTCCACAGGGCTGGACATATGAGAACGCATAACAAAACAGGAATGTATTAACTAAAAGGTTTTAACAGGGTACAAGCCCTTGTATCTAGCACCAAAAACAAGGAAGCAAACTAAGGAACAACCATTCTATTATTGGTTGTAAAATTCTAAGACAGTGTGAAAAGGTTTGTAGAAGAAGTCTGGTGCAAAAATCTCTAGAAATGTGAAAACAGAAAACAGAATTTACTTGAGGGTGAGGTTGAAATCAATGGATGGATTGCTAGTAGTCTGGCTAGGTATCTTGATCTTGTATTTGGAAACCTGGATCTTCTCTGGTCCTTCCCATAAAGATGTGCAGGACGTTCACAACCTGACTGGATACAAGACTTTGCTAATGCAATATTTCCCTGATTGTAGCTCCACGCAGAGATCAGAACTGGTCAGCAAGCTGTCCATCACTGCCTGCAGCTTTCTGTACTGCCTATTTTTTCAGCTTTTACTGGAAGAACTAATGGCAAGATGCAAGTTCCTGAGACTGGTAAGTCAGTAAATCAATAAAGTCACATACTGTCTACCACAGCAACACACTGCTTCAAGTTACCCACTTACCAAACACTGATCAAGGAGACAACTGTCTTTCACTGACAAACTGCGACAGATGAAGACACCAGCAGAAAAGTAGCATGCCAGAGACATAAAAAAAGTATTCTGAATTTACACGCACCAGCAGCTTGATTCAAGTAATGCTTTTGCTGACAAGGCCATGCCTCCTCCCAACCGCCTTCTCTCCAAAATGACGGACTTGCCAAAAACTCCTGAAATTCCATTACTGTTGCTTTCATTTTACATGGCAGGTGTAACCAGTCAATCTTCACAGATAAAAATACAGGGTTAGTCATGTTAGGCATGGAGATAGATAGTGAAAGCATTTTGGTGAGAAGTGGCAGGGTCCTGGATCCAACCAAAGTATCTGTGGAAGACACCTGCAGTCATCCGCAAACTCCAGGTCATTCACTGGGACGTTACATGTACAGAGTTTTATCGCCCCACCACGATTTCCGTGATTTTAAAGGCCTTGACATAACCATGTATAAGACACTCATTTCTTACTTGTAGAAGATACCTTTGAGACGCTGAGAGCTTGCAAGCATAGAGCAACTAAGATGATTGAGGGATTGGAGCATCTCCCTTATG
>RSEF01000004.1:69036818-69059620 GCA_003993805.1 Himantopus leucocephalus | reverse complement strand
ATTTTTCCCCATACCATATTGTCTTTCTTTTCCACTGTGTTCTTTTTCTTTTAGTGTTTTGATCCTATGGTGCCACGCATCCATTTTTGTATCATTATGTACATGCAAATTAGAAAGTCAGCAGTACATTAGATAATCAAAATACGCAACCTACTAGTAACAGGCAATTAAAAAAAAAAAGGCATTTAGTCACCATTCAAGAATAGCTGTATTCCTCCTAGGAGGGTCAATGCATGTTTGAAAAGCAAATTTATAGTGACGACCTCCTGTTTGGAGCCAGCTTCTGCTGGCTCTTTCTGGGACACCACCTCAGGCTTGTCACGTTGGAAACTCGAGGTGATTGTCTCGTGCTGGAAGGCTGTTGCCACTTCTCTTCAGGCAGCATTTATTGTTCCTCTTCCAGTGTCAAGCCTCTGCAGAAGGGAGGATCTTGCTTCGCTAACCACAGCAGTGACTTCATAGCTGCTTATTTCAATCTGGTGATAGAAAGTGCCTGGTGGTTTTTCTTTTGCTGTAAGAAAATTGTTTAGGTATCTTTTTTTTCTTTTTGCCTTGTCAGAAAAGTTTGCAGTTAGTCTTTAGCTGATTGCAAAAGGTTCCTTGTTAGAATTTTGTGTGTGTGTGTAAAAAAAAAAAAAAANAACAAAAACCTTCTATTTTTCTGGTTGTCCTGACATCTTTTTAAATTACTGCTTATGTGCCACATAAAATAGTTTACCTAAAGAAGTGGTTAATAATCTGGGTTTTCTTCAGATATGTCAATCAATACTAATGGTTTTGGAAGAATGTATGGATTGTTCTGGGGATTATGGGTTTCTTTAGCTTGCTTTATATGTAGACAGGTGAGAAGTCTGAAATTACTGACGTGTAAGGAGGGAACATTTTCTCTGTTCTCTGTCTCTCTCCCTTAACTCTTCCTTTAATTGTTGCTTTCCCTACCTCCTTTGTGGCTTAGGTTGCAAAGGGCTGGGATGATAAAAATAGCTTCAAATACAAGATTAAAATCTCAGGAGAGAGCGTCAGGAGTGATGTAACATTTAGCACCTGGACCATCACTTAAAATCATCTAAAATCAGTTTGCATGGTTGCCACTGTTTACTCTGTGTACATATGGGCTATAAGGACAGATCAACTGAACTTTTACCCATTTTGGGTAATTTTTTATTACAGGCTTTATCTGTCAAGAAGCATATTTTGACAGCAAACATTTCCTGAAGGTCTGAATCTGTGCATCCATTGCAGTAGGATGTATATGTAATGTCACTTTTTCTGATTGATTTTAGTATTGCAGGGCGGATAATTTCACAAGACAATTGCATTAATGCTATTAAGTATTTGCTTGGCTTTGCAGGAAGCCTCTGACTTTTGTTGCCTAATTAGTCATCTGATATCCTCCCCTACCCTCCTTGTTTTGAAACTTCCTCATTTTGAAAATTAAATGGCCTCTTGTGTTTGACCTTTTGTTCCAGCTGTGCAAAGGCTATAACTGCGCGGCAATAAAATCTGGGAAACACAGATCTGCTGGTCCTATACCTTCATCTCACGTGTAGAAAAAACAAAAATTATCTTGTGCTTTCTCCGAGCTACTGGAAACAATACAGAAAGAAAACACGTGATAACACAAAGAAACCAATCCCACTTTAAAATTCCTGTTTCCAGTTGTAACAAATTATGCCAGCATTTAAAGTCCGTGGCATTCTGTAAAGCATTGTGTTTTCTAGATTAATGCATTAAAAACAGATAATGTGATTAGCCCAAGGAGAACATGGACATAAGTTAGCTTGTTTGTCGCGGATACGGAGCTGCTAGAGATCTTGTCTCAGTTTTTACTGGAGCCAGAATGCATTATAAGGACGCGCTAGTAAAGTAATCTAATTAGTACAGCCAAATAAATATTGGAAATCGAGGGCAGGGATGGCGGTAAGTGGTGGAAGGACCCCTACGTATTTTTGTTTCTGTTCTGTCTCCCAAACACTTGTGCTTCAGGAGCCTTTGTACGAACTCCCAGAATAGCGTGTGTGCCTTTCCTTTTTCCTAGAGGGGCATACTGTGCTCTTAGGAGCTTACTGATCTGCTCAGATAGCTCGGGGACCAGATCTGGTCTGCTCTCAACTGGCTTGAAGCACAAGTGCAGCTAGTAGGCACTTGCTCATTATTTCACTGCATAAAACATGCAATTATAATTGTGGCATGTGTATGCATATGTTTATGTATGTATATGCATGCTTTATGTAATCGATGGGAAAACACCCTTGCATTCACTTTAAGTATGCCTAAATATAGTTCCCAAACTTTCATTTGTAACTAGCTGTGCTTACAGGAATGAAGGTGACATTTTTAGTTACATTCCTGAAATGCACCCGCATAATATTTAGCACCAGTTCAGCACTTTACCACACAAAGTCGTGCCATATAGCTCATTCCTCCGGCTGAGTAATTTGCCCAAAGTTCAGTGTGCTTTCTCTGTATGATGCTATAAAATGAGATTTTGAATTGAACAGATGGAACAAACTGGTCCATACTGAAATTTAAAGTTTCTGAACTTGTCTAAAGAATATGCTTTTGAAGAGCTCTCTATTGAATCACACTGAGTAAAAATGGGTTTGTATATTTATCACAAACTTGTGCTTGCCTTGGACTACATCAGGCAGGTTGTCTGAAGGTCTGTTAGACAATACAGGGACGTTGCTGTTTGCCCCCTACCTCTTGTATTCTCCTCTGCACCCTTTCCCAAGTCCCGGGAATTTCTTTTCCTTTACTATCAAGTCATCATGGATTGAATTAGCTGACTAATCCTAAAGGTTTAATTCAAAACTAAGTCTGCTAGAATAATGAAGTGTTTTAACAAAAAAACTAAATAGTAATGTTTCACTGTCTTTACAGTATGGAGAAGAGTGCAGGAGTAAAACATACCCTCCTTCAGGACCAACGTAAGTAATCTGATTCAACTTGTCTAACAAATTACAGAAAAGTAGTGATTTGCAAGTCTGAACAGGGTTTTTTTTGTAACTTGTTCCTGTTGCAGATCAAGAAACTGCTAGTTACAGGTGGGAAGCTCCTATTTTGTCAAATGTTTTTTCAAAGCCTTCTCTAAATTTGAACTCTGATACTTATCTTTCAGGTTCAAAGGGAATGTACCCACATATGTCATAAATCTTGATTTACCTGCCAGCAAAAGATGGGATAACTTGATGCATGACAAAAAGACAGAGGTATGAAATGCAGAGCTTGCTTTGAAGCTTAGCAGATATAAAACTAGCGTGTGGCCTTTCATTTTGAAATAAGGTTTGGAAAGGAATACCTGTGTTAAAATTCTCTGAAAGGGATAGTATTTCTTGTTCACTGTTTTAGTATGATGCTAGACTAAAATAACTGCTTGAATAAACCTTTTTTCTGTTCAACTCTTGAGCTAGTATAGGGGCACTGATGACTGGGACAGAAAACAGTGCGGCGTAAAGCAGGCTTTCATTAATCTTTAGTCATGAAGTAATACAGAATGAAGGGTGAGGAGTACACCAAAGGGACAGCCTCGGTAAACTGAACTGAAACTGAGGCAGCATCCCTTCTCCTCTGCATATCCCAGCTTTTTTCAAAATGGTGCATGAGATGATGAAATGGCGAGGGGGAAATGAAGAACTTCCTGCCCTTTTCAAGGATGCTGGTGGCAGCACTGGGGTTTACACGGGAGAAATAATGTTAAAAATACTTCATCCTACTTCAAACTAATTAGAACAGCTGTTCTGAAGGTTGCTGAAAATTCCGTTCAGTAATGCTTAATGTCTCAAAAAAGGCCAGGGATTTTTGCCGTGTCCCTGCTGACTTTGACCTTTCAACTCTGAAAGCCAGACAAATTCTGCTTAACACCGTAATATTTATTTCAAAAGTCTCATTTAAGCCAGTGGGTGTTGGAAGCTTCAGGTTGCACCTTAAATTCTGAAAGGTTTTATCTCTCATGTACTTTGGAGTTAGATCACATGCAGTGGAACTCTGTTTGTGACCGTTCACATGTGGGAAATGGAAAGCATGTACTTTTGTAAGAAAGGTATTGAATCTTTTTGTCTTCAAGAATGTCAGTGCTTAAGCAAAGAGCTTTTAATTAACGTTTTTAAAGACAGAAGAGTGCAGAGTATTAAAATGTGATCAAAGGAGCAAAAGACAAGGATGGCTTTTTCCTGTTATTTATTTTCTCTGGTAGAGGGACATGTCAGAGCTAATCTAGAAAGTTATTTGAATAAAGCTTGAGCAGTGACTCTTTAATGGGGAGTTGGGGGTAGTGTGGCAAGAACACCACATTTAGTACTTTCCATAAATACATATTTTTTCAACAAAATGTTTTTTTGAAAAGTACGTGAAGGAGTTCTGTTAGTATTCTAGCAATTCTTATGCTCAAGATCTTCTATTCAATAAAAGCCCTTGTTCTTTTTAGCTGAAGACTGTGGTCCAGAATATTAAAGACATAGCAAATACCTTCTTCCCCAGTGGCAAAGTTGTTGACATAGTGGATAACAAAATAGTAAGTATATGCGGCTTAATTATTTTATTACTGTATGCTCTGACTACCAAAATTAGAATGCTACTACACTTGGCAATTAAGAATTTACAAGTGATAATTCTTCCGCTTCCAGAACAAAAATGCTGTTTTGAAGAGTTACTCTGAAATTTTTCCTTCTTGCCTACTCTGAATTACTCTGAAACCATCAAACCTAAAATGCATGTATCCTCTAATTTCCTCCTCTGATTTTTTTCTAAGATCTTTTCAAGGTTGGGTTAGTCACACTAAGCTTATATGCTACTGACAGTCACTGTAGCAAAACACTTCACTGAAATTCTGTTTGCCATGTTGAACTCCTTTTAAACAGTAGAATAAAATCAGGTTTTTGAAGACTGTAATAAATGTCTGATAACAGAGGCAACTTCAACCTGGCCTCATCTTAAAAAATAATTTGATTCTGATTAAAATAGGCTTTGGCGTAGAATCAGGACAGGGGAAGACAGTGTAGCACTAGAGACAGCATAAGGTCAAACTTGTCCTCTATCTTTATTTACAGCAGCCTTAGGTCATGCTGGCCACACTTCATTTGTATCCCTGTGTGCCTGAGTGGGGTTGACATAAAGGTAGCACATACAGGTAGTCATACCAATGTGTGAAAGTTAGGGATTCCCTTCAACACTGGCGTCAAGCTCAGTTCCAGTTGAGCCCTTACAATATGAGAGTCCTACTTCACTCTGTTCTATCTATTGCTGCTAACAATAATTAAGATACTGTGCTAATCTCCATTGCTCACATGTCAATATTTTGATAAGTAATAGTTTTTACTTTCCCTAAGTGTGTACTTGTCTTCCAAGCACTCTACAAACGTCCTCAAGTCCTACAGGCTGCAGAGGAATTAAATACTCAATTTAATAGTTGTGAGAAGGATGTACCCATTGGGGAGAGGTTTGGTTTAAGTAATAAAATAGCCGTAATTGACACAAACAATGTACAAAACTTTTCCTTTCAGGCTCATCTGACCTCCACACTTCCTTATCCTTTCAGTGAAGAACTGCAAGGGATTGCAAATTCATCTGGGATTCCTTTGGGTAATAGTTTTCAACACTTTATTAATGTAGTGGAAAACTAGGAATCCAGACTCATTAAAAATTAGTATGTGTACCAATCTGCAGTATAGTTGTAGTCATCTGTGACTTAAATAAATTATTAATTAAGTAGATAAAGCAATAAATTGCATCTCACACCACCAAATGAAAACAGTATTTTAGAGAAGAATGGCAATAAATCACATAAGCCTTTCTTCAGGCTGGGACTTCTCGGTAGAGCTGTAGCTTCTTGCTCCTGAGTTTTGGGAACTGGAGCGAGTCTCAGCTCTTGTGCACCAAAATTTGGGGTAATCCTTTATTCTCATTGGCCAAAGGATTCTGATCATTCTGTTTGCCTTTCAGGAAGCTCTTGATTTTGCTGAACTGGTCATTTTGAAGATCAAATGAGATTTAAACAAATTCTTAAGAGACATATTATAGAATGCTGAACTTCGTAGTATGCTTTTTCTAACCATTTTTTTCTGTTCATGGCAAAAGTTTCAAACTATTGAACTTTATTTCTTTTTGTTCTAGGGGAAATTGTTATTTTTAACATCTTTTATGAAATTTTTACTGTATGTACATCAATAGTGGCGGAAGATAAAACAGGTAACGCAACCCAGAATAGTTTTAACAGTTTTCAGGTTTTCACTTGTGTAGGAGAGGGTCCACCTCAATTATACAAATATAGTCCTTCTCAACTGCAGGCAAGAAGGTCTAGTAGAAGATGCTAAAAGCAATGATAATAAAAAGGTATTCCTTGAGAAGGGAATAGAGATCACAGGTGTCTTAGGTTAAAAAAAAAAAAGGAAAAAGTACTTTCAAAGATGGTTTAGTTTTGGTTTTGTTTGCGTTTTTTTTGTGGCTGGTTTGTGGTTTGGTTTTTTTGTTGGTTTTTTTGTTTTTTTTTTTTAATAGGTGGCATTTGGTTTTCTAGGGGAAAGAAACACCAACCAGACACCTGATACTTTCTCAGTGCCATAAGGGATTCTAGTGCAATCTGTTTTGCATCTAGTTTCTAGCTATCACATATGTATGGTGCTAGAGAAAAGGGATAGCCTGTTTTAAGAAAAGAGGCTCTTTCATTCTCTCACGCAGTTCTGCAGCCCTTGTCTGCACCTGTTTTCAGCTTAGGGAATTTCTGAGGGATCCTCAGAGGGCTTACAATGTCTCACTTTTAGAGGAAGCTTGAGCTATTACCATTGCATTAAGGTAATGTGGAAAGCGTCTGAGGCTGAGCTGGACAGCAGTGTACAAGATTACTTGAGTTCAGTTACAGCAGAACACTTTTCTGATCCAAAAAACCCCACCATTTTTTTGTGCTTATGAAAAGGGGAGCTAGACAATGGTATTTTCCCTGCTTAGTTTCCAAGGTATTTTCCCTGCTTACTCATTTCCTGGTTTTCTAAGCTGAAATTTATGTCTTTTTCTTTAGAAAATTGTATTTATTTATTTATTTACTTACTTATTGTTACATAGGGAAGCTGTACCATGCCAGAAACTTGGATTTTGGACTCTTTCTTGGGTAAGTACGTAAACTTGTGCCGTTTTGGGGTTGGTTTCTTTTTTTGTTAAACCCAAAGAATAAGCTAGCTGAACTTGAAATTTCTACATGCATTCTTTGAGTCTAAATGATGACTTGGATGTTGTTAGGACTGTGACAAGTAATTCTGCATTGCCTGTTGTGAAAAAAGGCTAAAACGAACAAAAGGATTGTTCTGCTGATCTTATGTCAGACTGCTCCGAGCTTGTCGGGAATGGCTTTGTAAAACTGCTGTGTTCAGTGTTACTCAGTGTTTTCCCAGCTCCAGTTAAAACTGTCTCGAACCAAGGAACAGTCCATGTAACCTTATCTCTGAGGCACGGTATATCTTGTTCTTTACGTGGTGGGACAGAAGCATCAATGTTAGTGTATGCAGTGAAATATGGATTGGATTTGGGCTTGTTTTTGTCGTTGGTGTTTTTCCAGATTATCCCCCTAGTTACTGTACTGTGCTCTACTGGCACTTCCCATCATTCATCGTTTCTACTCAGAAGCTGGTGATTTGTATTCCACTGATCTAACATTATCATTCGTTTGAATACATACTCTGTATTTGTTGCCCAGCACTGGATTCTCTTTTAGTTCTCATTTCATACCTTGTGATCAGGTAGTTCAGTGTTCACTTTTATTATCCCAGCATATTTTGTAAGGTCACTCATCCAGATGACCCTCGGTGCCCAGATGGGATTTATATGTCATTTCATTACAATTCTTACCTGCCTGTCAAAAACTCAGATGATGTCAATTGTGACTGCACGTGTCAGTCACAGGTTTGGCTTGTGTTGAGCTTCTCCCACTGGTCAGAAACACTGGGAACACGTTTCCTGAAAATTAAGGCAACTTTCAAAGCTGTTGCCAGAACCTGGACTGTTTCCAGAGAATGTCATGGTCTGCTGAGTGTTCTTTAGCACCCTCTTGCCTACAAACTGTTCTGGCTTATCTTACAAACTAGAACTGGGACTTCCCTTTGTGTAGAGCAAATCCAGTAGTATGTGGATGTTTCCTTGCTTTGAAAAGTAAGAATTTGAGGGACCCAGCTCGTTCTGCTGCAGAACAAGCTACACATGCCTTCAGGGTACTGTAGGTTTGGTGTCACAGGCAGTACCCGTACGGCCTCCCTTCGCCAGCAGGAACAGAACAAAGTTATGTGTGTTCAAAACAAACCAGCTGTAATGGTGGTGCTGTTTAATACCGAGTAGTGATACGCTCTTGGTTCGAACAGTTCTTTTCACTGACTGCCTATGCATTTAGACTTCGTAGTTGTCCCTTACTGGTGCTACAGGTAACTACTGAGCAGTGGTGTTGGCTGACATGAGTAAGATCAGGACAGGCACCACACACAGGAAATCTGCGTGCTGTGAAGTTTTAAAAGCTACTGAGGGAGGGAAGTTTCTAACACTGTGCTGTCTTCTGCAGGTGGGATGTTAAAAATAATTCCTGGACTTTAACTCGGGAACTGAAGCCTTTAGTGGTAAACTTGGACTTCCAGAGAAACAACAAAACGGTATTCAGGTCGACAAATTTTGCAGGATACATAGGCATGGTGTCTGGAGTCAAACCAGTAAGTATGGGGAGGGCGGCTTGTCAATTTGTTAATAATGCTTCAGACTTTCCTTTAAGATGTAGATTTTCCTGCTTTCATCCTCTGCCTTGGGATGTTTATTAATAAATGATGTCTTAGTTTTCCTGGTACGCAGTATAGCTATTTGAAGAAAGGTAAAAGAAAACTCTTCCTTGTTAAAGGAGATTGCCTAAAATAAATATTTATGTTTGGACAGTTCTTAAAAAACAATGTTGAATTCTGAATACAAACTGGAGTGAATACAAAGTGCTCAAGTGGTTGGAGTTTCTTGCTAGCAAATAGATACTGCTGTGATCCCAGAGGTGAAACAGCATACTTGTGCTATTTTAATTCTTTCTCCAGTCCTTCTTGGAAAAGGAGTTGTACATTGCAAGATTTATTATGTTTTTTTTTAATAGGCACCTGAAATCTGGGTTTTATCTATATCGTAAAAACCAGCAGTACAGAACTATACGAGGGTCTCCAGCTTACCACAACTCCTCCTTTTCTACATGCTCTGCCTCCATCTTCAATTATAAGTGGCCCTTTTCATAGTAGAGCATTTCTGGCATAAATCCCTGCATTGCATCCATTTATTTTTGTCTTCTGGTCAAATACATTGGGAAGAGTCCATTCTGAAAATGATCCAGCACAGCTGAATTCCACTTTCCTCTGAAAGAAACGGTAGTTGGAGAAGACTGGGATTTGAGTTTGAATTGCATGTTGCAAGTAGCGCAGGTTGAATTGTGTCAGCTGCCTGCCCTTGTGAACAGCAATAACATATCAGGGTGTACTTAGCACTGGGACTTAAAAATCTGCCTTCAAACTAGAATAGTATTCAGAGGTCTGAGAAGAAGGTTGCATACAGCAGGGGAAGGAAAACTGGTAATTCAGTGATGCAAAAAGGACCAAGAGAAAAACGGCCACAGGCTTGGCTTGCTTAGCATAAAAGCATGGTTTACTGGATTGCTGTGCCAGGTCAGAAGACTATGGATTATCATTTCTACTTGCTCAAGCAGTGATAAATTAAGTTCTCCGCATGGGCTTGATCTTGCAGCCCATTACTCAAAGGGGAAGAGTCTAATGAACAAGAAGCTCAATTGGCATGTAAATTGCAATGCTGCCTCTTGTTTATTACTGGTATTAATGGGCTGGTGATGGATTAAGGTTGACTGGTTTAATGCTTTTCAGGACTTGTTCACTCTGACAATGAATGAGCGTTTCAGTCTTGATGGTGGTTACGTTGGTGAGTAATGCTCATTTCTTTCATTATTTCTGTACAAGTTTTCCAGACATTGGGCATACCAGTTACCTTAATAAACAGGCACACGAATGGTGAAGAGATTCCTGATGAGTAAAATAAAACAGTTCATTTTAAAGGCTGTGAAAATTAGAATAGCATGAGTGAACCTTCTGAAAACAAATGATTGTAACCAGTGATGTTTTGCAGGAATCTTCGAATGGTTTCTTGGTAGAAGAGATGGTATGTGGATGGGCTTTCTTACAAGAACAGTATTAGAGAATGCTACAAGGTATTCCCCCCGCCCCTAAATATTCTGCTGCTTAAATCTGCTTTGCTTCCAACTGGCATGAATACTGTAGATGTATGCTAGTATCTAATGGTACAGATATCTTCCTAGAAGCCTTAACATTAAATAGTTGTGGGTTTGCTGGTACTCTGGTGGGGGGGAGGCATCACACATGATCCCTTAAAACTCTTCAGATTGTTTTCTCAGGTTTGTTTTTTTCGAATGAACTTATTGGTATCTGAATGTGTAATAGCATTCTGCATCAAAACACCTCCAACAGGTAGTAATATATTATAGGAAGTAAACAGAAACAAAATTCTCATGTGGTAAATTAATTAGATGGAATATGACACAGCATGTCATCATTTTATTCCTGTTTTAAATGTAGAAAAAATGCAAAGAGCACATCTCAACTTTACAAAGTGAGTGGAGGAGCTTTGCTTAAAATGTGTTCTTTCATTGTGATACCATCTCCTCATATGTGCATGAAAGGGGAAGAAAGGTGTAACTACCCAAACTGTTCCTGGGTCTGTGTAACTCATTTTTCAGTACTTGAACCATTTATAGCATTTAATAGTCCGACACTGCTTTGTTATCTGCAGTTACCAGGATGCAAAAGACAGACTGGCAAAAACAAGACTGCTGGCTCCAGCTTACTTTATACTGGGCGGAAAAAATTCTGGAGAAGGGTGTGTGATAACACGTTCCAGGACAGCTACTCTGGATATCTGGGAGTGAGTATGCTTGACCTTGCACCTTCCAGAAGAGGACAGGTTCCACCAATAATTGTGTCCTATGTTTCTTGTGACTTCTGTTGTGCAAGGACTCACTTTTTTAGCATCACTGAAAAATACCACAGCAAGCCTAAAAAAAATCCAGCTGTGTATAGTATATACTATATATGTACTTACTATATACTTAGAGAAGCAAAACACAAACCTCTACCTCTTTTCCAGCCTTGATATCAAGAAAGGCACATGGTACGTGGTAGAAACAAACTACGATCGCTGGAAGCCTCCGCTAGTCTTGGATAATCGTAGAACACCTGCAATGAAATGCCTGAACCAGACAATGCAAGAGGTAAACATCCTCTAAGTACCTCATCTTGCTGTTTTGAAACTCCCAAGTTACAGTACTGATCCGACACAGCCAGGAGCATTCGGGGCATTGGCAAGCACAGCTGTAGTGGCAGAAGTGGCTAACGGTTTTGTGACAATTTGTCTGTGCTTCTGAGTAATAAAGTACCAGGTGGCACTTTACACAAATTTTTTTTTAGTTTTAGGCTTTCTCTGCATCTAGGTGGGTTTCCTGCAAGCATTTTCTGCAGCCACGTATGCAGGGGGATAAACCTGGAGATACTTTGAGAGAGATTTTCATTGTTTCTTGAGCTGTTTTATCACCAATGAAAATCGAACACACACTGTCAGGCAGCAAACACTGACACTCAAGTGTCCCATGCTGTACTGAGATCTGGTCTGCTCAAGTTCTTGCAACCGATGTTCTTCTGATTTCAAGATGTAGTCTTAAAGCTTTATCTTATTATCTAATTGAGCATTGAAAAAGTTACACTTCTCAGCATTTACACTAATAGGTAAACGTCCATTAACATAAATTTATTATTTTCTTTCAGAACATCTCCTTACCAACAATTTATGATGTTCTCTCCACAAAGCCTGTCCTCAATAAGGTAATGCTTCTATTTTTGCAGAAAGTTTAGAATGGGGAGGTGGGGGGCGGACCACTAACTACTCGACACCCAAGGAGGAGGTCACAGGGGTACATTCAGGGTTTTTTAGGTGAAAACATGCACATGAAACCAAAACAAATTCCAAGTTACTTTGTAAAAGCAAAATGTAATTGCTAGAATAGCTGTTTTCCAAAGACCCTACAGCTTTAAAGCTCCGAGTAGCCTGAGCCCTTTCCTCATAGCTGGCTCAGCTTTGAGGCTGCATTTGCACTACAGACATCTTAAGGACCCTTCTAACCGAATTAACCTGTGATACATGCCCTTATAAGTAGAATGAAACAAGTTAATATTCCTCATGGTTTACACATACTACAGTTACATTCTTGTTGAAACAGAATCTTTATTGAATCTTTATTTTAGTCTGAACTTGAGGGTTTGATGTTTAAAAAAAAAAAAGACAACTAAAGGGGTGAGAAGAGTTTTTGAATGAGAAATTAAGTTGCTATATTCAGTAGAGGCAGCATTCTTGACTGAGGACACAAGCTATTCATGCTTGCATGTTGTTGACTAAATAAGATAAATGCTCATTTCAGTCAAACTGTTCAGCTAGCGTCAGAGACAGTTTTTCACTAATTACTATAATGAGGCTTTCTCTTTTTTTTTCTTTTTTTTATTTTTCCTCCTTCTTCCTCCCACCTGCCTATTAGCTGACTGTGTGCACAACGCTGATGGAGGTGTATAATGGTCATACAGAGACTTACCTGCGGGAATGCCCAGATCCTTGTAGTCCTTGGTAGTCCTGTACCTTTCCTATGTTGGAAGCTGCTTGTCTGAATTGGAGGTCCTCCAAGAAAAAATACTTCTGGAAAATGATTCCTCAGCCTAACTCCTTTCTTCAGAAATCTAATGGCTATATAGAAATGTCAATGAGCTTCTAACAATGGTGGACCCTATCTCACATTGGACTTCCTTGCTTTCTGATCAGCAGTTCTGCTGACGAGAAATGTATACTAATGTATGTCTGGTTTGATTTCAGCCATTTTTACCAAATGAGCTCAGCAGTTAGCTCTAGATCTCTTCAGTATTGGCAGTATTCTTGGTTTGGTTTGTTGTTGGTTTGTGGGTTTGTTATTTTTTCTGGTTTCACGGGGGTTTTTTTAGATGAAAACACTTCTAAAGCACACGTGAGTTAAAATGGCACCTACCAGGCATGGAAAAGAACTGGATTATTAGAAGGTCTATCTGGGACAGTGCAGTTCTGTTATTCTTTCTGAAGCACTTAAGATGAATTGCTAGTGTTCTGGTCCAATATGAGGATATGTCTGAGATGCCCTGTTATAAAATAACCTACCAAATGTCATATCTAATCACAGAAACAAGGTCTTGGGGAAATACCAAAAATGAGATCTGAGCCAAAAATTGTCTTTTCCCTGATTTATAGATCTTTTGCTGAAGCTCGCTCTTGGCCTGCTAACAAGGTTTTTTTAATACAGATTTTTCTGTTGTCTCAAAAAAAATAAATGCTAATACAATAAATATTCTTAAGAACTAGTTTCTTTGACCAAAGTACAGATGCACTGATTTCATACCTCACTGGAAGTCACCATGCATGTTACTTATCACATGGCAGAAAGGGCATTCACTTCCAAATAGACTGATTTTAACAGTGTCTGAAAAACTGATTGATTTCTTAAATTGACTGTTAAAGCTATTACTGTAATGGGAAGTAGCCAGCTACTAATAGTGACTGGGTTGTTTGGGGGGACTTTGATTGGTTGGTTGGGTTGGTTTTTGGAAAGTGGGGGAGGGAAGCCAAATCAGACTACAACATTGGCCAGAATTCCAATTAAGAAAGTAAAGGTCCTTTAGAAATAGAGAGCACCCTGATATCCTAGGGAGCAGGTAATGTAGAAGGCAGTAGTTTCATATGTGTCACTGGCTGCATTGCTGGGACGAGTTTCCAGTGCCAATTCTTGTGTTTTATAACACGCAAAGAGAAGACGCTGGAGGGTAAGTTTAGGGGCTGGTATCTTGTAATCTTTACTTAACCACCTGAGGAAAGAAGTACTCTTCATATTCCTCTTGAGCCATGAATTTGAAGTTGCCACTGGTGGAAGGGAAGTGTTTGCTGTCTCTTTGGTGTCTGCAGAGAGGGTATTGCATAAGGCATTCTAACTAAAACCTGCAAGTCCATGACATCCAGTCACAATGGGGTTCTTGATAGCCAGGACATACAGAACAGTGTTAGTGTAGTGGAGAAGTTCAGAACAGAGGGTACTACAGTTTTCTGTTCCAAACAGTAAAGGCTACTATAAGATTTATTTTTTTTAATAATTGCAAATTTAACACTAAGAAGTTTTAGAAGGGAAAACAAGTTATTGCCCATAAATCTGTGATGCAAAGTCAACTTTCATCCAAGTATGACTGGCTAAGTTTTATTTAGTATTCCTTCCTTTTGTAAAAGAAATACTAAAAGATAATCTTTAATCATCCTTTGTTTCAGTAACTAGGTTACCAGCTTACAGCAAACTGTTACAGCTCTCCCTCCATCAACACTGGAAGAAGCAGGGACAAAAGGAGTGCTATTTGCCAAATAACTTTAGCAGCTGACAAAGAAACATGGCTTCTAGGTGAGGAAGATGACATTCTAGGCCTTAGAACAATGCCTGTAGTAGCACAGCAAGAAGGAATTCAAAGGGGTGTAAGGCATTGATGCGCTGAGAGCACACAGAAATTAGCATGCCACTATTTAAACTGTCATTAAAAAAAGGGCTACTCTAGTTGTACATATAATTTTTTTTGAACGGAAGTGTGCAAACAGTAGCATGTTAGCATGATTGTACTACCAGAGTCCATTTTTAATCTCAGTCATGAATATTGAACCTATGTAAACCAAAATCAAAATAGCAGCATGATTTAGACTAGGGAAAAAAGTATGTATAGTGTGAAATGCAGCTCCTGGGACATTTGATTCATATAAAACAGTTAAACCAAGTCAAATGTTACAGTCTGTACCATGAAGGGCACATCATATACTGTTGAGTTTGTGCCTTAATCTGGTAGGGGGTTGTTCAGATTTATTTTGAATTAGTTGCATAATAGCGATAATCAAATTACTTTGTCGTTTAAAAATAAGTGGTAAGTTTACCTGCTTAATTAGTCCTGTCCCACTTTAGCATCTGTGGAGCAAGGCAGTGTAGACTATTTACAGTCATTAACTAATGAGCTTTCGGTATGTCCCTTGTGCAAGACAATCCACATTTCCACACTGGAAATTGCTTTACAATTGCAAAAGCACAGCTAAATCCCATGAATGTCTGTCCAGAGCCTGAATGCCTATGACTGCTGTTGAGTGAAATAAACAAAGCTGTTTAAAAACAAAAACCCCAACAACTGCATCTTACTGTGTCTGCCTTAATATAGAAAAAGTGATGAATGTAATTAATTGCTTATTGATTTAACCTTCATCTGTCAACTCTGAAAGCGCTTGTTCTGAAGGTTTTTGCAAGCCCAACAAAAAGTTTAATTTGCTCTTGTTACAGATAGAGACATCTATTTTTAATGTCACTTTACTGCCTCCCCCCTGCCTCTGCTGCCCTGGGCATTGTAATGAAATCTAAGACTATTTCAGTGTAGAAATGTATACAACTACTTGCAACTTTGGTACTTAATTTAGCTTTTTTTTTTTTTTAAACAGAAAGACACAAAGAACAAAAATGGGTATGTTTCTGCATATTCATTTGCTGTATGAGCATATAGTTGAGGTACCTCCCAAACACTGAGGGGGTGGTCTGATTTTTTTTTATCCAGATTTGTTTTTTTCCCAGGTCAAGTAAGCAACCATATATATTTTCTTTTTTAAGTTTAACTAACAGATTTGTGTGGTTACGTTGTGAAAAAAATAATTAAATGGTTGCCAAAAAGAACCAAACATATATGTAAGCAACAAGACAAACGTACCAGTTTATTACTACTGTCTAGTTCTATGAAGAACAGCCTCAGTATTTTAGCTTCCAGCAGGTTTTTTACTGTTAATGTAAATACAAAGAGTTAATCCAGTTTATTCTGAACTTGATTAAATAAGGCGTTACAGGAAAGACAAAGCATTTATTTGGGGGCTGGCATTTAAATGCAAAAAATGTCACTTTGCCAAGAAAATTTTATACCTCTGCAACTTAGGAAACTCATGCAGTGGAGCCCCATGCCATTTCAGAGGAAGGAGGAATGGCATCTCCCATGTCAAAAAGCAAAGTGTCCGCAGCTGGTGAGGACAGGGGAATCCAGGAAAGGAACTTGATTCTATCAAAATCAAGCAGTAGTTTTGGGACACGCATGCAAGAGAGTTTGTATTAGATTCAGTTGCAAGTTAAGGCTTTGCTTAGAAGCAAAACTCCAGAGCAGCGCCCACAGATGTCCTGGAAAATACCTGCAAGGAAAGCAGCAAGAGTAAATAGAAGACTTGAGCTGGAGCGAGCAGGCGTGATGGACTGCGGACTGACAGGAAGCAGTTGAGAGCTTTAGGCAGGCACTACAACTAACAACAAAATACTCCTCCCTCCCAGCACAAACACCTGTCTCACCTTCACGCAGCCAGCTCTTGGGGCTACTGGTGGAAGGAGGAGGAAAGAAATGTGAACAAAAAGCTCAAAAACTTGGATTTCACGTTAGGGGCAACAGCAGGCAAATGACCTGCGTACGCCAGGGTTCATCAGCTGCACTCTCTTCTGCTTTTGGAGGACCAGAAATGTTAGTGAGAAAGGCACACCCAAGCTCTCCGAGCAGCAGAACCTCTCATCCTTTGCACCAGAAGAACAAGATGAGCCAGAAAGAATAATGCTCAATCAAAGTGGTGGCAGAAACCACAATTTGCCTTGGGAAGAAATCTCCAGATATTTATGCATTTTTTAAGAAGCTGCTCTTGACTGTTAAAAGAGTCTGGAAACACAACATGCCAGTTGGCCAAGTACTGTGATCAAGAAGCAAGCAGACCACGCAGTTGTTCCCTGCCAGTTTTTCAGAGCATCGTAACTTGTGGTATCAAAGGTTTTAAAGGTCTTTTGTAGCTCAGTCTGCTCCCACACTCTGTTACTTAGAAGAGAGGACAATAATTACAAAAGAGTTAGTCTGTTTACATAGAGAAGCGCTGTACTCAGGACATTTTCTGATCTACAGTGAATCAGCTCTAAATTATATTAATTGTATATGGGACAACCTCTCTCAGTCTAATTTGTTTTGCAAAGTTTGTTCTCCTAGCTCAAGGGTTATGCCTGAGCAATAGAAGAATCCCAGTAGTGAGGCTGCCGCTGTTGGGTATTCTGTGTTTAAGGTAACTCCAGTCATAAGGCTGGCTTAAGGTTTTCCACTATTAGTCTTGTTTTTCTTTTAATCTTGCTAAGCTTTCTCTATTAGGCAGATGCCCAATGTAAAAAAAGATTCATCCTACACTTTTCCCATCTTCATATTTCAGTGAAAATGGTTCATCTATCAGAAAGATAAATAAAAAAATAATTTTTAGCCATAGGAAAAAAAAAATATAGATCATGAGTATTGAGTTGTAGCGAAGTGCTGAAGTGCTGAAAAGCCATCTTGTTTATGAAGCAGAACTTTAATTCAGGTACCTAGAGGGTTTGGGTTAGACATAGCCTTTTCTCAGGCTACACCCACGGTCTGACTTACACCAGTATTTAAACCTTTGAGTAGTTACATACAATTTGCATCAGCTTAGTTCCCAAAATGCTACATCTGCATTCCTGCAAGTGGTGTACATGCACCATCCCCTGAGAGCTGGAAACAGTTCTGTTAAGGTAGCCCTGTCCAGCTGGAGAAGGTATTCCTTCTGCATGAACCGGATGGGAGAAAGAAGTAGAAGCAACTGGGATGGAGAGGGGGAAACAGAATGAAAAGAGAGAGTAGCAGGAGCCAGAGCCTTGGGAGGTGTCAGAGGAAAGAAAAAAACAGAATAGGAAGACAGCCGGGAGTGGCAGGCTGTGAAGATCTAGAAGATGCAGTATTCTCCTCTACTGACCCCCTGACTGCCTAAACCAAGCACTTTGCTGTCATCCGAAACCCCGACCAAAATGGGGTGCTCCCCACCCGCAGTAGCCTGTGTGGTTAGTAACTGCTGGTACTGCATTTTTTCAAATGCTTGTATGCTGAGAGACACTGGATCTAAACTGATCCACTAAGAAAAAAGTACTGAAATTAAAAATACTTATTATCCCAAGCAACCATTCTTTAAATTTAAAAGCAAAATAAGTTACGTTAAAGGTATACTACAGCTGTGAAGGTAACTGTCCAGAAGGCAACAAGCGTAGCAGCCACTGATTCCCCTTTCTTTTTGGATGGGATACAGTCTCTTTGTCAGATTCCAAAATTCCTTTTACAGAAATCCCTTGTTTCGTTCACTGCACAGGACAGGCTGTGTTCTTGTGCTGAACAAGGATGCCATAATAAAGGAGAAAGCCGCCTGCTTTGTTCCAGCTTTTGAGACAGTAAATAGGATAATGCCTTGCAAGAGAAAGGATGGTGGTACAGACCAGGCAGGTCCAAGCACCTACTGGGACAACTGAATTCTCTCTCCATTTCTGCCAGGTGCTGCCCAGGCAACCCAGCAGGTTGCGGTGCTTAGCCCATACCCAGTCTGTGATACTGGTGGTTGTATTTTGGAAGTACTGATCACACTGGCAACCAAGACAGAGGGAGCTATGCTGCAATCATATCAAGAACTGTAAAATGTGTCCTTATATTTTACATCTCAGTTCAGGCTCTCAAAAAATTGTCCAGCAATCTTGGTTTCAAGTTCTGTACCTCAGAGCTCCGTATGTAACACAGGCACGATATCCTCCATCTTACTAGATATCGGGAAGGTTACAACATAAGCTAATCCTAAAAGAGGTCTAAAGCCCTCAGACAAAGTTGATTTAGTTCAATGCCTTCAAGGATCGTGGAATTAGGTAATACAGGGAGAGCACCATAAGAAAACCAATAAGAAAATGAATCATCTCAGTGCAGGGTTTGGATGGATCACCAAATAAGGAGGGCTCAGGGCCAGAGACTGGGTGCTGAACATTAACACCCCGCGTGCTGGCTGGGACCAAGGCTTTGCGAAAGGGCCAGCATGGGGAAAGAGAGGAGAGATGTGACTGTGCGATTAAGAGCTATGCATGTACAGGGGAGCAGGTTGCATACAGGCACCGACGGTAATCCTGGTGGTTTCACCTTTTGCAGTGCTCGAACATACGAGCTAGACAGCTGGAGATTTTATTTTTTAAACTGAGGGTTGGGTGTCAGTTGGTGTGGAGAATATAGCATACAGCAGAACGGAGCTTCCACATGCCTGTCCGGGGAAAGGCAGGACGGCAGCTGTTGGGCCTGGAGAGGACAATAAAGCAACTTACAACTGCTCCCACTTGCCCAAGGTGCACATCACAACCTCCCACTGGGCCATCTACACCAGCCTCTGCTCTGCCAACAGGTGAAACACACTGCATTTCCTCTGGGAGGTTCTTAGTTATACCTTTGCCCCCCAAAGCAGCGACCTGCTAATTTTCTCCTTCAACCTCTGATCGGGCTCTACATTTCTTTCTCCCACCTGAGACTGCTCAGTTGATTATCTGCCTCCTTTTCAGCGAGTAGCCTGCGAGCGCAGTGCATGCCTGTACCATGCAAGATAAACCTCCCAGCCACCCAAACGGGTTTGAAACAAAGCCAGGCGACTTTGCCCGTCCCCATCTCAAGCTCCCGCTTTCAATAACGTCTCTGTTACACAACATCGCAACAACATACGGGCAGGCATCCTGCTTCCCACGGCCCTCGGTGCCAGGGCTTGCGATTTTCTTCTCTCCTTCTCCGAGCCTGCAGGACAAAGGCAGCACCTCATGAGCCCGTTCAGAATTGACTCCCAGCTGCCAGAGGCGGACACCGGGCTGAGCAGCACCTTTGCTCCATGGAGATCTACCTCTGCTGTGTGGAGGTTAACTGTCCTTGCCGAGCAACCCTGGTGTGCTCAGCCACAGCTTGCAGGGGTGCTTGTGCTCTCCTCTGTCAGAATGAGGTGTTTGTTTCCAGCCAGACCACCACGGTCCTTAATTTAGAAAGCTTAGTTAGCGTGTTTTCTTGTGGTCTGGTTCTGCACCTCCACGCGCAGGCTGAGGACTGTCGCATGAGGTTACACGACGCTTTCCCCCTTCAGACCAACGCAGCGAGGAGGGCAGCGGGTATTATTCATTGTAAACGTTTACCACAGACTAAACCCATCGGGTACCAGTGAGGAGTCCTGCTCCTTTGCATTTTCTAGTGTAACATGACAACACAGGAGCATACTCCAGAACCACTATATGGAATGAGGTATATCTGCTGAATTTTACCCGTGTGAACATTTTAAATTTGCAGTTGAAGGTTTATGCCAATTATAGTTCTCAGTTGTGGCTATCTGCCAACTAGTTTCTTATTTAATGGAACAGAAATGAGTAGTAGCAGGGTTTTGCCCAGCATAAGGCATGAAACCGACCCCTGCTGCTATAAATCACAAGCAAGAGCAGAGCTAATCTCAGGGATTTTTGTCACAGTCACCTGTCCCTGCAGTTTCTAAGTGGCAGTCTCAAACTTTGAAGTATTTTGAAATCTAAATTCCTGCCACAGCAACTAAAACAGAAGGTTTCTTTTCTGGTATGGACTATTTCTCAGAGGCACTACCTTCTGTAGTGACGTTTACAGGTGCTAATCCCACAACCTGCCCTATGCACCTTCGGGGCTCTCCACGGACCCGTGTGCCGGGGAAGTTGGAAAGTCGGAGTTCCAGCAACCAACAGCCGTGAGGAAAGCACAATATGTGCTGCAACACGCACCAAGAAGACCTCAGTCACATCCCTACAAAGCACCAGCCTCCACCGTGCGGATATTAAAAAAACACACGCAAGACACTTGGATCTGAGATGGAACACGCTGATTGCAAACCTAATAGAATTCAGCATTTTAACCCTGGACTGTACGGTGTCTGGCAACCTGATCTCAACGTTGTTTTTAAACACAGCTGTCTACCCCATAAAATGAAATAATAGTATTTATAACTTTAGAGAAATAGAGTGAAAAATTGCTTTTTGTTTCTTTTTGAAGACATAAACCACCTAAAAAGATTAATAAGTAAAAATGCAAAAACTAGTAGACATATTAATTCCAGCTTTTTTATTTGCAGGATATTCAAGTTTCCAGGTTTGTTTGGTTATGAAAGCTTCTAAACACAAATTATTTAAATTACCTATATTAAATATTTGGTTTGCAACAACAAAAAAGGAGTTAATTATTACATTACTTTTAGTCTTCTAAAGTCACGCTAATGGAAACACTAATCAAAGATTGCAGTCACTTATATTTTCAGTCCTTGCCTGTTGTAGGTGGATTTTGTTGAGCAATAAGATTTATAACTTTATCATGATGCAACATGTATCAGGCGGAATTCATTCAGTTGCTAATGAAATGTGATTTGGGGACTCTCCTGCTCCAGCTGGGTGGTAATTAGGGCTTATCACAGATGGGTCTAGGAAAAGGCTGGGAAATACTTAAGCTTGTTTTGCAGTTGTGTGGAGCTCTTAGGAAAGGAGCTATTCTTCTGCAACATCAGCCTGAAGTTTTCTGCCCATACAAGCGAGGTAATGATAAGGTTTTTAACTTCTTTGCAAATGATACAGTTCTATAAAGTCTGACAAAAGACTGTGTTAATAAATCATTCTGGTTTAGTGTCTTTTAAAATGTGAGATGGGTAGTTTGCCTTCTCAGGCAGCTCAAGTAAAATGTTAATTAAGCAACTGGCTTCAGAGAAACCTTGCAGAACTTGCTCTATGTGATGTCTGTTAACTTGAAATTCTGCTTTTGATAGTTGCCTGCCAACGCAACAAGCAACTCCGTGGTGGTTTCCCAAAGCAAAAAGAGGATCCTAAAGGTAGTTCCCGCTTATGGGGAAACAGTGTTGCATTCCTCTCTCCTTGATAAAGATTGTAATGGCTCCATGTTACCTATAAGCAGAAGAGCCTCTCAGGCATTTAAGTTACCGAATGATCTTAAAAATAATTGATGTAATAAGAAGGTAGCTCCCACTCTCATAAAAATAAGTACTTTAAAAGCAACTAAAGGTAGAAGCTCTACTATGACTTGTAAGATGTCTTGTCCTTATATGCTATCAGGTGGGAAAAAAGGAAAAAAAAATCTACATGAGTAGCAAAATCGCCTCTCTCCTTAACACAGGCTGGAGCTGAGCTGCAGAGCAGGTTCCTGTTTAAAGCCCTTTTCTCTCTGCAGGGAGCTGCTCCTCTTCCTCCTCCTTCCCTTCACGGGGGTGGCCTCGAGCTCCTCTAAAAGGAGAACTGCTGCCTGTGAACTGAAAAGCGCACAACAGCTTTAAAAAACCCAGCAGTTTTCCTGAACTGCAAGACTTCAGATTTGGCGATGATTTGGGAGGGGTTTTTCAAAATGGCCTGGGGAAATACAGCCTCAAATATACGAAAGTGCTGTAGGGAAAGAAAGCTTCCCCCCCAGTTTTGATTTTTTGTAGTTCTTACAATAAAATACATACAGTTTTTGTCCTTTTGTAGCTTAAACGAACACTTCTCAAGGGGTTGGTGTTTTCCCTGACTGTCCTTGATTCAGGGAAAATTCAGCCATTTCTGTAAAAGCAAGCTGTTTCCTTTGACATCGAATCAAAGGTGTGCATATCTAAATTTCCATGGCCAGTGGGCTCTATGGATTTGTTGTTGAAAAAAGCTTTTCACTCTTCTGCCAGGATATAGTCATGATATTTACACTCTGTGTGTATGTATGTATGGGGAGCATCTGTTGCGTGGGGGTTTTGTGGGTGGGTTTTGCTTGTGGGTTTTTGATTTGGGGTGTTTGGTGGCTTGGTTTTTTTTTTTT
>RSEF01000004.1:69018524-69036718 GCA_003993805.1 Himantopus leucocephalus | reverse complement strand
TCCAGAGGTCCCTGCCAACCTCAACCACTCTGTGAAGAAAGGGTAGAGAGAACGTATGACCAAAGAAACACCATTTCAGTGCGTTGTTCATACAGACCATTCCAGGGCAAGAGTTCAGGAACCGTGTGTGCTCATGATATTTCATGAGCTTTAGAGTTTAATGATTTACCATATAAACTAGATTTGTCTCAAATATGCACAAATGTTGTTCTTCCACTTTATGAAAATATTCTCTTTTCGATCTACTAAATGATTCTTCTGCCAAGTTAGTTATTAAAAACTTTATTTCACTTTCAAAGGTTTGCCTTTGTCACAACGTACTTCCTCTGTCCTCAAAATGGTAAAGTTTTTCCNTCATGAAGAGTTTAAAGTCTGCACAGTAACTAAGATGTCTTCAAACCTTTTAATATACTTTTGTCTTTGCAGATTAAAGGTTTATGATTGTACTCTGCCATTTAAAATTTCACTCATAAAACCTGGAGACATTCAGAACAAACAAACTAAAAAAAGAAATCACAGAAGAACTGTGCTCGTTTTATTCAGACTTCAGGATATTTAGGCTTCACTGGCACTAGACTGTCTCCCACAGCGTGCAGCCATATTATTACACTAACCTCAAAAGGAAGACAAGCCTGAATCAAAGATGACCACTGCATTTCAACTGCTTTGAGAAAAGCCTTGCATTTGTTTAAGGTAAACAGGATCGCTGTAACACAGCAGATATGCTGAATAAGCTATTTCTAGCTCAATTTTATGACTTACTGTTATTAGCAACTCTGATATGAAGAAGGAAAGAAAGGTTTTGTTCTGGTTCAAGTTTTCTAATCTACTTTTCTACAATCCTAATGCCCCCTTCGCCATGAGACTTCATTAGGTGCTGGCTTTAACTGTGTTTTTTAAACATTAACAATTAAAATTAATGTAATTTCCCAAATTTTTTCCTTCCTACATGAAAACCCTTTACAAAGTCAAATACTTTAGGAACAAGTTCTACAGGCTTGCAGCAATTTTAAGTGTTACATGTGAAAGGATACTCAAATTTTCAGACAGGTTTATCCCTTTGCATATTGTAAGTGCAAAACCAGAAAATGCAGAAAAATACAGATGGTTTCTGCATTTAAGTACAAAACCAGGGAATTTAGCTCACCTCAGAGCAATGTGCTGATAGAAATGAATTCCACAGAATTCATTCATGAATTTTTTACAGACCAGCTATACTTCAGCTATAAAGCCAACATGTAGGTGTGTACCGTGTCTACACCTCGTATTTGTAGAGGCTGGAGAAACTCACTGGGACAAGAGTTTCTTGCCCCAGGACAGTTCGCAGTGTTTCTGTGAAGAGGAGTAACAAACTGCTACAGGCACGCCAACACTTAAAAATCACTTAACTTCCAACAACAAACTCTGCATACCATTTCGTAAGCCAGAGGAAAATTTTTCAGAAGACAAATTTACAGACAAGTCCAAACTTTATTTAAAACTACCATTTTGAACAATTTTAAAATTACTAAACAAGTCACGATAAAAAATAAAAAAGATTAAGACAGAAAAAGAACAGTGCAGCAAAACTGAATAGAAGAGGATTCAGTTCCAGCTGTTCAAACTGCCACAGGCAGAAGTTAGCATACCTATTCCTAAGAGGCAGTGTGTCAAAAATTTTACATTTTTATACACTTCCAGAATTCTGGGAAATTAGTGCTCATCTTCCGTATGCATTTGTATACATGGAGTTTATAAATGAGACATCTTCAGGTTACTCTCATGCGCTCTGAGCTCCAAAAGTTTCTGTAAAATAAGAGTATGCTCATTACTGTCTAACAGCACCAAGGCATCAAACACAGCTCTTGACCACATTTCAACTCCTCACAGGTATCCATTAAAGCACCTTGATGAAATATTTCACCCTCACCTTTTTTTCCCCACAAGCGTTTTGAGCCGTGGCTCGCTTGACCAGCTGCAGCCACCCCCACACACAGACGAAGAACGTCTTAGTTGCTGGCTACCAGTTTTGTGTGGCACGGCATTCTTAGCCAGACTATTCCCACACCAGGCACACGCATCAGTATTCACCACAGACACGACAGACTTGCCCTAGCATAGCCACGACAAGCAGAAGGGTGACGGGCAGTGAATGAAATGGAAGGGAAGATGCACCTTCCTTCACGCTCTAGTCTGGAAAATCCTATGCTGTCACTGCAAATGCATTTAAAAAAAAGCATTTTCATCAGCTTACACTGTTTGAGGAACTGGAACTAGCTACACTACCAGAAAACTACTCCCAGAATATTCAGTTCATGCATTTACATATGCCATTACTATACGCGTCACTGGGGAACTAGAAGCCTAACAATAGAACAGAAGCCTCTAATACCCTAACTTGTGTCACAATATCAACATTATATTAAAAAAAAAGTTTCTTTGACCAGCATTACCATTAAGTTTTTGTAGCTGCATAAATACTACTTCATGACAGTGACGAGCCTTTATTGCTGTCATACACACTGAAAGTTTTTTCTACCTCATGGTATGCTTCATATAAAAAATAATTTTCTTTTCCCTGAAGAGATATTTTACTATTCTGAACAGTCTCTTGAACTTTTCTATTACAGAACCACTGAATAGTCTGTAAGCAAATTATATTGAGTGTTATTAAATCAGATAATAGCAATTAGAATTTGCAATATTTTTAAACCCAAGCTTGTGTTACAAGGAACAAAAATACTTTTCCATCTTAATAAGTTTCAAAACCATTAAGTTATAACATGCATTTGAATATGTTAATTTTTATTACTTTATTAGCTACAGAATCTAACAGAAGTATATAGGAGGAACACGGAAGGCAAAATCCCTTCGTATCAATGCATCATTTTCAAATGCATGATAACAAAATAGGATTTTTTTTTTAGCACCACAATTACTGCTTACTTCAATCAGTGCTAAAAAGATATTTAAATCCTAGGCTGTTCCAGGGTGTTTTCCCAATAGGTATAGAGGATTTAGAAAATAATCTTTACCAGGTTCTTTCAGAGTTTGGGCATCTCCTACTAATTCTTGATCTTGAGCTCCACCTCCGTCCAGTAATTCGTCAGACAAACTGTTGGTTTGGGCCTCTGTTGCCATTTTCTTCATTAAATCTGCCTTTGTAACAGATAAAGCAAAACTCAAAATTCTGGATAGTTCTTACTGCTGTCTAGATAATTAAGACATTTAGTGCGCGCACTTCTAAACAACCACCCCACAAGCAATAGCAAAATACCTCTGAATACACTGCAAGTTTAAGGGGCAAGTCTTCAACTTTCACAAAGTCATCTTCATCAGATTTTTGACTGACATTCCCAGAACCAGCTTCCTGTTAAGAAAAATAGTGACATTTAAGAGAATAGTGCTACTTTGTTTTATTTTCACTCCAAAACTAGATTTTTTACTATTGTAATAAAGTACATCAAAAAGTAACGCCCATACCAAATTTGCAGATGAAAACTGAATGAGACTGGAAACTAGAAATAACACTGAAATAGAAAAAAGCTTCTATTTTCTCTTGGATGCATCTTAACTGAAATATACGCACATATTCATTCACCAGCACAGGTGACTCTGTATCAGGGCTGCCAGCCATGGAGCTTTCAGAACTTGCAGCAGATGATTTGTTTCCTACACATGTTGTATCTAGTGTTTGAGTTTCATTTACTGGTAAAGATGAGCTTGATTCTTCTGTTTTCATACTGGATGTAATAAAGGATTCTGGGGTATTGACTGTTAAAGGTGGTGTATTCTCCATGACACTGAGGAAATGAGGCAAAACCGTAGCCGCGTCTTGTTCACCTAAAACCACAAAACTACGTTTTAACTAGACAGAGATAGTAAAAGATTCTGAGCATACAAAAATCCCAGATTATTATTATTTATTTTTTTACAAATTGTTATTCAAAGCTACAAATGAGCAATGGAAGTGAATTAGTCTGACTGAAACAAAACATCAGTTACTTGTACTCTCATCCACTGAAGTATCAGCAGTTATCACAAGATAGGATTGGACTTACACATTTCTGAATTGATACAGCTTTTAAAAAAAAAAAGCAAAACCCACACACACAAACCCAAACCAACTGAAAAACAACTTCCAGAAATGTATGACCTACTGTAAAATATTTATTCTAGGCATAAGGAGATACAATACAGCATTTTGCTGTATTGTAAGCATTTTGCTTAGCATTTTGCCACATTCTTGTGGCAACACAGAATCTGCTCAAATACTGCTTTTAGTCTACAAAAAAAGACCAAGAACAAAACCAGCATTTGCAACAGAAAAACATGAGAAAAGGAGGTACCAACAGTTAGATTAACATTAACATTCATACCACCCAGCAGTGTTTGTCTTTTGACAGAAAATCATTTCCAATTGCTAGTAAATGGTAGTAGCGGAAAAAGCAAGTACTAGACAAATCTAAACATCAAAAATATTGCAACAGACAAATTAACTCTGCTGCAGTTGTGTGCCAAAGATACATCTATTCAACTGATACAGTTCCATGAGAAAAAAGCAGCCCAGTAAACTCTTGCAAAATTGATGTTCTTCCTCATAATTACATATATCACAGGCACTGTCCGAGATAATTTTCACAATATGCGAATTCATATGGAAATGTAAATCTCTCAGTTACTGTGTACTGGGCTTACCTTTAACAGATTCTTGTTCTGATGACAAAATCTCGCTTTTTGTCTTATTCAATTCTTGGTTTGAAGTCTATTGCGGAAGATGAAAACAAGTTAGAACAAATGCAACTAATCAGCATCATAGCTTATTGGCTAATTTATTCTTCCTTGCTGATACGCGTGTCTTTCTTAAGCATTTAATTTTCTTTTCACGATAGTATTTCCCACTCTTTAGTTTCTTAGTGGAACTCTTTAGTTCCACTGAAAAAGATCTATTGTTTTAGCCTTTAAAGTAAAATGTTCCACTTACATCCTTGCCTAAATGTTAGCAGCTGTTGAGTAAACCGAAGTTTCAAAAGACTCAGAAGTCAATCTTATTTACTGAAATGTAAAGAATTGACAAGTCTCTAGAACCAGGTCACACACGTCCAAATGTTTTTAAGGAAACGAACAGTGAAATGACAATAGAAAAGCCAGCAACATTTCACTGTTGTTGGAGAAAAACATATTACATGATGAAGAAGAAAGACAAATCAAAGACATGCTAGAATACAAGAGTCAATGGCTTCAGCAAAGGAAAGCCCAATTAGAACTTGATGGCAGCAAACACAGAGGAAGAAACGGTTAACAGTATAAAACTTGATGCTTTTTTGACAGTTTATCTTTTCTACTGCAGCTTAACATTCTCCTTCTCCGATTAGCAGATTTAAACAGTAGTTTTGTGTGCATCCATCCATCCATTTTAGCATCAGCCATACCAATAATAAATTTAGGTGGGGAATGAGCAGTAGATATTTTGTATATAGCAGCTATGGCTTTCATGTGATTTCTTGTATCATTCTTCTACTTTCATTAGTATGAAAACAGTGCAACAAGAAAAACTGAAATGTTTATACAGATATTTGTCTGAAAAGCTACACGCTGGCTTAGGTTTGTTCCGTGTTTACAGCTTTGGTGTACCTGTTCATTTTCAGTTGTTGTTTCACTGCTGGCTTGTAGTGATGTCTGCACATCAACAGGTCCTTCCTCAAATTCTATTTCTTCCTCTTCGTTCTCATCTTCTCCACTACCATAGTTAGTCAGAGCTTGGGTTTCTGCTTTTGATAAACCTGAAAGCAAATCAGTGTAAAACCATCTTCATATTGTATTTACATATTGACAGAGCCCGACAGAGTAAGACTCAGGCTGCAAAATCCAAATGGCTTTTGGGAATTTACTGCAACGATCAGTTATAACTCATACTTCAAAACATTCTTTGAAATTAAGATACAGTGATGACTTACTTTAAAAGATCCATATGCTCCACGTAAGCTGTATTACCAACAAACACCACTGTGTTGGTATGAAATATTTAAGTTACTAAACAAGTTGGTGGGAAGAATGTAAATAAAAGAGAAACCAAGCCATGAGTAGCTGGTGTAAGACAACAAACAGGACCAAACAAATTATTAAAAATATGCAAGCTTAAAGAGAAGCATGTTCAAAAATCATCATTTAAATGCAAAACTGCAAAAAAAAAAAATTCAGCAGCTTTCACATCCTTCAGGTTAAAGGTTGAGAAACTAAGTTTAGCTGAGACGGGATATGTAACTTAATTAATCTGATTCCAACATGTGTTCCTACAGATCTACTGATTACAAAGAACAAAAGCTCCTCTAATTGGAATGGTGACACCATACTAGTAAATAGAGTACTGGAAAACTTTCACTGGAAAAGACCTGACTAGAAAATCTGTGAGGGCAGGTGTTACACCGCAGTACTTCACGCAAATCCTGTTGGTCAAAACTACAGTTAAAATATTGAATAATGAGCTATAAAAATCACTTACTTATTGCCACTGGACCACTTTCACTTTCCTCATCTTCCTCTTGATCAGATGCATCAGACCTAATACTTTCAGGAACTCCATTACCATCATACATTTCTGAGTCCTGTACTGGTTTAACAGTTTCAGTCTCATCCTTGTCCTAGGGAAACAAGGCATACTTTGCAATTTCATGTTTGTTTATCTAAAGACTAAGTTATGGTTTCTGCATCAAGAAGTCACCTTTGTTTCTCAAAATCAAAAATCTACAGACTAAAAACTAATGTTTAAAAAGTCCTTAAGGGCTTGAAATAAATATTGCAAAGCTACTCCTGAAACAGAGCATCAGGATCTACTATAAGAAATCATGTACTGTTCAGACATAGCTATCACAGGAATCACAACTGAATGTTTCATTATCTGAAAAGGTTCACACTGATCAGCATGTTAGCTTAAAACACGATTTATTTAAATTAGATTTATCACTATCACAAGGAAGACAGACACACTTGCATTACTACCTTCTAGTGACTTCCCTGCCTCTCCTGAATTACCCCTAGTAAAAATTAGGAATATTCCTAACTGCTGCTTCTCCTTTCTTCCGAAATAGCTACTCAGCAGTTTCTTGACTGAATGATTTGCTAAACAGCTTGAGTGAGAAAATTCTGCTCAGTCCATACAAACCCCAAGTAAAGCCCTGAGTTTGGCTCCAAATTTTGAAAGGACTCTCCTACACTACAGCAACCATAAGAAGTGATATACAGATTCCCACTTTCACCTCCAAAGCAGTGTGACAGAAGCTCTAAGCCCTAGAAGAAAGCACTGTCTCTGTGCCCATACATGCCTATATGTATGCCTATGCCCATTTAGGAAAACATTCAACATTCTACTTGGTACATTACCTGTATCTTTCCCTGGGTTGGAAAAAGCTGAACATTCCGGCAGAAAATACAACACTTCATATACAACCCCTCTCCCCAAACACAATTATTTCTTAATGATTTTCAGAACAAACTTAAAGAGAAAAGGGAGACATTTTAGGCCCTGACATTTAATACTCGGAGCACACACAGACTGACCCTGAAGACCTAAAGTACCATTTGTCCCAACTCAGAACATCTGCCTTCTCCTGAAGACGAAAAGTAAAACAACTTATTCCATATCATTAAAAAAGAAAATGTTAATTGCTAAAAATAATTAAATACCATCTCTATTTACTGGCCTTGCTATTTAATTCTTTGAGGAATGACTACATTCTCAATGCTCTGAGCTGAGAATACAGGCAACAGCCCCAGACCAAATCCCACAGTAAACACTTTCAGAACAGGTCTTCTCTTTTTTCCTTTAAAATACAGAAAATGAATACTGAAAGGAAAAACAAGATCCTACCCTAAAGCTGCTCAGCAAGTATCACAAATTATTCCATTTCAGTTGCGCAGCATTCAACATAACCTTTGCTCTTTTTAGACTTTCAAATTGTTAGTCCTAAAGCAAAGCTCAGTCTACATAAAGGTCACCAACAATAAATAGAAAAGCATCTTTAATACTATTTTTGTTGATCTGAGTGCACTTCTTGAAAGGTAACAAGATAATGTTTTATAAGAAATGCATCAAACAGTCTTTACACTGGTAATGACTCTGCAGCAGAAACAGGAATAAAAGCAAGACCAACCAAGAAACTGGTATCCAAGTCGTGTTTACTGAATGCATATAATAACAAAGACTTCTTGGATGAAGGCAGATTTTTTGGTAGTCCTTTACCAAACCATCAACTCAAATTAAAAAAGGGAAATGATGATTTACTTTGTTACTTTGATAAAGTAAATCACTGAAAAGAACAGAAAGGAGATAAAACCCATGATGTTTAATAAATCTATGAACACTCAGGAAAGGGCTGCTTACGGATACTGGATTTATACAACAGAAAACAGTAAGATTAAGTGATCTGTGAAATTATCTGAGGAATAAAGGCAGTTGAGAAGCATAAACATACTTTGTCCTCATCGACATCTTCAGCAGATGAACAAACATCCACCTGGAGACCTTTTTTTGCCTAGAAGAAACACAAACTGTCTTCAATTCTAAACTGAAATAACTTTGAAATACTGAACCAAACTAAGGCTTCATGAAAGCCTGGCTGCAATGCCCATCTTACCGAGAACTGCTATCTCAAAACAGCAGTAAGCCACAGGGACTTCTATACTATGAGAGGTGTTTACACAGATGTCTTCAACATTTTAGAGTTGCAAAGTATTACAAAAAACTGTGCTAGCCCTTTTTATTTAAACAATTATGTTTACATAGGATAATTCTCCAGTCTGCGGTTAAATCACATTTAACATATAGAATTAGATATACCAGCTCCGGTCAAGACAGAGCTGTGTTTTTCATTGTGGAATCTAAAACCAGTCAGCTCACTGCACTCAAGACAGCCACAAAATCAAGCAAGATCAGATGTATCTGCATCAGGATCCCAGACCCAAAAGCTGTGAAAAGACCATATAGAGATAATTGTGTGGGTCTGTCCAAAGTGAGCAGGACCTACCAGTTCTGGCTCACCTCTGGCTCTGCTGAACCTGAACTGCTGCCACAGCAACAAGGCAAACCTTGACCTTAACCCTAATTCTCTGTCCTCCATGAGAGGAGAAGAAATGACAGATATAAGTTGGGTCCATGCGTTCTCACAGCAGCGTACAAACCAATCCTTTATGTAACAAAGACCCAATGAGCAACTTCAGATAAAATAGGAAGTCATGTCCAAATCCTTCTGGATTTTGAGTGTTTCTCTGGCCTCTTTACAAGGCACTCTGCAGTCTCTCTCGCATGCTAGCCACAGTACTGGTATATCTAAACTGAACCATCTTGAAATGTAGCTGATGATATGCTTAAACCTACTTGTAGGACTATATGACAGATTCACAAAATATCTTCCATTGATACTTTTAAGTGAGATGTTTGCTTTGGTATTTGTGCTTCTAAAAGAATGCTGAAAGGACACTGAAGTCATAACAACACTATGCAAGAAAAAACACTGAGATCCATACCTGACCAATTTAAGTATATAAACATGATCTGTTTCAGTGTTTATTTTGTAAACAATTCATGTAACTAAAAAAAGCTATGTTCCTAAAAACTGCAATACTAAACTTAAAAATGGTGACGCAACATCTTTAATAATATAAATAGTGCGAAAACCAACCAAAACTTGCTTTGTTAGAGCAGAATACGTACTACAGTCTTAAATATTTCTGAAAAGTTTATATATATTTTACACTTCAAGTCTAGAAAGTGATACTTTCTACATATACCAATGAGCCAACTATTAGACGACTTCATAGGACTTATTCAGGTTAGGTAAAGATGGTGCCTGACTAAGCTACTGCAAAGAAAGCTGTAGGCATAATTGGAGAGATGAGGAACTGGGACTCCCCTACGTCAAAATATTTAGCTCAGATAGAGTTAATTTTCTTCATACTAACTGGTATGAGGCTATGTTTTGGACCTGTGCTGAAAACAGCGTTGATAACACAGGGATGTTTAGTTGCTGCTGAGCAGTGCTTACACAGCATCAAGCCTTCTTCTGCTCCTCACACCGCCCCACCAGCGGATAGGCTGGAGGGGCACGAGAAGTTGGGCGGAGACACAGCTGGGACAGCTCACCCCAACTGACCAAAGGGATATTCCATGCCACATGGAATATCTCGGTATATAAAGCTGACAGAGGAAGAAGGGGGGAACACTCAGAGTGACAGCGTTTGTCTTCCCAAGTAACTGTTATGCACGATGGAGCCCTGCTTTCCTGGAGATGGCTGAACATCTCCCTGCCGATGGGAAATAGTGAGTTCATTTCTTGTTTTGCTTCACTTGCCTGCGTGGCTTTTGGTCTACCTGTTAAACTGTCTTCACCTCAACTCACGGGTTTTCTCACTTTTACTCTTCCAAGTCTCTCTCCCACCCCCCTGTCAGGGAGTGAGCAAGTGGCTGTGTGGTGCTTAGCTGCCTACTGGGATTAAACCACAACAACTACTCAAAGGCCCCAGACGTTAATACTATGTCAACACTTGACTACTCCTTCCTATACGTACATATAACCATTAAAACACATTTCCTCTGAATTACCAACAAGAGTCTATGCAATTAGGTATCTGTAACAGACACTCATCTATAATACGGGACATCTCCCTTACTGAGGAAAACTAGTTCATGCTTCTACACAAGCAATACTGTGACTACACAGCCCTAATTTGTAAAAAAACATATATACAACATATGAACTAAGGTAATCAAAGTAGTTTAGGAAATACAGATATTTAGAAAACTCAGAAAAGCTGTATTTTTCAAAAAATATAATAACACAAACCTCTTTAGCATAAGACTGTATCACTTCAGTAGTTTCTATTTTTCTTTTACATCTCTGCTTTACAGAAATACTGTTGTTGTCCAAGTCTTGCATGAGTTTAAAAAAGGCTAATTCATTAAATAACACTTCAGAGATCTCCACAAGAAGATCCTCCCCACAATCTTTTAATTTTCTACCAGCAAATTTCGCCAGTGAATCCTGTGAAGAGAAATAATTCTTCAGTTTTTGAAACAGGCTTTCAAATTTTGAAGACTAAGTGTATGTCATATTCCTAATAACTCAAAATTAGTTAGGCATATAATAGCTCATACGTTTTAAAAAACATGGTTTAGCATCTTAAACAGATTTTAAGTAGAATCTCTAGTCACGTAACACAGAACTTACCAAGTTACTGATTTAAACGCTATACTTGTAGAAAAAAAAAATCACCAAGAAGAGCAGCCTATTGATTTTTATGAATTTACACAAAATGTCCATGAAGAGCATCACCAGAGCTCTTCTTGAAGACAGCCACAGGCAGGAAATACAGCTCTCGCTACCTGGCAGTGACAGAAAAGAAGTTCTGTGCATGGTAAAGCTTTAATTTTAGGAAGCAAGGTAATGCCTCATTGCTGTATGAGAGGTGAAGGAGAACAGCAGCTATGCTATTGAAGTTGTGAAATATAACTTCAGGGAAGGTGGTTTATCTGTTGCTCATTATCCAAGTTGCAATAGTGCTGCAAAACAACACTGAAAAACTACTAACCTGAAGTATACTGCCAAGCTGCTTATGAAAGAACTTCACAAATTCTTTACTTTCATCGTTTTGTTGTGTGAGAGTCAAGACCATACGTCTTACTGATGTCAGTAATTGAGAAGAGCATACTTCATCCATGTGTTCCTAAACAAGTATCACAGAATGAGCTTAGTTACCACTTTAAAAAAAATTAAAAAATTAGCCATCAACTCAAATACTGAAATTCATTTATAAAAAAAAAAAATCATCTGTCCACTGAAGGAACAGCACTCCATGAACAGGTTCTAACCCATCTTGCAAAACAAACTAACTGGAACACAGTTACAGCAAATACCATACTTCATTAATGACTGATTGGCCATGACACAAAAAGCTTTATCTCACTTTTCCAATCCATCAGTACATGCCATCTTTTAACGTTTGGACAAACTAAGAATCTTCATATATTGTGGCTGGGTACTCAAGAGCATTAAAGTTTATGTTAAGATATCTACTGTTGTAAGCTTCTTTAACATTGCAAACAAAACAGAAGTCTTCAGGCACTGAGACTGTTGCGTGTCAACAATATACACAGTTTTGAAAACTAATATCAACAAAGTACCTTATTAAACAAACCTAAGCTAATATACTGCACATTCTATAAAAGGGAACAGGGAGATTACTTAAGCATCTTACAACTCAATCTTCTCTGCTCTTTAACCGTGCAAAGAATGAACTGTGATTATTTCTCCTTTTAAGTAGTACATTTCTCCTCTGTATTCACAGAAGTTTACAAGCTCTCAACAACTTTAAAGATATTTGTAAACAGGAGAAAATAATGCTTAAGCTCACAGAGCTGTTCTTCAAAAATATCTCAAGTTACATCGTATGTAACAGTTTTAATTAAAATTATCCTAGTTCTCTTTGCTAAAAGGCAGCAAATATTTCAGAAGTACATTCTCAAACATTTGTATTTGACTTGGTCAGCTCCAAACAAAGACATTTCTATTCTTCTTGATGTCAAGTCCACCAGCCGTATGCAATCCAGAAACCTTACCATTTATTTCTCCTATTAAAAACTCCACAGAATCTTTCTGTTGGAGTATTTAATCGTTACTTTGTCCTTAGCAAGATCTGCAACTTAACACCTATTGGCAGCTGATGCTAAGATGCAAGTTACCCATTTTAAATCATGTTCTTTCTATGTAATTATGCAGGTCCTTTTCCTACTCTCTTAATTCACACATCATTGAAAAAAGTTCTTACCTTCAGAAAAGGAATGACCTCTTTCATAATTGCTTTAATCTGCCGGTCAAGCTGCTGAGTATCTATACGAGGACATGGAACAGCAGAAACTTCACTTGACTGTGGCACAGGAAGACATTCACTGGTACTTGGACCTTGTTAAAAGAAATGCACATCTAAGTCATTCAACATTACTATTAAAGAAATACCAATTTCAAAAACACATATTTTCCTTTTTGTAAAAATAAGTCACATTTACTTAAGCATGTAAAGATCCTTTGAAATGTTGCTAAGTTTTCAATATAAATGAAGAGGAAAGCAAGTCATCCAATTAAATGATTCCTGATATTTAGAATAATTATTTTCTAAAACTAAGCAAAATATGTATATATGTGCATACCTTCTAATTTAGCAGCAGAAGCACCCTGAAAATTACTAGAGCAGCCCTCAGAGTCAAGGGTACTTTCAGCTTCAATTTTCATACGCTCATATTCCCTCATCCTAGCCAAAGCTTGATCTAAGTGAATCACTGTGTTGCCTATATTTAGAATAAAAACACCTTTTAATCTAAATAAAAAGTTTGCAATTGACAGACAATTAAACAGTGATAAAAATTAATTCAAAGCCACAAGTTTTGAAATGTACATATAAGCATAGTTGAGTTATATTTTATTACACACTTTGATCAACTCAAAGTGTTTCACAAGTGCCTCATTTCTCTAAGTGTTGTTTTACAAAATGTGGTTACACACTAAAAATCAAAGAACAGTATACTATTTAAGAGGAGACAATTACAGGCATTTTTTAGGAGGGAGGGACTAACACTGTAAAGCACATCATTCTTACCAAGGTCATCAGTGGCAAAGGGTTCAAAATTTGAAGATGTAGACATAGTACTCCCATTGTCCGCATCATTTTGTTCACAATCTTGACATGCTTCTGTAGAAAAGTGCTTGCCAAAAGCGTCCTAAAAAACACCAAAGAACTGAATATAAAGCAGCAATGCACCATCCCCTCACAGATGTGTCAACAAGGCAGCTGTGGTATCAAGACCCGTCACCAGGCTGTTTGACTGGGGAACAACCTTACTTTCAGGATATAAATCCATCAGGTGATTCTACCATGTTTGTTTCAAATACTTCAACTATAAAATACGTAAGAAACTGTACAGAGGCATCAGTGATTTCTTAAATACAAAAAAAGTAAACATTCCTTGGGAATCCTGTGATCAGTACTTGCTCTGACCTTACTCACAAGAGGATTTTGGCTCTTTTTGACTATCAGTTTCCAATCTGCATCTCTCTCCATGTTCTATTCCTCCCTGACACATCACTCATTTACAGCATCAAGAATACTATCGTTTAATCACTTGTGCATTAGTATTCTCTTGCATTTCTTTGTTTAGAATTCTGAAGTCTGTGTAAGTTGATACGAGTTTCAGAAAAATTCAACCACTAGCACAAATATGTCAGTACAGAGGCATGTAAATTGAAAAGACAGGAAAAGTCGACAGTAAACTAACTTCTGGAATTGAAAACTTACATCATCTGTAGAAGCAAGGCTTTCACTGGGAGTGAGTTCAGAATTTGACGCCATCCATGTTGCAGAATTCAGTGATTTTGTGCACTTCCCTTTTTCGCTGTTCTCAGATAAATGTCTGGTCACTATATCCTGGAAAAGAAAATAAATCTATACTGTAAAAAAGGATCCAAGATGTATTTGATTCACACACAAGATCAAAAATTTTGTGCGTACCTGCAAAGCATATAGCGCCCTTTGCCTCAGGTAATCTGTATTTAGCAGCTGAAGCTCATGGAAAAGTTCAATAAGAAAGTGGGGACGAGACTCATTTTGAGAAATAAGTGTTGCCACTTCAGAATAAATTGTGTCTCGCAAAGCTTCAAACATAGAAAGATCACTACCAGTTTCTGTAGAAAAAAAGGAATTTGTTAAGTCCTTGACATGCATCCAGCTGAAAGAAAACCGCCTATTCGGTATGCAAGTTACAGGTACACAAATTATCTCTCAACCATTGTAGATGCCATTATACAGCTGCTTTCTTAAAGCTTACTCATTTCCTGAAGGGCAACAAAGATTTAAACATTCTGAGTTTATGCAATCCTTCATAGATGAAATAAAATATAAAGCATTCAAAGAAATAATTTTATTTACAATTCTGAAAAATAACTTTAGAAAGTATTATTTATTCAAGAGAATATTGCACACACAATGTTGCTTCCAGAATAGGTATTCAACACTGAAAATGGAGTTTTAAGGTATTTCAAACGAGAAAGCCAAAGGTCTCAAGTTTATCTAATACAAGTAGTCCACACTTTTGCAACACAAGCAACATTAAGAAAGCTCTAGACTGAATTCAGGAAAGCCACTGCTTCCCACACCTCCCACACAAGCATAAACACTACATTCTCATACGTGTCTAATATCATTTCTGAGACTCACATAAAACCTCTTACCCTTAAGCCCTATTACATATGTATGAGAAGACAATGTGTTCCCTAATAAGTCTCCCATTCCTTTGAAAATTTAGGATTATCCTTGCATCACAACAGTTATTACATACATATTTTGGCAAGTGTTGAATGGAAAAAAGTTAAATTTGGAAAACTCAGCTTAGTTTAACAGATGCGTATTTGTTAGTATTCAAGTTAATAAAGTTATTAGCAATACAGCCAATGTTACTGTGCAATTTGATTATCTGCAAATAGTTTACCAGTATTTTTAAGCATAGAGGCAAGCTTTTTGAACCTTAAATAAATCACTAAAAACCGTTTCCCTCCCCCATTAATAAAATATAATAGTAGCCTTTAAACATACTAAAAATGCCTACTGAAATTAGTTTTTTGTTGTAGTATCTACCTGCGTATTTTTCCACTTGTAATTGTGGCTAACAAGGAACATGATAAACACATTCTCCACAATCATAATTCAAAGTAGTGTGTATCATTGCATTTCATGCAAATTACAAGTAACTTCTCTTGCCTTGTTTAGAGAGAAGGTGCTGCAATAGTAGTGTTTTTGAACATCTGCTAAACAGTCTGAGTTATAAGACCAAAGCTAAGAGAAAAAAAAAAGTAATAGGACATTGTTGAAGCTAAGCAGTGAATGCATTACCTGGCACTTCAATGCATGCATTTCTGTTAGACTGCTGCAGAATTCTCCTAGCATGCGCTGTAGGAAAGTGGGGATAGACAGTGATAAACACAAAAATGCGCACCAGAAATAAAGACAGGGTCTATACAAAACAGCAGGAGGAAAACTGCTTAGTCATCCAAACCACATCAAAGCTGCTTATTGTGAGAACTTGACTGGTAAAAGTTTATTACGTCTACCAATAAACAGCTCTTAGTGTGGACACAGCTACATTGACAAAGCTGTACATCGTGCTACAATGACTAAAATTTCTGCATCTTTCAAACAAAACAAAGGTACTGGCAGAACCTAAAAAGACAGAATATTTTTATGATCTAGACGCAAGAAAAAGCAGTGCAGATGGCAAAAATGTAAGGGTTTATGTGATGTTATAAGACTGAATTTGAATGGTATTTGATAGAGCTTCTTTAAGCATGAATAGAAAGAAAACATGTATGCAGTACAGAAGGTAGTTTAAAAGCTAAACAAAGTTTCATCTGTTGTGCAGTTGCTTCCCATAAAATCATCACCAAATAGGTGACGTTTGTGGTTGGGTAGGTTTTGTTTGTTTTACAGTAACAGGTTTGTTTCTAAAGTATTTTAATCAATACCTAATCTACAGAAAACACCCAAAAGCAATCAATACCCAACTTTTTACAGACTTTTATGTTTACAGCATTCTTAAAAATTAAAAAGCAAAATCCACATGCTAAATATACAGTATTGTCTTCTTGTCGTAGTATACTGCTTTTAAATAATACACTGGCAACTAAGTATGAAGGTCCTTTAGTCAGAGAAGTTCACAAAATTATTACTGACAGTCAGAAAAGAATACCTGAAGACATTTCTGTAGATCTACTGTATTTAATTATTTTTTCCAATTGTTCCCGATTCCTTTTGCTGAACACCTTTGCATGAACAACCTCTTCAGAGTGTCTGCTTTTACTGCCCTTGCAGGGTTCACACACGCTAGAAGCACTTCCGCTTTCATAACCTAATGGAAGGGAATGAAAAGGAAGAAGTAAGAACAACAGCTTACAAAATGTTTTATTACTTTTAAAAATTTGTTTGAGGGCAAACTCAACGATGCAAAACATTTCCTAGCCAAAAATGTTCCTCTGTACAGTGAAGCCATACAGTAGCACTAAATCCTCAGTGACTGCACCAGTACTATAGATGCTAGCACTGTCCCTCTCTTCTCGTTCATTTTACTGAAGCACATCTTTCAGCAAGTCATCCAGTTTGAACATGAAGACATAATGAGGAGGAAGATTCTCCGGCTGTTTTAATCCAAATCTTAGTGTATCTGTATCCACTACCCATTCAATTCATCCTGTCCTAATCAGTTATGCTTTTTATTTACCGAAATACTAAAAAACCTTATGTAGTTACGTTATGTAAAATGAACTCATATCTTAATAACTTATTTTCATTATTATAGGTACCATTTATGGAGAGTAAATTCTCTGGAATATAACGATTATAATCCAAGCTGAGTTTGCCATGGTATCTAAGACTACTTTACAACCTACCAGTATTTTTAATTCTGCCTTTTAGCTGAGAAGAACTCTTCCTCTTATTCTTCGATTTGGGTGTTTTATCTTTTGATGCCAAGCTTGCTTGTGCTGATGCTTTTCTAGATTTAAATGTCTTTGTCACAGTAGTTGGGTCTACTGGGTCAGGCATGCTACTGAAACTCTCCAAAGATTCTTCATCAAACTCTCTTCTCCTGCTCATATCAGACTGATTTTTATGACCAGAAGCAATGTTTTGTACTGAAACTGCAAAGCCTGCTTTCAGCTGAGACTGATCATCTTTTTTCTCTTCCTGGCTATCATTAAGCCAAGTTGATCTTTTTTCCATTTCCTCTTCAGGTTGTCTATGACTCCTGTCAGAAAGAAACATCACAATATATAGTCTCTTAGATAAAACCAGCACTTATTACCAGGGAAATATCTTTATCCATAATGCAAGTTATCTGCCCTAGTTACTTAGTCATTAACTGAACACTAAAAAAAAAAAAAAAAAAAAAAAAAAANCCATATGGAAAACAGAAGATTTCAACCTGAATATACTTATGCAGCTATTGTTGTGCTCAAACAGAACTATAGGACAAACCATTCTTAAAACAACATTCATTACAATTTACTGTAGCACAAAAAAATCACCACTCACTGAAATTACATCCTCTAGTTATTCAAATGGTTGACAGGCTTGAGGGACAGGATGCCATCCAGAAGGACCTGGACAGGCTCGAGAAGTGGGCC
>RSEF01000004.1:68984361-69018424 GCA_003993805.1 Himantopus leucocephalus | reverse complement strand
GGGGACAAACATTTTAGCTGGGTCTGTAGGACAAGGGGTAATAGCTTCAAACTAAAAGAAGGTAGATGTAAACTAGACATAAGGAAGACATTTTTTACGATAAGGGTGGTGAAGCACGGGCACAGGTTACCCAGAGAGGTGGCAGATGCCCCATACCTCAAAACATTCAAGGTCAGGTTGGATGGAGCTCTGAGCAACCTGATCTAGTTGAAGATGTCCCTGCTCATTGCAGGGGGGGTTGGACTAGATGACCTTTAAAGATCCCTTCCAACCCAAACTATTCAGTGATTCTATTCTAAGATTCCATGAAACAGCTCAGTTTCAAAAAACATGGAAATGAAATCTTCCTCCACTTACAAAAAATATCACAAAACCACTCCAACACTGTATTTGATCTTAAAATATTCATGAAAGATAGACTAGTTAATATACAGGAAAAACAGAACACTACTGAAAAAAGAGTAAAAAAATTAAACTGGAAACTGCAAAAGTCAATCTCATATTTTAATTCTATTACAATAAATTCCCACAAGCCGCAGAAAAAGGAGGAGAGCGGGAGGAAAAATGATTAAAGGAGAGTTGCACTGTGACATTAAATACCTTTGTTTTTCTGCACCATTAGAGGAACTGCTTTCAAAAGGTTTTGGGAATGCCATATACTCAGTTTTCCCAGAAGCATTATGATCTAAAGGATGTTGCTGCTGCTGCTGCTCGCTGCTGTGTGGGGAAATATTGTGTGCAAAATCTCCAAAACCAGAAGGGAACACTGGATTATAGTTAATACCTACAAAGCAAAGAAGAGAGTCAGAAGATACTACCTCATTTATCTGTGTAACAAAATTCAAATTTGAGACATATTGTGTGGCAACATAAAATTATAAAGCAAAAATACGGTGGGGAAGTAAGCAAAAACTATTTTCATCCTGAAAGTGCTGCAATAATCAGAATTTATCTTAAATGCAGTTTCGAACATTGCTGGATACTACACATGCCACCACAATCCCACCAGTAGGGAGACGAAGGTATTCAAGAACCCCAAGTCCTACAAGTGAAGGTAAAAATGACATCAGTTCCAAAAAAGCAGAGCTCTGTCTGCATGAAGACTTTATCAATACTTTAACTACCAAACTGACAAGAAAATTCCAATTGGTGCAAATATTCATAGGGCCAAAGTAGTCATAAATTCATAATACTTATTTTAACTTTAGAATCTTTACAGTAGTGGCAAATTGAACATATCCATTCTTCCGTGCAGGTTCTCTGTGATTTAAAATAAATCCTTAAAAGAAATCCGACTTTAGAATCTGAAAGCTACAATCTACGTCAATGTCTATTTCCTGGTTTCCTGAAAAGGCTGAAATATATTAAGACAGCTTTTACAAGTTTTAGTGATATAGTAAAACACCTATTTTTTTTTCCATTTCAAATTCTACAGTAAAAGCAGATTTGGTAATCACAGAATCATAGAATGCTTTGGGTTGGAAGGGACCTTAAAAATCATCTAGTTCCAACCCCCCTGCCCTGGGCAGGGACACCTTCCACTAGACCTGGTTACTGGTAACGAGATTAAGAACATTGTATCCAAGTCAACAGTTACTCTATGCCTCTGATGGGAGCAAAAATTAGCAACACACTCCAGGCATTTCAAACAAGAATGAGCGCTGAAAGTTTCAAGGAAAAGAGAAATAGTTATCAAGTGCTACCTTAAAATTAGAGGGTTCACTTAGAACATTATTAAGTGATTGCTGAAGGTATGTAAAAGCTTCAAACACTGCTTTTCACACACTGGATGAAGAACATTTAAAATGTTAACTTTATCAAGGGGGTATTTTTGACTATAACCAATTTCTTATTGAAAAAGTCTTGTTTTTCATACTGAATTCAAAACATATAACTATTCAGCAATAAACATTAACAAACTTCTGATAGCATAATACAGACTCATTCAAATACTGTTTAAGATCATTTCAATATCAAGGCAAGGTCACGGTTTCAGCAAGTTCACATTAAGATTTCAATTAAATGAGGGAATGGAAATTTTTGAAATACATATTACTTTTCACACCTGTAGTAATACTTACCTGGAGCAAAGGAAGAAAAATTAGTAAATCCCGGTACATTAAACAGGTTCACAGGTTGTGGAGGAAAGCTGAATGGACAGAAAACAGGAGATGGAGGTGGTGGTGCACTACTGCCTCTCTCCTTTCTTGACGGCTTTTCTTGACACTGTTGTTCTTCTTGCTGGCGCATAAGATCATTCAACATTTGTTTCAACCTTGAAAACAAGGAAAAATAAGCACTTGGGAAAACAAAAAGGATGCTAATGGAAAGCTGTAAATTTATACTCAAGTAATTTGAGATTCAATTTATTTCATCTGCCTCATGTAATGTACATAAAGACCTGCTCCATTTAGCTAGTAAAAAACTCAACACACAAGAAAAAAACAACTTGTATTTCACCCTGAGTGACACACAGGAACAGTTTTAAAATCAATCGCTCTGTACTAGTAGTCATGTTTACAGAGGTTAAATATCTTTCCAAGAACATAAAAAATTGACTAGATACTAAAAAAATAAGCAGGCTGAAAAGGAAACTTAAATAGAAACAACCAAAGGCAAAATATTTGCAGAAGTGGCATTAAAACTACTTTAAAATATTATATAGGAGGCCAGTAACTATATACCACTTACCAAATACAAAACAAAGATGAAGAGCTTGAACTCTCATGCAATGAATTAAAATGACTATTGCATCTTTTTTAAAAAAAAAAAATAAAATCATTCTTCAGAAGGTAAAAGTAGTACATCCAAATGGAGCACAAGTAAGCATAAATTCTGACACTAAGAAACGACAAAAAGCTTTTTGACCATCTTTCCATAACCATTAGCATCCAGAATCTTGCCAGGTAGTCTAGCTAAGACTACAGGCATAAAAGCATATTGAAGGAAAGCAAGTTTAAACCAAAAAAGCCAAATAAAACTACCGCAAGAGATTTTTGGAAGAGATGCCAACTTCTGGTTCTCTTCATTGAAGATGACTCAAAAGAACCACCCTCAAAAGCATTAAGGCAGTGGTGAAAAAAAACAACCAAAAATGTTGTGTACAATTTCAAAAGCTTGTAATCGACTCAGAAGTTCAATAGTCTCATATTTAACCACTATCTGTAATCTTTTATTCACATAACCATGTTCCCTGTTACTGAAGTTTTTCAAATTCCAGTCAAACACTAACACAGCCAACAAACCTTTGGACGTTATTCTGCTGCCAAGTCAGTTGAGTGTAACACTGGTTTAATTGATGCATAATAAGATGTACTGGTGAAGATGCAATATTATTGGGCATCATACTGTAAGGGCCTGTAAGCAAAGTCTGTAGAAGACAAGACAGGGTCTGTGGAAAGAAAATACATGATAGTGACCAAATTACCAATCCCAGAAATTGTTACTGGAAATATTTGGGGGGGGGGGCAGGAGAACAGCAAAGTAAGTGTTTTTCATATCTACCTGCTGATCCTGCATCAAAGTTTGACAAATGCTGACACTAAATTCATGCTGTTTCTTCAACTGGTTGATCTGTTCTTGCCATTGTTCCTTTTCTTCCACATAGGAAAGTTCGGACATCCACCGAAGGTTTTCCTGACGACGCATACTTATGTTTTGCTGTTGCCTGGCCTTAGACAACGGACGATAATTCCCGTCTGCTGAAAAAGGACGGCAATTTTTCCACCTGGGTGGGGACGAAAAAAAAGAATAAGGACAAAAGCTAACATTGCCAATGGCTTCTTCTAATGATACTTCCATTATTCCAATTACATCAGTAACTCACTTGGGCACAGGCCATTTCAGCGTGCCAGCTAATCACCCATGCAATTTCGTCAATCCAACATTATCATAAGCAAACGGAAAGTAACAGCCACTCAACTGACAACCACTGTCAAAAAAGAATTGCTAAGGATGTTTCTGGATCTTGTTTTTAGTATTGTCCATTACTGACATATAATGCGTACTCAGATTAAAATAGAAGCCACCAACATAAACCAGTAAGAATTAAGAGGCCCAGCTCTTGACTAGAATACCACTATCTACTGAAATTATTTTGGTATCAAAAACAGGAAATCAATTGAAGAGATACACATTACTTTTAACACGGCATCTTCATTTAGTCACAGAAAGGTTATTAAGGAAATCAACCAGGAAAGCAAGAGTTAAAAATATTCATGTTAATTAAAAAATCTAGTAGGAAATAGCTTTTAAAGCTGCAAAAAACAACAATTTAAAAGCAAAAATTTCAGAATTAGTTTAATTCTCTGAATTACTTTTTTTGAAAAGACTGATCAATGTCACGACAAATTTCATACAGCTTATCTTCTAAGCTGATTAAAATAACACGGGAACATACTGCAACACAACTGGCTGAAACCAGAAGAAATAACCAAATTAGTTATACACACTGCAGCTACAGAGACTCAGACAAGAACACGCCACTGCACACAGTTCCCTAGCAAGCAGAAATGCCACTTTGCTGTAAAAGGATGCCTTGTAGTTAATGCAATGCTTTTCCCACCCCTTCCAAATATACTCTGATAAGCATCAGATCAATCAGTAATGCCACTAACCTGTCCTTGTTTTCTTTAACAAAATATGCATTTTCTGGTATGTTGTTATTGGGATAAATAGAGAAACTGTCATTCAAACTTGACGCATCTTCTTCCTCTTCTTCTGCCTGACCAACTCCATCAGAGAGATAACCATCTTCATCTCCATCCTCTTCATCTAGTGCACACTGAGTAGAACCTCCCCAGGTAGCCATTGTCCTAGTAAATGTTGGAGAAAAAAAAAAAGGAAAAATGAAAAGAGGGAAAAAACAAAAAGAGAGGGGTGTTTGGGAAGGGAGGGCTATTTTTTTGTTTATGACAAATTATTAAACAATGCATTGACAATTACAAGTCTGTCAATCTTCAGTTAATCAAGCTGCACCACAATTAATTTAAACATTATCTCACCAATGCAAAATGAAACCAGTATTCTTCTGATACCGGGACAGTTAAATAAATTAGTTACTGCTTTGGAAAATTATTACTTTACTATTGTTATAAATGGTGTAGAGATGAAGAAAAATGATGCTGAGCATTTGGCATTTTCCACACATCCTCCTCTCCTCAGGTGATTTTTCACCATTTGTGTAGCAGGGGAGACTAAATATGCTGGGAAGACCCATAAAAACTGACAAGTTGCCAACTAACAGTCACTTTAGAAGTCAAGAAATTAATTTACTGCTCTGTTATATCATCACATTCAGCGCTCAGATGAAAACAGGAAACTGCCCCAAGCCTGACATCTCACTAAACAACAGAATTGCCCACTAACACAGAGTGACTCATGTTCTTACTTTTCAGTCCTACTCTGCTGTGGAGTACGCTGAGCTTCTGATCCTTCACTTTTAACAGATGCAGCAACAGTAGATATTGTTTCTGCGAGCTCTCTCCTCCTCTGATGTTCAGCCATTAAAGCTTCAAGTTGCTTTCTTCTCTGTCGCAATTCTTCTCTTAAAATCTCATGTCTTCTCATCTCAGACCATAACTGTTTGCAGTAAAATGGAAGACATTAGAATATAAACAAAATAAATACAACGTAAAGCACATTAAAATTTCAGTATCTGATACTACACCGATACCTTTCTGTTCAGGCATTGGTATCACGCTGTAACTAAAGTTACAGTAGAGAAAGCTGCAAAATACATCCCATGTTGACTATTTATGTCAAACACGGCAAAATCTAAGAAGGTGGTTAAACATTAGAGGACAGAATTTAAGAAAAACAGCACCTTTTTTAATTCAACACTGTTTTTATCACATAATTTATGCATTGTTAGCTCTTTAGGTAGCATGACAGAATACTACTATCTGAAGAAATCTGAGAATTGTGCCAAGTGCTTCTTTGATAGCAAAGTAGAGGATACAACAAAGATTTTCTGCAATCTGCAGAAACATCAAGTTGCAGTGTATGTTTGAACAAGACTTAAGGAAGCCATGACTCAAAAGAAGAGGACATAAAGGGAAAGGTACAGGTAGAAAGAGGCGTTATCTACCTGAGATTAGATACAGTGAAAGCATAAATGATGAGGTACTTTCACAAACAGGCAAACAGAATAACATAATAGCATAACATACAAAAACAATTGTGTAAGTGAACTAGACCAGCAAATGCAGACTTAAGGCAGACAGGCAAGTGACAATGTACTCAAGCCTGAAAGCAACTGAACTAGTTAGTGGTGCTGGAGCTAAGAAGTTTTCCAACAAAAATCTGTACATATTTTGATAATTAATAACCCAGCCTGTTTGTAGAGTGTTAACAATTGCATCAGCACATTCATTTTAGTGACAGGTTCTTTTCATCAGGAAAAATCCAGACCTATTTAGTGAAGAGAGATATGTTGTCCTATAATGCTTATTTGGAACATGCCTAAGTTCTTAAATTATCTTCTTGAAGGAGGAAAATTTGGCTTTTAATGACAATCATTGCCCAATCAGGTTCACCTAAACTCTTAAAGGAAAATTTACAAGAATGCTGATGCAACTCACAGAGATAGTTTATTAAAAAAGGCATTTTTCAGATACCTGTTTCTGATGTCAGTCTAGCCAGGAAACACTTTTCATCACATATCCCTCCACGCCTACAAATGCTAGCATAATTTTCAGAAAGTAATATCCAGATCATTATTTAAGCAATGTATTTTGGGGGAAAAGAGGAAAGAAGATGCGTAGGAGATAAACTATGTTTCAAACACTGCCGTCGTTTTCTTCATGGATGACTTGCCTGTGGTTACACACACTTTGTTAAAATGGCTACTACTCTTGCCAAATACTTAAAAACGTGTACAAGTTACCTACAATTTTTTTCCTTTTTAAACCTTTTTTAAGTCACAGAATATTGAGTATGAAATACCTCATTGCCTACTGGTACAGATTCATCAAATTCGAGCAAAGGCTTGCCAGCTGTGTTACACTCGTTCATGGCTGGAGTTGAGGTTGCTGGTGAAGTTTGCCTATTGGCTGGGCAGTTACCCAGGCCAGCTGACAACTGCAAGAGAAAGCAAAACGGAAAAACAGAGTAGAGAAGCTTTCTAAAACTTATTCCCTGTTAAACCCCAACACGGTTCAGGCTTTATGAGATAGGAGAATTAGTATTCAGTGAAAAGGCATTTTCGAATCAAATACTTAACTCAGAACTTTGCCAGGAATCAACAAAACTTATTTTTATGTAATATAATATTATATAATGCTGTAGATGCACAGTATTGATAAGCTACTGCTCCCTTCATAGAAAAAAAGTTCATCTTCAAAGAGTATGAGAAACAGTACAGCACTGTGCAGTTAAGTTGGAATACAACAAAGCATTAATCATGTCTACAAGACACAATATTGTTTTAAAATACCAGACCCTGCAAATGACTACTAATAGGAGTGAAGATGCAGTGACTAGCAGGTACACACAGAATAATTTCAGGCTAAAAATAAGACAGAAGGTTCTCCATCTTTGAAGACTTTAAATCAAGGCTTTTGAGGACAAACTACAGTGAAATTGGAGCTTGTTACAGCAATCACTGAGCAAGAACCTAAAGTGGAATGAGATAACCAAAGCTCTTCCCTAGGCTTAGAAGTCCAGCTGCTTACAGTATACAAACATTACCAATTTTAAGTTTTCTCCGATTTCTATAGTGAAAAAATGGTGTGAAAAATACTTTCTTTTGTGGCTCAGCAGCTTAGGAAAGCAAAGAAATACGTTCTACCTACTTGAAGGTCAGGACAAGCCTTCTGTAACACTTGAATTTTTTCTTGAATTTCAATCAGTTTTCTTCTTTCTTCTTGTAACTGCTTAAGCTCCCGTTGCTGCTGCTGAAGTTTAGCTTCATAAAACTTCTCTCTGCGTGAATAAGTTATCCGCATATTACTTGGCAAGAAGTTGCCTAAAGCATGATTCTACTATCCTTTGACAAAAGCATACCTTGCTTTTTCATTCAGTCCTACATCTTTTTGCAACTTGTTGGTACTAGCTCGGACATTGTTCGGTTGTTGTTTTGTCTCTTCCATCTCACCCAAAAACAAGTCACCAATATTAGATGCATTTGAAATTGTTGCTTGAGGTTCTGGATCATCATCCTGAAAGGATGTCAGAACGGCAGTTAGGCTATTTTCAAGTTGATACACAAAATATAGCAAGTTTAGTTTGCCAAACTAGTTTTTCAAAAATAAGCAGTCTGAATAGCTTTATCTTTAGTTCAGATCATAAACTGAGAAGTCATCTTAATGACATCATGCTTTTAAGATAAATTAAGTTAATGAGAGAATTTAAAGTTATAAAGCTCACACTATTGAAACTTCCAATATAAATAGATATAACAAGATAACTTGTCTCACTCTGGAAATGTAAAGCACTTGAATTGTATTTTATGCCTACGACTGAGTGGATAGAAATACACAGGCATGTCAAGAAACAAAGGGTGAGGCAAAAAGAGGAATAGAAGGAGACTGAGGTGAGAAAGACTGCATAATTACTGTAGTCATGAAGTTAAATATTATTATTAACAGCTTAAAATAAGAACAAGACTACTCTTGGAAGTTAAATCTAAAATATTTTCAAAACAGTCTTCTACATGGTTCTCTATTCCACTTTTCTTATTCTCCTAATTTTTGTTTTTTTTTCAGTTCTCATCTTGAGTTGAAAATATTAAAGCTGTAGCCACTGTTTTAGTTTTTCAACGTCATCATTCTTAATACAGAACCTGCTGAACAGGAGAAATCATCAGTGACAGCCTACGCAGACCTACACTTCCATTACTGAGTACATACAGATACAAGCCTTGCAAATATGAAGGAAAGATTGAAGACATGCCATTAATTAGGTTATTTATTAAGAAAGCTGCTATATCATCTCTAATTTTGATTTACACCACTGGGCAGTTAATATATCTATAGTGATGACAAAAAACAAGCCTGATCCAGATGCTGAGAATTTTTTCATAGCAGTATAATCCTGAAATAGCAATATAGTGTTTATACTGCTGTTATTGTAAAACACATGCTCTAATTGAGATTGATTTTAGAGTTTTCACATAAAGCCTTTAAATTTCTGATACACCTATGTGCATTCAGTATGCAGACATTAAATTATGTGGTCATCAAATGTAAGCATTCTGTAGGGACATTAGATTCATGAAAAGATGTTTTAGTAAACATCACTGAATTAGCATGAGAGTCTAAATTAAAAACACTGCAATTCATAGCTGGCCCTCAGGAGTCTAAAAAATAAATCCAACCAAAACAAAAAACCCCAAACCCAACAACACCGTCAAAAACCCAAATCAAAATCAAAATACCCCAACTCGAACATGTTGCAACATCTGAAAATTTTAATCAAAGACAAATAATTTTTCCTCATTGATTGAGCAATGTTGCAAAACCTAGGATTCAAAAACTAAAACTGATGAATATTCATTACAAGCTTAAAAATGTAGATCAATATAATTTAAAAAAAACCACATTAGACTACTTGGTTCATATTTTGTAATCCAGTGCTAAGGTTAAGTATTAAGGCCATTCTTCTGTTAGGTTAGCATCCCCCAAGAATATTCCAAATTTGAGCTTCAGAAGTATCNAAAAAAAAAAAAAAAAAAAAAAATCACACGTTACCTCTTTTTCCCAGCCTAAAAATGAGCATTTCAAATGTTACACTAAGCAGAGCGTTTTCCCCTATTAAGAGTTACACATTACATGAAGTAACGAATACCACATTTTTGTGCACAGATTTATATTGATAAAATACCTGCACCATAGCAGCAAGGTTTTGTAACTGTCTAAGTTTCTGTTTTGCAGCTATAAGCCTATTGATCTTCTGCTCAAACTCTGCATCTCCAGCAGCATCACCCAGGCTGCTTCTGTGACTAGATATGGAATCTTCACTAACTCTATCTTCTTCCACTTCATCATCTTCACCTTGGGGTAGGTCGATATCTTTGTCATCCTCCCTATTATGACAGTCTGGAGGCGGGGAGAGGAAGAAACAAAACAACACCAATGACACATTACTGAACTTCTGAAGTCCACTGTAATTACTGGACATTAGAAAAAATATCAGCTTAATGGTAGACTCCTGAACATTCTGCTCATCAAGCAAAGTTCTCCCAAATTCTATGTGGCTATCAGAATTATTTACACTAAGACTTAAAATTACCAGAAGATTTTAGAACATACCTAGAGTAGAAGACATTTTTAGAGTCCTTATATTAGCAGCAGATCGGTTATTTATTTCACAGTCTGTATTAAGATGTCTTCCATCTCTGTTATTAGTTCCACATTGTACATTTGAGTTGCTATTTATTTCACTCCAACTACTCATTCCTTGAGGGTTTCTAGGGTAAAATACATTACTCATGTTAACTTTTTAAGAACTGATATGAATGGAATTTTACTTCAGTCATTTTATTAGCTGTCTTTTATAGGAATGTGTCCTGACCCTTTAAAAAAAAAATCAACCTAGTATCAAATCAGTCCAGACATTGTTATTTCTCAATATCCATCTCTCCAATAGGTTTTTTTTTTTAAGCAATCAGAAGCAGCTGTGAATTACCCCTGCTAGCTCTACAACAATGCAAGAGGCTTTCAAGGTATATGTCTATATTATGAAAGCTTTATATGATTCATAGCTAAATTAGCATTCATTTCTGCACAGTGAAGATCCTTAATGCACACAGTTGCCCTGCTAGACTATAGCTCTAAATGCCTCTCTAAACTGAAGTTTGTTTTTATTCCAATTATCTAGTCTAGGCCTGTTAACCTTCTAGTGGAATTCCATACACGTAAATCAGTGCTTAAATCCAAAGATATTCCACATTTTGAAGTCTCTTATACCGATTTTCTAAATGTCCAATCTAATCTATGTTTGCTATACAAATAAGTTACCAAGGACAAGATTATTATTAATCATCTGTATAAGAACGATACTTCAAATTAAAAATTTTGGAAAGTTAATGTAATCACAGAATTAAGTTACTTCTGGTTGACTGAAATAATAACGCATTGCTTCAGGAAACCTTTAACAACTTAGCTACAAAGATTTAGGAGGTCAAAAAATATGACAACCTAATATTTGTAACAGGCTGTGGATCCTCATGTTCAGAATCACTTTCCGATTCTTCCGTTTCTTCCTCTTCCTTAGTGTTTTCGTTCACAGCATCTGTCATCATATCAGATGTTTGCTCATAGTAGTGAACTAACTCCCGTAACTCATTTAGCCTCTTACGAACTTCATTTAGCTTCCTGAGGAGAAAAAAGAATATGCTATGTGTTTTGTCATATTAATCAAATCTATGTAGAGTTGAAAAGTATATATATGATTTAAAGCTCAAAGTTTACTGCCATTTTCGTAGCTGTAAGAAATTTCTGCTTGAAGCTTTGAACTCATTTAACTGTCTTGAACCATTTACTAAATGGTCTATAATACTAAATTAAGTAGATTAAAATATGAAATGGTTTCTTAACACAGAACTTATAACACTCAAAATCACTAAAGCACATTATGAAAAAAAAATTAAAGAACTTTTACTGAAGCTTTTCTGTTGGATTTAGGTTGTCGTCCTCTTCACTCTCATTCTGAGAAACCAGGGAATCAGGAGGATAAGGAGCAGATGCCAGGCTATTTGATTCGCCATTGACAACAGTTACTATGCCTACAGGACCAGAAGCAGCTGAAGTTGTACTTCGTTGATCAATACTCCTTTGAGGAGAACCTGAAGCGGGAAAAACTACAGGAAAAAAAAATATAGCTCATAAGAACAACTTGCAAAAGGAAAGCGCTTCACTGAATTACATTAAAATATAACTAAAGAGAATATTACCAACATACAAAACAGCAGTTAATAACTTATCTTCTTAGAAGGACAAATGCTTTTGTCTTAAGTTGCGTGGCATGCAATGCTAACAGGCAGCGTAATAAGTAGCTTTTTAAATACAACTTCAGTCAGTTTCTTTTAGCTTTACTGAACCTCAGAAGCTGAAGTTTTCATGCCGTAAATCTGCCCAAAGAGTTCTTTTAAGGTTTTATTTATGGCTGAATTGCTTTTTTGGAATTTAACATTTCAATGTGATAAAAATTCTATCATTTTTTTCCTTTGCTAAGCTCTTGAATCCATACGCTGTAAAACATAGATTTGAGATTTGATGTTTGTTTTTTCCAGCTACATGAAATAATAACCAAATATGCTTATATAATATGCATTAAGTATATGTAGAAAGATGGGGGTATAGTAATGTAATTATTAAATCAGCCTCCCCTTCTCCAGAACCATGCTTCAAGTGCCTCATGTTATGCAGAATACCCTGTGATCACCCCTCAGAAGTTTCCAGCTATAGGACAAACCAGTACAAAGGTATTTCTTGAAATAGAAAGCAAGAGCAGCAACTAGGCCCACACAAAGACTTTATGGAGAGGAAAAGCCATCTAAGGAACAGGTCAAAACTCTAGCCCATTCAGCCAGTTAAGTTCCTCTGGTATGGCCTATGATCAAAGTCCCTGTGACTAGCACATGAGAGAATCTTATGACAGTGGACAAGCAAACCCCATAAAGCCATAGAGCTACAAACATCTGAAGTGCCGAGTACAGAAATATAGGTGTACTGTGATAAAAATACAGAAAGTTCATATGGTACGCTCCACAAGTCAGATGTGTCCCAGACAAACCTTGAGGAAAAAAATCCTGTCATCACATCCTCACATTGGTCAACTTTGATGTTAAAAACCTAAGTGCTACAAGAAAAACCAGTCATCATCATTACTTGTAGAGTTCTCTATTAAGCCAGAAACTTACAGAGCATTAAAACATATTTACATAATATTGCCCCAGCACAGCTTTATCACCTGCATTTTATTAACCAGTTGCAAGCTGAAAAAGATCACATTACAAACACGGACATTAAAAAAGCTGTATTCTTGAACAGATACAGTTCTGCCTGCATTTACTTACAGGAGGAGTTATTTAGATGTTGGTCACGAAGTGTATGAAGTTCTCCTAACAGTTTGTCCATTTTTTGCTTTTTACCCTGCAACATTCGCATCTTGTTAAAAAGCTGCGCCTTCTCATCTGACAGGTGTTCGGACACTGAAGAGTTCCTGCTTTGTGAAATCTCTCTGGTAAGTGAAAGACTTTCCGCTTGCCTTCTGTTGTCTGGCACAGACTGTGTCTAAAAAGAGTAGTTTCATTTTATTCAGAGTACTATGAAAAAAGCCAGATAAAATGTAAGAAACAAAAAGCCCTCTTATAGACTTGCTAGGGTCAACATCAGAACAAAGAACATTATAAAGGGAAACTGATACCGAAAACACTCTCATTATATCCCCATTATATATGGAGCTAATATATATTTCTATTGCAATATAGAAACTACTTCTCTGGACTTTCATGGAAAACTGAGACAGAAAGTATAGATCAGACAGCTAATAACTCTTCGCAAAGATACCGAGTGTTCAAGTTTGGGGGAACCCTAATTACTCCACTAGCAAACGCACACAAATAAGCAAGACATTTAACTGCACTATTAAAAAGAAAATGAAAAACGGACAATGGCAAAACTTATACAGTGCAACCCAAGGACTGACCTGAGAATCATGAAGCTGGTTATGAAAGCGCTGAATTAAGTCATTCAATTCTTCATTCAGTTCTGATGTAAGGCTTACTCCTGAAACACTACCTGTAGTCTCTGTTACAACTGAGCATGCAGAAGGAGGAAAAAAATGTAAATACTTTTCCACAGAGATGAAATAAAGGCTATTTGATTAAAATTTCTGGTTTAACCAGAACATCGCTATACTGCACCTCTTAAAATACAGCAATTATTTTTAATGTCGTGTCCTTCTCACCAACTCTACACTTGAAAGATTACTTCCATTACAGAAATGCTACCAAGCCAACTCACAGCTCATTTGTGAAGAACGACACAAAAGGACTTTTAAGTCTGTTCTGCGTTTTGCTAAAAAGGTCAGAGCAAAATGAAAACAATCCAGTTGTCTAGGGTTGATGGAAACATTTTTCTTGTTAAAACCAAAATTGTTATTACTTAGTATAGCCAAACCAAGAACAGTGCATGTAATTTTACTTCTTTAAAATAACAAATTAACAGGACACCAAGCTTTCATCTTGGTATAAGTTGTAATCTTTACAGCTGCAGTCTTGGGGGTTTGTCCTTCAAAAAGCTTTATGAGAGGAACACATTAAAAAGAAAGCTTTTTTCCCCTCCCTGAAGACTCAAACAGTACTAAGATATGGAACTGGCAGTTGAGAGATCCAAATAACTTTCTTTTTCTGCAAATGTGAACCAACACTTCACAAAAAAAATCAAGCACAAATATTATTTATTTTCCCCATAGATCATGACTTTGTTACCTGCTTTAGTCACGGTAAATTTTTGCTATTTTCAAATTTAAAAACACTTATTTTGCCCTATGTTGGATTTGAATCTTTACATTTCCTGCCCTACGGTTCTGGCACGTACCACATCCTTAAGTCAGTCAACACGAACAGCAGTAAGAAACTGTTATTAAGAGTGACGTAAGTGGAAATGTGAAACAAATAAAATCACCATCAAAGAATTAAAACTAAGTAGTTCTAATTTATAAGTAATCCTGTTTTCTACCCACACTGCAAATCAAGATAGAGTTTTATATATTTGAGGAAAGCAGATTCCATCACAGGTCTACTGCTGCAGAGCAGACAGAAGAGCAATTACTGAAAATCATTTGAAAAACAAGGAAACACCTTTGAAGGCACCTGCTTCTTTTGCTCCTGCAGCAGCTTTCTAAAAGCGCTCTACCTACCAACTTCTCTGCTTCTCTTCCTACACTAAAATCTAGAGTTTTCTTAATTAGTTCCGTCTTCTTTCCTATAGTCTATCAAATCAAGGACAGGAGAAAAAGCAGAAAGAGGAGCTCAAGGAACCTTAAAGAGAGACTTTTTGTAAAATGTAGAAACCAATGCTTATATTTCTACAAATTAAGCTATTTTAAATACAAAAACTAATTTTACTAAGAACTGCTATCCCATATACCCTCTAATCAAGCCTACTCTTAAGGGGAAGTGTCATGGAACAGTAACGCAGGCTGAATCTGAACTTGCTCAGTGCACAAACGTCATTCCCTACAACTGCACATATTACTGTACCCCATTCCCAAAGAAAACTGAACAGGATTTAGGGAGAGGCAGGGAGCAGGACAAGTTTCCAACAAACAGAAGATAATTCACATGTCAACAGTGCACTGTTGCAAGGACAACTGTCTCCCTTTTAAGACTGAATTCTTGAGAAAACAACTCTGCTGACAACCTTTAAGCAGATATCAAAAAGAAGTCTGTCCCAAAGGTATTTTTTGAAAAGTTGGGAACATATGAAAACGAATTAGAAGAATGCTTTTAAACTGAAGGTTAACACTTAATGGTGGTGTTCTATTATCAGAATCATGCCCACAATTTACGTGCCATAGAATTTCAGAGTTTAGTTTCATATTTACTTATTAACTGCCTTAGCAACTTCCTCCTTTTATTGGATAAACCATTAGCCTAACAGTGGCTATTAAACCGCCAAGCAACCAGCTACCAAAAAAAAAAGAATCCCATGAAAAAGCAAACAAAAACTCATACTACCAACTGCCTATAGCCAGAAGTATGCAGAAAGGGGGAGAACACTCTGCATCTGCCAATTCTGATTCTTTCCTTCAAAGGTCTGGTACAGTGATGGAGAGGACAGGCAGACTCCTAATCTGACGTGGTAGAGCAATTTTTAGGAGGAAAATCCACAATTTTAGGATTTTACAAGTAAACCACAGAAATCAGTTGTGTGGTTTTCAACTGACACATCATTTTACAATGTTACATTGTCAACTTGTTTCAGAAATAGAAGTCTTGCAGTATATTTTTTAAGAAATGCATTATCAAAAAAGACTTTTTGATGCATATTCCACCATTCCAGCTTTAATCATTCAATAAGCACACTAACATGCTATTGAAGAGACAGTCATTCCACATACCAGAATCATCCATGACAGCAATTGCTTGTTCTGCTTTATGCTGCAAAGCAAGAAGAGCTGCCTGTCTTCCTTGAAGAGCCTTTAATTGCTCCTGCTGTTGTAGCATCCTTTTCAATAAATCGTGCTGCTTCTTCAAGTTCTCTAACTCCTCTTTAGCTTCCTGTTGAGGATCTCTGGCCTGCAAGATATGGAAGAACATTACCATAATCACGACAATTTATTTGTTGAGTACTAGTGACAGAAGTGTCAAAACAAGCAGGACTTTAATAGAATCAAACAGCCTAGTTAGTGTAAAAAGGTGAAAATGAAGTGGCTTCACGTTTCTGGTAGCCCTTGTCAGTCTACAAATTTTAAATATCCAATAGGAAGAAGACTGTACCACCAAGACATGCTTACCACTCTTGGGGGTTAAATTTTCTTTAGAAATCCAGTCAGCTGCCCTAACGTGTCCCAAAGACTAACCCAAGCATCTCTCTGAATCATAAATTCATAGAAGAGCACATTAAGCTGTAATACTAGTAAAGCTAAGCAAGATAAGGCATAGTATCATGGAGCTATGCATAATACAATACATAGATTGGTTTACTGGCCTAAAATCTCTAAATTTTCAGCAGTGTTTTGCGCAACTATTCTTCTTAACCTATGTGTTTAGTTTTGTAGGCTATACTTATGCCATAGGTACCAGAACAGACCAGATTTAGGTAAACCAGTTTCAAAAGAAAGCCATGCACAGAACCCCCTTTATACCATATTTTCAAAGACTTGGAAATAGATCTGAAGAAACAAAAGCATGTTAGGCGGTTAAAATATATATTAAAACTAAGTTATTTTCCTCACCCTATCCTAATTAAAACCTGGGGATTTGCCCCAAAACTTTTATTTGAGGATTGTCAGCAAATTAAGTATTTTAATGATACATCCAGTTAAGATCCTGATCCTGTTTGAAGCTGGATTATTGCACCATGCAGATGAAACCGTGGAAAAATGTGCCTCCTTTTTGTTAGGAGTTGACAAATATTTAAAAAGAACATTCCTAACTTAAAAGCATCATTTTCTTTCCACGTAGTGCTGAGTTCCTGAAGTACAAAATTCTCTCAGTCCAAAAATTCTGCACCAAATGTCAGAATAGAAGCAGGCATCTTATTAACTAGTTCTGGGTACCAGGGAATGCTCAACTTTCCAGCAGAGAAAGGAGAACCCATCCAGAACTCTAAACTTTTCTAAGTGTCACTAAAACATGCACTGTAACTGATACTGATAATTCCTGTTAAATTTTCATCTTTCATATATATATAAGCAGAATAGAGTACACAATTAAATCAACACAGGAAGGAACGAGGCGAAGAAAGGGAAAAGGGGATGCGTCTCAGCCTCACTCACCTACTAATCCAAGCTTTAGATAAAGTACCAGATTTGCGTGCGTTCATTAAAATCAAACAAATTTTTCAAGCTTAGTTCTACATTTAGACTAATAAGCTTGACAAAAATATTTAAGCCTTTTATTTTATGGAAAAGAAATAATCATTTTATGGGAAAAAAATCAAAACAAAGCCACAGAAAAGCTGGTAACAGATAACAAAAGAAGTTTTAGACTCTAAGCCCTTAGTCTTCCCCCTTCCAACCAAATATTTATATAAACAGCTATACAAAAACATTTGTGGAACAAGTTAAGGCTACCATTCTCCAATTTATTTTCTCTATATGGTATTAGCTTAAATTTGCATGGGCAGACTATTAACGTAAACATGACAAGTGCCTAAAAGTCACTTTTACAATGTTTTCCCCAAAAAAGAACAGCAAAACTGGATCATCTGCACAAAATCAGAACACCAGCTGTACAGCATTACATGTAGTACTGTCAATGTTGACACTTCAGAAAAGAAAGTTGTCAAACATCTCTATTTAAAGGGAAAAAAAAGTCTGGGCAAAGAAGATTCATTCAATGAAAAGACAGCTAGATACAGATAAGCAGGCCAAATGGGAACATTCACTGTAAGTAACAAATACATTTGAAGCAGTTAACAGGAAGAAAAAAAAAAAGAAAACAAAATCAGCATGTATAAAACCTATTTGAGGCTAAAATAATATTTTGAAGTGTACCTTTGAAGGCAATCCATGTTCTTGGCTATTAATCCTACAAGGCCAGATTTCCCTGTCATTCAGAGCAGCTCTGTCACTTTTCCCTTTAGGGCTTGCTGTAACATCAATGTCTGTAACCTGTTCTTGTGAAGCTGAATTCCCTAGTTTGTCCTCAATGCGGGGCCGAATGCTCAAACTAAAAGATACCTCCTTTATTAAATAGTTTAGTATGTTAGATTTGCAACATGTGCTCCAACTTAGCATGCATTTTTAAGTTACAAACCTACCCACTTGTATCTTGTCAAATAATGAAAACTAGTATCAAATAAAATCTACTAAAGAGCAAGAGACATTTTTAGTCATTCTTAGAATTTTCATAACAATAAGGCTCCATATAGCAATCAACCTTATAAGACTAGAAGTATTCATTCTGCATGTAATATATTGAAGCTGCATGTAACGAGAAATTAGATGCAAAATGAAGAGCTAAACATCAAAACTAAAATGCATTTTGCAAAATAGATGAAAAAAATGTAAGTTTACATGCATACTTCTTAAAAACAGTACTCGTCTTTTTTGCATTTATCAATTTCTTTTTTAAGTTAAAAGTACATCTTACATGTCTATCATTTTATTTCTTTACAAGGACAGAAAGAATTCTTACAAAGCTAAAAATAATTACAAAAACTTCTTAATGTTTTAACTGCTGTTTTACTTCCAAGCATGTAGATTCTCATGTGTAGAACATTCAGAGTACTAACTACATCAAGGAGTAACAGCTCTTGTACTTTTTCCTCAGTAGAGTAGTATTAAAGATGTAAAACATAAGTAGTTATTAAAATGCTTTTGTATCTACTACAAGAATTGTTTAGCATGTTAATATAAAAAGCTTTTATAAATAGAAAGGAAGACTGTATATCTGAGAACAAAATTCAGAACACGTTTTCTAAAAGGTGCTCCTCTCTCCAAAAAAGGAGAAAAACTTCTGTGTTAGGTCAATACTACCATATTACTAGAAAGATGCTTGGGCAATGGCCTACTAATGACTCATTTCTAACTCTCTCCTCACCCAAAGCCAGTAAGTTTTCCCAACTAACAGAAACAAACTTATAGGTGAAAAATTGTATAGAAAACTACTCCTTTCTACATAAATACAGTGCATGCTCTGCCAAATTAAACATTTAACTTTTTATTCTACTTTGAAGAAAGACTAAAGATTTTAAACAAACTAATCAAGATATATTGTTGTGACAGAATAATTATTTTTTTTTTGCCCGTCTCTGAAAAAAACCCAAATCCACACATGCACGAACATCTCCTGAACAGTCTTTGGGGATTTACTATTTTTAATTGAACTGCAGATTATGTCACTATCACAACAATCAGGACAAAATCAAAACAAAACAAAGTCTTCATTTCTAGCACCTTAATTACTAAAAGGCAGCTTACCGTGGTATCTGAAGCCTCAGACTGCACATCTATGTTTAGCGATGTGCTCTCACCTACAGAACCAGATCCCACAGCTGAATCTACAGTCCGAACATCATCCTCCTCATTTTCTCTAGCCTGAAATATTTCATTGGCATAAATCAAAAGCTATATAAAGGGGGCAGTAAAATTGAATTATGGAAGGTACTACATATCAAAAACAACACTCCCAGTAGCACCATCAAACATCAATGGTCAACTCCTGAAAAAGCTTACAGTGCAGAAACAAATATATTATGTTCTCAAACTTACAAGCATCTTTTGCAAAAATTTCAGATAGGATTTCTCCTGCTCTTTAAGGTGATCTATAAGGTGTGATAAACGCTCAACATTGGCCGATCTTTCATTTTTCTCTACAAGATCATCCCGCATGGAGCTGGCCTTAGCAATATAGTCGCGAATTTGAACTAGTCTGCTCACAATCTGTAAAGACACTGAAATTACTGAATGCATTCAGCTACAGCTTTAATGTATTTAATGCACAAGACATGGTGATAGCAACAGCAAAGTAGTAATTAAAGGGTGACACACTAGTACTTTCAATCTTATAAGCACAGTTCTGCAAGCGGTTAAAAGTCAACAGTTTTTATAAGCATAGATTTATGCATGCGTGAAGTTGCAAGGCTGAAGCACGGGGCTTCTTGTCAACATAAGCTAAAACAGAATTGAGGCTCATTAACATATGAAAATATTAAACTGAGAGAGTATTTTCTGGAACCATATAAAAGAGAACCAACCTCTAAGTTTAAAATTAATACTGCTTCTGTTACCAGTAAGTAGATTTCTAAAAAACAATAACATGATTAAGTTTGGTTTCATATTTTCCTTAAGTTGTCTTTTAGGACAGCGGGAAGATAAGCATTGCCAATAAAGATTTAACAGCTATACTCCTCCGAAATTTAGAAAGATGCACTGAAAAGTTACAGGGTAATTAAAACCTAAGAGTCAATATTTTGTAGACTTTATAGGCTATGTAAATACCTGGCTACTATCCATAGCTGGTTCTCCCCTTCCATCTTCTTGAGCAGAGACTTGACAATTTTGTAAAAAATCCTTGCTTAGAGCAGCTCCAAACAACTCTTTACATTGCACTGACACTCCACTTTCCTTTTTTTGGGAACCTGAGGCAGGATCTTTGCTTTTGTTAGTGTTTATCTGCAGTGATAGGAAGTTGAATGGTTTTTTGTTTTCATTAAGTTGACGTTTGTTGTTAGCAGCGGTTGCCCTGCCTTGAGAATCACTTCCAATGCTTCTCTATAAACAAACAAACAAAGAAGAACAATTGCTTTTTTCCCCTCCAATATACTCTGAACACTGATTAGTTTCACCACCTGGCTTACCAGTTCTGCAGTATTATTAGACTGATTTTAAAGTTACCATATTAGTCATTGACTAGCCAAAAGCTAACTAAAGACAGTGCTGGTGATTTTTGCCATACAGTTTTCAGAAAGCAAGCCCACAGCAGAACAGCTGAGAAGCAAAAGGGTTCTGCAGTTCCTCAGAGCTTAGTTCCTCACCGTTGCTGTGGCCTCCACCTTTACTACAGTGAAAGTCATCCTACTTCTCCAGGTACATTTGAGATAATAATAAAAAAGCAACATATTCACTTGCAGAATTTAATACCTCGTAACTTCAGCTTTTCTTTAGAACTTCCTGAACAGCAACTTGTTGCCGTAACGTACATTTGGGGAGTAAGTTATGCCTAGTCTTTATATTCTAAGTCAAAGCAATGAATTGCATTTGAAAGAATCTTCACAACCCAAACAAGTTAACAACAAACTTTGACAAAGATTAACAAGCCTCTATTCTGAAACTGTTAGCACAAATATATGCTTTGTTACCAAAGAAATAATCCCTCATACTTCTCATTGTTTTGGACAAGGGAAGGATGAATGTGCCATATTCCCAAAGAAGCAGTTATGGCTCAAGAATTCATGCCACACACATTCCTCTACTCTCTACTGAGGAGCTGTTTTTAATGCTATTCTTCTGCTTAATCCATAAGGATAATAATGTTCAGAATCACAAACTGGCACTTCAAGAACAGACTTTCAAAATAAGGTACCAGATATTTTCCAATGGCAGACAAGTATGATAAGTAAGAAATACCAATCTGAGGACGCAGGAACTTGCTAGCGATTGAGAGGAAGAAAGTGAAGACAGCTGGCATACCCTCAAGCATAGGAAAGCCACTGTCCTGAACTTTCCATAATTTTCTCAAGTTCAAACCCAGAATCTTTATTTGGCTTCCATGGTGCCTATAAGCTTTTTTTACCTTAATCACTTATGAAAGCTTTCTTTATTCATTTGTCAAATTATTAAGAGATAGCTGAATAAATTTTGTAGTCACATTTATAGTGGGAGCTAGTATTCACACAAACCTGATCCAGATCACTGAAGTTTATTCTTTGTTTAAGCCTTTCCAGTTCAGCCTGCTCTGGCACAGACATCTGGGTCATGTATCGAGCATGAGGAAAACTATGAGGAGTTCTGGTCTTCCGTCGTCCCATTCCAGGTGAGGATTCTGGAGATATATCATTAGTAAGCCTTGTTTCAGCTTCCCCACCAAGCTTTTTCTTGTTTTTTTCTGAAGATCTGTTTGCTTTCTTCTGTTGACCTCCCCAGTCCTTAAGGGGAAGGAGAAGAAAGAAAAAAGGTCATATTTGTTATCCACATAGATAAAAAGTAAATGTTTTAATTTAGTGAAAGAGAGTTTACTTTTATTTTAGAAGTAAAAATAAAAACCAGTATCAAAATATGCACTACGTTTTCTAGAGCAAACGATGCATTACAAAATACAATTTTCTCCACTGCATAAATCAAAAATAGCTTGTCAGGAAGTTTTAAACATATTTCATCTTACAATGCATTAAATTAATTTCAAAAAATGCTAAAATTGTATTTGTCTTTACTGAAGACTCTTCAGAAGCTTAGAACTTTTTAAATTAGTTTTCACTTTCATGACACCTACAACGCTTCGGTGTCTAGCTACTTTATTTACCCAAAACACCTCCCATAAATACATCTACAGACATCACAGCCTCCTAATTACAGTTACTGCTTGCTTACATCTACCTCTATTATTTGTATCGGTTTTGCAGATACTTACCTGTAAAGGTGTACTGACAAGGCTTAGGGTTTTGCATTGTTACCTGCCACTAACAGAATCTAACTGGTAATTTTAACATACAGCATAAAATGGCAACTGAAACATAAGATGAATTATACCGTGTTGTTCAGTCGGTCATCAAGGCTCTCATTGCTCCAGCTAGGCAAGTCCTGATCATTCATGCCTTCTTCAAAGGGACCACCTCCTGTTGCCATGACAAGCAATCAATAAAAAGAATCTAAAAGAAACAGTTGAAAGAAACGTGCTGTATTAAAATCAGTTTATGTGGAATATTTTAAAGATTCATAATCTGAGATGACAACTACATATTCATTACAAAATGCAAACACAAGGCTGTTTTAAGACACTAAACCCCCTGTTTGCTAAACAGTGTTACTAAAAATGTAACAGTGAGAAGAACACAGATACTGGCATTAAAAATTAAACAAGAAAACAAGAAGTAGGTCTGGGTTTGGGTTTGGTTTTTTTTTTTTTACATTTTTTGTTTTAATCACTGCTCTTAGAAAGTAAAGAATTTTATTTTTTTGAGGCTGTCAAATTTTTCTCACTTTTAAAACACACTACACCATGCTTGGAAGGACTGCTTTATGATTCATAAAGCCTGCACTTTCAGGTCCAGGGTGATGTCTATTCAATACAGTAAGTGACTTTGGAGACCTAGTATGTAAAACTTTCACATTTATTTCAATACTAAGAAGTTGACAACAGAGCACTGAAGGGGGATACTGGATACAATTAATGGAAAATAGAAATCAATAAAAGGATTTTTACTTTCTTTACTACAAGTTAAGTTATTTAAGCAGTGAATGCCATGACACTTATAGTTTCTAGCAAAACAAAACAAAATAATTTAGCTTTCCTGAAACTTTGCTGCTCCCTAATAGTGTCATTCTGTGCAGAATAAAGCAATCTATATATTTAAAGTTTTCACTTTCACTTATAGTTTTGACATTAGTCATAAAAAAAATGTTAAAGAAACAAAATATTCCTTTATAGCAGTAAAATTAGATTAGCCTGTTGGAAAAGATGAAGAATACATATCTGTATATACTCTCAGGCTGCAATAAAAACTGTGTAGCTTAAGTGCTACTGGCACACTTCCACTGCACAAAGCTACAAACTTTTTCTTTTGTAACAGCTATGAAGTTCTGTTACAGATGTAGAAGAAAAACAGTCTTTCTAAAGATTTTAGCGCAACCTACTTACTATTAATTTTCACACTAAGATGTCACACAGTGCACATGAAGAAATCACCTAAATCTCAAGATTAAGTGTCTAAGAAGGGGTTTTTTTATAATCAGTTCCAGAAAAAGAAATTAATCCTGAATTAATTTTAAAAGCTGTACTAGCGCACCTATCTTGCTTCAATCAAAATCATGCAGTACACCTCTCTCAATAGGTGCTCTTGCACAAAGCAGTGTTTTCATACAAACACAGCCTATTACTATGCTATTAAGGAAATGGGCTCTACCAGGTATGCTCATTAAACCATAACCACATCTCCACTCAGCAGTGTACCAACCTAAGTCACACTAACACAATAAGGAGTAACTCAGCTTCTGTCAGAATCGTAACACAGGTATAATTAAGCGCCTGCTACTTTGGCAATTGGCAGATCTGTGCCCTACTGCCTTTGCACGTTCAGTCATTCTCCCTTCTTCATCCCAACAGAAGTGTCCACTGGGCCATGCAATCAGAGGGTACCATCTATAAACTAGCTAGCCAACAACCAAAAGCAAAATTAAAAAACCCCAACAGATAAGTTCTCAATTGCATAAGCTCCCTGATCTGGCTAAACTTAGGACTATATAAGAACTATGTGCAGGCTAAAGGAAAGCAAATAAAAGCCATGTCATCAGGAGGAGCAAAACCCAGACAGACCCCCAACTTTCACCCAGGTGAACTGTCAGATTTATTTAGAAAATAAGAACACAATGCCCTTTCACATCTTTGTTTTCATGTAGAAGCACAAGCATCCTATGAAATGTTCACAGGAAAGCTCTCCTGCCAAGTCAAGGTAAATCTGACAAGCATTCAAAACAAATGCATAGCTATCAGTTTAGCTTATTTTAGAAAAGTTATGTTTTGTAAGAACTTTCTTCAGTTACAAATAAACTGTTCAGCTTTGTAGATGTGCAAGACCCAACATTTCAACTGGCACTCTATCCTGACCTATGCCACTAAGCATAGTGAGTTCATCTTGACAAGATTAGAGGCCATCTGGGTTTACAGTCCAATTTAGTAAGCTGTTTCCTCATCCTCATGTTATATAATTCTGCAAAAACCATAGCAGAGTTTTTCCCTACCTTCCACTGTAAAAACAAGAAGTGGCAGTACACACCTCTACATAATACAAATAGCTTTTCTGAAAGTTTGAAATGAAACAAATGTGAATAGTTATCTTCAACTATCTTTGCTGTAGGAGTCTCTGATTGCTTGTGAGGTAAATTCACTGCCACAGATGGAATATTCTGAACAATATTCTCAAGCAAGGCATACGCCAATGCACCCTACTAAATACAGCTCAAAAATAATATCCTGATTACTTCCACCAAGCGGATTTTAAAGTGTTCTAACAGAATTGTGCCCTTCCCAGAGAGCAAGTCTCTAAACATTCATAGTATAGTCTTTGATATTTCCAAATGATTTACATTCAAGTAAGCTTAAGATCACAGAGCTATGCTGATATTTTAACCCTTCAACTCAGTTAAAAACACAAAGAGATTCAGCCAGCTTTTTTCTTAGAGATGAAACTCTCCTGTGAAGCTATGTTTTTCACCTCCCCATGCACACTTCACTAATTTGTATTTTTTCTTACTTTTCATTTTACCAGATATTTCCTGAAGAAATCCTCTTATAAAAGCTTTGGTATCCTCCCATTATGCTATTTCTGCATCCAGCAACCCATTACCAATCTCAGCTTCTTGCACATTATAGAATCTGTAGAAAAGCTCTATTTGAGCATGTACACACTGCCTTACAACATTTACTAAAGACTTAAAAAAAAAATTTTTTTCATTTTCTACAGTACTAATAACTTAAGAAAACATGTAAGATTACAGTCAAAACATGTAAGATTGTAGTTAAAACATATTCTTTACATGTTAACAGCAATACGCAAATTCTCAAAAGTATCACTACAAAACATGCTAACAAACCAAAGATACATATTTTAAAATGCTTCTTTTCAACAGCTGAGCTTTTTGACTTTTTTCCTATAATATTCATGTGAACTGCAACAGCTCTGAAGAGCACTTAATCTTGCACGTAGAAACTTTTGAAAATTAAAAACTAAATGGAAATCAAAAAGTTGTAAAAAGCCAGCATAGAGCCACAAAGACTGAAAATGGGAACAAAACATTTAAGTCTAGCTCCTCACTGAGCATTAATTTAGCATTAACCCATTAAATGCCTACACAGAGTATTGCCAACCATACAGTATCATCACACAGGAGCAGACGACGTCCCCTCTCGTTGCACCGGCCAGCCCTCACACGAGCAAGGCGCCAGGACACCTGCAAACTCAAACACCCGGACCAAGGCAGGGATGCCCAGCACTACCAGCCTGCCCAGCCGCCCACCTCAGCCCTTCCCGTCGGCTCTCCTCCCCGCCAACAGGGCCGGCAAATCGGGTGATCCCCGGCGGCTCTGCCCGCCGAGCCGCTGCCGGAGGCAGGCGAAGAGCTGCCCGGGCCGGGGGCGGTGGGGAGGCGGCGGAAAGCCCGCGCCTTCACGGCGCCAAAACCCGGAGCACCGAGGGGGGGTGGCGGTAGGCGGGCTCTGCTCGAAGCGCCTCAGGCAAAAGCGCGGCCGTTGCCGCTGCCCGGCCCGCGTCTCCTTGGAGAGCCGGTAACGCGCCCTTCCCCGGGGCGGCGGGGCGACACCCGCCCGACCTACTGGCACGGCGAGGCTCGGCTGGGCCTGCCCGGCCCGGCCCCCCGCTCCCGCCGCCCCGGACCCCTCTCTCCTCACCGGCCGGGCTCCCACCCACACGGGCCCGCAAAGGCGCGAAAGCCGGGCCCGGCGGCCTTGCCCCACCAGCGGCGGCCCCCGCCTCTCCCTACCCGCGGGAGAAGGGGGACAGCCCGCCGCGGGAGAGGAGAGCGGCTCACCCCGAGGTGGAGGGGAGGTCACCTCAGGCCTGGTTTCTCCTCCACCGCCGTTCGCTACCCGCGGGGCCCGGGCCGCCCGGCCGAGGGTTTCGCCTTCCGGCAGCGGAGAAAAGCAGCGGCCTCCCTTCGCTCAAGTCAGCGGAACAGCACTGGCAGAGGAGGGACTCACAGCCCTCCCTCAACGGCCGCCGCCATCTTGCCCGCCGCTCCTCGAGGGGTGCGGGAGGCGGCCCCCAGCGGACGGATACACACCGTTACCTAGTAACCTCCGTCCGGCCGATGCCCTTCCGCGTTGCGCATGCGCCGCCCGCCCCGGCCCTTCCCGCCCTTCTCTGCGCGCCGCCGCGGCGGGCGAGGAGGGTGTGGCCGAAACTCCAAATCCCAGTGTGCACTGCGGGAGGAGAGGGCTGGCGCCGGCCCGCCCGGGGCGCAGTGCCTTCTGGGAACGGTAGTTTTCCAGGCGGGGCACCGCCCAGACCCCTGACAGGGTTAGCGCCTGTTCGCCGCCGGCCTGAGGCGGGCTGCGAAGCCTCGCGCTCGTTTTGGTCGTAAAATAAAATACGAAAACGATGGTGAGCTCTAATAAATGACGTTACCTGACTGGAAGACTAGTAAAATCACGTCAGAACCCTGAGCGTGGACGAGGATCAGATCCTGTCCTCATTTGGAGCAGCATCGACTTGCAGAGTCTGCTTCGGTCTGTCTGCTTTTGGTCTCCTGTAAGAAGTTGCAGCTGAAAATGCAGCGGTGAGAAGGTGGAAATCAACGTAGTCCGTTCTACCTTTTTTCCTTCTCTTTCTGCAGTGCCGTTATTCGTGTTTTGCTACTTGCTTGCACTCTACAGATAACAATTCTTAAAACTTTCCTTTGGAAAACAAAAATATAGGAAAACATAGAAGGATTTGGCATTTTAAAAAATAGTTGTGGGTAATAGTCGTGCTGTGCTTTACTGTTAGGCTCCAATCACCGGGTTGTTCCAGGCAGATAAACTTCTCTTTAGCAGAAGTTCTTGTTAGTCCTCAGGGGTTCGGACTTGCATAATATACTCAGGATGTTTGATTTCTGTTTCAGTAAAACTGACAGTATTCGTATCTCTTTCATTTGAGGGGATTGCCCCTTGTTTTCAGAATTCATCCTGGGTGAGAAACATTCTACCAGGGCAACATGGAAATGTAGGTAACCCCCCCCCCCCATCTCTCCCTTATTAGTACTTATACCAATGTATTTTGCTCCACCAAAAAATAAATGACGTGTGAATCCTTTTCAATGACATGTGAATCTATCTGTAATTTAGAAAAGGAGCTAAATGATTGGAAAAACTATGAAATAACATTTTTTCAATAGAAATATCATTGTTTTCTCTAGCAGGTGCCCCCGTTTTAAAGGAATAGTTCTGGACAATACATAGTGCTTGGAAGAGGTGAGCATAAGACTGCCTATTACAGCAGCATTTTCCTCCCATTTCTACGATGGGCTGTGTGACTGTATATCCATAACTGAAATCACTTTAAAAGGAGTCAGCAACAACTGGATGGAAGCCCTTTATGTAATGAATATATATTATTTATCTGGATTGCAATTCTGCAGCTAAGTTAATTCACCAGCTTTTTTAAATTATTCTTTTTAGCAATATCCTTTTTATCCTAGCCTCGGGTACCATGTCTGGATATTCAGCACAACATTGGCAGTGTTGCTGTTGGCAAGACACTTTATATTGTCACAGTGGCATAGCTCCCACTGCCCAGCAGGTGGAGGCAGAATTTAAGAGAAATTAGTGTCTTAATACAATGACTATCATTGCTTTTGTTGCTGTAGTTTATTCTTAAAATACAGTTACCTCATTCCTGTTGTTTCCTGCAGGAAAAAAAAAATCTTACCTAAAAATATAATACACTGTTAAGGAAAATCAATAAATGAAATAGCTTTTAGTATGTTTTATCTTTACTGTAGTCCCCTATATGTCATAACTGCATATTTTCCTTACCACAGGATATCATATATTGGTAGTAAGCTCATAGGAGCTTACAGCATCATTGCGCTGATTCCTTCTTGACATTTATGGGATGATTTTTCTCTTCTTATTTGTTGTCCCTCTTCTGGAATTGGCTGCAAGCCTGTTCTTTAAAAGAAAAACCAAAACCAAAACAGTGCTCCAAAGAAATAAAACAGTACCAGCTCCTCCGAGCCATTTTTCATTGGGGATGGGGACTGAAAAAAAGGTACAAAAAGCATTAAGGAATCATGGATTGCACTGCAAGAAGCATTATTTCCAGTAGGTGGTTCTCCACTACTGTTATAAAATAGACTCTCAGGATTTGGGAGTGACTGTGAGCCAAAACTAATATGGCTTAAAGAATGTCTTGGTAATTAAAAAAAAAATCTTTTGGGGGAAGACCTATATCAACGCTAATGAGCCTCTAGATTGACAGTAACTAATTCCTCCTACAAAGATCTCTGTTGTAAGTGCTTCCATCAGCAGACATGCTAATGAATGCACCCTCACAGAAACTGAATGGATTATCTTTGAGATAGCCCAATTTAATTAGGATTGAAAGCTATGTCAGAGACATGTGATGAATTTTTCCTTGTGCATCTGCTGGCTGTATCTTGTTAATTTTACTTTATTATTCCAGAGTGAAAGGAAAGAAAGCAAACAAAATACAGGCATGCAAGGACTAGAGACAAGAAGTGGTGAAGGATTAAAGTTTTACTGAGACAGAGGAGATGTGAAGAGTAAATGGGGAGTGAGATTTTTAAAGGCCCTGAAACAAAGGCATTAATAGGGCATTCCATTGAAATAGTAATTGTCTGGGTTTTTTTCAGATTTTGTGACAAAAATGTTTTTGCTGCAAAGATCAAACTGCCCAAAAATGATTAGTCTACCATAATATGGATACACAGTGACTATCAGGCTACTATACTGAAGGTAGTTTTTCTTTCTTTTTGTAACATTAGATTGGAAAGATATTTTAAGGCATTAATGAAGAGTTTTGAGTTGATTTATACAGCAAGATAAAGTGTCCACTTATTCATATGGGGTCTGATAATTAATTAAGCAGGTGTAGGGCAGAGGCACGGGCATTTAAGACCCCAAAGCCAAGTGTTAGGCTGATCAAGGATTAGCCAGTTCACTACCAGCAAAGAAGAAAGCAATTTTTGATGATCCACTCAAGCATAATAGCCATCAGAAGCAATAAAGGAAAGAAGAGTAATTGGGAGATAGGTCAGACCTGGTCAGAGCTAACCTGGTCAGACCCTGGAAAAGCACCTGAATCTCATCTGAAGAGTGGACAGGATCCCTGTTGCAAACCGTCCCCTCATCTGTAGGGGTGGGGAAAGTAATCCTCTCGATATGGCTATTATCTCACCAGTCTGTAATACTTTCTGTTACATGCACTCAAGGTATTGCATTCTAGTGAAATATTAGTGACTAGTATCAAACCTGGTGCTATAAAGTGATGGGATGGAGCCACGGGGCATAACCAGTCTTGTTTTATTAAGCATGCTTATTTCACATAACCAAAACACATCAGGAGCACCACTGCTGCCCTGCCTAGAAGCCCTAGGACCACATTTTTCTCATTGTCCCCTTTGAAGTCAGGCTCCATTAAAGCCTATTTTGAAAACCATTTTAAAAGAGGTCTCTATAGCACAGAAGCTAGCAAGGTCATAAGTACTATTTCAGTCTTAAGAAATTAAGATCCAGTTTCACAACCAACCTACAAATACAGTGCTTAATCTGGGTGTCTCTGTTTGTTGTTTAGTTCAACATTATATTTGATACACTGTACTCTTAGTTAGGTAGTCTCATCAATTTAATTTTTTTTTTCCATTTCCAGCCCAGTGACATCTTCAGTTTATTCTTTGGCTAACAAAAGCAATCCAAGAAGAAACAAAATACTTCAGTTGTTCTGAAATGGCAGATTTGAGTTAAACTGGCATATCTGCAAATTCCTCAGAAAAGTGAGTAGGAACAACCTTTAATTCATCATACCTTGGGTGATAATCCTATATCATGATGTTGTCTAGCCACTTCCAATTTATTTAGATTTATGAATTCACAATCTAAATATGTGCTACACTGAAACAAACAAACAAAATTAAAAATTGAGCAGAAGAAAGATAAAATGATTACATAGTTTAGAAATACCACATAAATTTCTCTCTCTGAATTGAATCAAAGGACAAGAATATGAAAGAAATAAGCAACCCCACCACATGTTATAAAGAAAAGTTTGGAACTAAGAATTGTCATGCCTCTCTGCCTAGCCCCATTTTTTTTCTCCATTTTGCAATTAAATATTTTTTTTTTTAATTTATTTTCCTTGGTTCTGAGTGTAGAGAATGAAAGATACTGTACAACTATTTGAGAGTTCATTCTAAGAGCAAAAAGTTGGAGATACTTTCTACTTTTTTCTTTTGTAGTTGAAAATGAAAATGTATCTGATAGCAGTCATTCCTGCATATTCATAGAATCATAGAACCATGGAGTGGTTTGGGTTGGAAGGGACCTTCAAGATCATCTAGTTCCAACCCCCCTGTCATCAGCAGGGACACCTCCCACTAGACCAGGTTGCTCACTAGACCAGGCCCATTCAGCCTGGCCCTGAACACCTCCAGGGATGGGGCCTCCACTTTGCTTCTCTGGGCAACCTGTGCCAGTGTCTCACCACCCTCACAGTAAAGAATTTCTTCCCAATAGCTAATCTAAATCTCCCCTCTTTCACTTCAAAACCGTTACCCCTTGTCCTGTCCCTACACTCGCTGATAAAGATACACTCCCTCTTCATCTTTCCTGTGGGCCCCCTTTAAGGTCTCCCACAGCATTCTCTTCTGCAGGCTGAACAATCCCAATTATCTCAGCCTGCCTTCATCGCAGAGGTGCTCCAGCCCTCTGATCATCTTCATGGCACTCTGCTGGACTTGCTTCAACAGGTCCATGTCCTTCTTTTGCTGGGGGCTCCAGAGCTGGATAACTGCTTGCTCTACACTATATGGCTTCAGTTATGTTGAAAACATATCAGCGTTAAAATAGTTAGTGTATAAAAGCTGCAGTGAATTCTTCAAAGCCACCTAACTTTTATTTTCATATGTGTTCATATTTCTTTAAATGGAAAAAAATCTGACAAAGTTGTAGGTCATTTTATAGCCACTGTGCAGTTTGATAGTGAACATCCAATCCAGAAAAATAAAAAATTCTTAATGATTACATGGCTTTACGTTCATAATCTACTATGTGTTGACTTTTTATTAAAAAGTTATCATAAGGAATTCCACTGTAGCTGCAGAGGGTGGATTATTTTTATGATATACTGCATTTCATCCTCTGACAATAATGTTTTTGAAATAGGTATTTGCTTTCCTGATACAGAAGGTTTTGCAAGTATAGAAGTACTGAGTGAAGTACGATGACCTGGCCTGTCCAATGACTACATGTATATATATGCAAAGATTTAAATTAAAGTGACTGTGAAGTGTTTTAAATAACTTTTTAATGTAAATCTTTCTCTCACATTTTTAATGAAATTGCTTTTGTGGTTCCTTTTTTTTCTGATGATAAGAGGGGTAGTAGAGATTTGGTGTTAAGTGGTTTCAGTTATACTTTTGATTATGGTTGGTACAGATGGATAACAACACTAAATTGATAATTACTGAGGAAGAGAGATTAGTTGGTGCACATTTGCAAAGCAATTACATAGTTTGTATAAAGTAGCATATAGGAGAAGGATGTCTTTGGAGAGAACAAAAGGAAAACTGAGGCCAGCAGGAAGCTTCATGTGTAAAGGAGGCAGTCAGGAGAAGGCAGGGTACGTAAGCTGTTCTTGTAAGGCAGAACATTATGGACCGTGTTATTTTCCTGGCTCTCGCATGGAGATCTTGAGCAAGTCACTTGTCTGCCATATACATTTCCTCACAACATAGCTTAATTCATGTTTGTTACGATCTTGGGGTTAATGAATGGAAGACAAACACAAGCATGGAACTTGTGATGATTTTTTAAAAAATTACTGTGGTCCTTCACCAAATCCACCATTTTTCTATATTCTGGAAAGGACATGTGTGCAGATCTAGATGTTTGTTAGAACTTTCACTTCTCTGATGTGTTCCATCTATCTAGTAATAGTCTTTGCTACTGTCTATTGAAAAAGATGGGAGGGAGTGCTCATTTTATATTTCTAATAAGAATTCTGTGCATGGGGTTGCTATATTTGGAGTGTGATAAAGTAATGTCTAAATATGTTGAATTTGCTGATCTTACCATGCATGATAATGAGGGTCTGTTTCAGCATGTTTCATGCGCTTCCCTGTGAATAACCAGAATAGCATCAAGGAAGTCCGTCATCAACATCTCATGAACTTTAGGGATTTGTACTGCCAGGAGCATGTCACTTTAATTTGGTCTTGTTTTGGAGCTATTTTAATACTTCGGTGCAAGCTTTTGTATATAAATGAGGCAGTCCACAAAAGAGAGTTGTTGTCATTTGACTAAGTAGGACTCATGTTAAACTGGTATCGATTATTCCAAAAGAATCCTGAAATGCAAAATTACTTTAGTAAGAAGGAACCTTGAGAATCTATTAATGCAGAAGTAAGTGCGACATACTCTGTTTTTTGATGTGTCTCCAAATAAATGTAAATTATTAACAGCTAATAACTATATTTAACTTTCAAAAGTGGATATAATTTTTTACAGCAGTCCAAACCGTTGCCTAAATCCAGTGTAGCTTTTTGATCATTTTATTCTCTTGAATATGTGGGCCACCTCTTATGTAAATATAGTTAAGTGAACCATTGAATAATCTCAAGTAACTCCAGTCAAGTAGATAGAGTTGTACTCGCTTTAATCAGTAGTCTGCCCTGGAACGTTGGAAGCCATTTAACGTGTCAGTCAGCTATGCAAACCCACCCACAGCATTATGTGTGTGAAGATCTTACGCAATGCTTTTATTTGCGGAATACACTTACAATAGGAAGATATAATAGTATTCTGGTAACTGGCACATTGTCAATTATAGCAACTACTTAACCAGATTTTCTTGTAAATATACCATGTAATTCTTAAGTTAGAGTATAAAAAAATATACACTTATTTTTGGAAAGGCTGCTATCTATGAAAACATGGACATACAGAGATTTTTAGTCATGAGGTGGATTGAGAACTGGCTGAATGGCAGAGCTCAGAGGG
>RSEF01000004.1:68969075-68983361 GCA_003993805.1 Himantopus leucocephalus | reverse complement strand
CTTTAGTGTTATTAATGTTAATTATTTAGTCTTATTCTATTAACTCTGTTTATATTCAACAGAGGGGATGGGATGGGGTCATGGGGTGAGAGAATAGTTGTCTAAATGACAATAAATTGTGGGTTCCTCAAACCATAGCCGTTCATCTTCCACAAAGTTCTGTGGCAATGAGGTTCACTATGAAGTGTGGGTGTTGGGTGATAAAAACATATTTCCATTTATTTATTTGTTCTTGAGTGCCCTGTAGCTTGTCTTATGCTGAAGAGTGAAGGGTTGTTCCCTCTTCACTTCCTCTACACTATTCATGGACTTGTAGATTTCCTTCATATTCACTCTTCATTCATTTCCTGTCTATTCCTGACTATTAATCAGAATGGGAAAACAAAGTGAGAAGACTCAGAGCATGCACTGGAGTGTTGTGTGTTTGGAAGAAAAACAACTGCAGAGTTTTGTGGCCAGCAGTATAACAAAAAACCCCACAATTGACCCTAAAATCTGTTTGTGTTGTGTCTAGTGAAGAAAATATCTCTTCCAACATGAAATTTGACTGCAATTATGCCATAATTGTATTACCATAGTTTTCTTACTAATTTTAATGACATAGAAATGGTGTGAGACACCAGTAAATACAAAATTGAAAAATTGTCTCCTTTCCTGTGAGACAGAGAGTTTATCAGTGCTGAGGCTGCCTGTTCAGAGTGAAGGCACTTAAAATCTCCAGTAGTTTTGTACCCCACTGGATTTCACTAGAGAAAAATCCTAGGTCAGATCCAAAAATTCCATAATTGCCCCCAGAAGGTCAGTGAGTAAAAAAGACCAAACTCACAAACATTCATTTCTGAGTCCTGCAGGGATTTATCACCAAAACTGTTCCATCAGTCTTGCCCACATCTGAACTAACAAACCTGGAACTGTTGGAAAATTAATTGTAGTGAAAAGGGTTATTCAGATAAGGGCAATATTTTTAATAGGTTTGTTGATTACCTAAATTAATCTCCAGGTGGATGTTTTACAAAGCTAAGATAAAGGAAAGAAATTTGTCAGTCATAAAACTTTAAAATTTAGCATTTAAACTTAAAGCACAGTTTTTCTGCCACCATTCATCTATGTCCTTTCCTCTTCACCCAGGACACCTACGTGACAGAAAGGAGGATCTTTTCTCTTACTAAACTTTAGTATCTTATGCTGGTGACCTAAATTGAGTTCGTGCTAGCGTCCTTTTAAGAATGATGTTAAGAATCCAGCAGGATTTCTGGACCACCAGTCTGTTCCTGATGGTCAACATAAAACTCTCTACACAGATACACAGACCTTCAGGCTTGTTTTTTGTATTACAACATGTGCTATTATGGCTCAGAATCTGAATCTTAAGTCTTCTATGTCAACCTGGAGAGCCAGAATTGTGGTCTAGGTCACTGTCCTAATATTCCAAGAGGGACAGGGTTTAAACTCTGAAATTAAAGCTTCAGGTGAGATAGAGACCTTTATTTATGAAGGCAAATCAATAAAGGTGGGTTAAGTTGTTCACTTAGATACAGCATGCCCTTTGTTCTTCTGCCATTAGTTCTTCAGCTAGAATCCTCTGGAGATTCAAACTGGAATTCCAGGTACTGAGAAACTTTAAGAAAGTTACAGGGATATTCACATTTGTAATCAAACAACAGCTTTTAATATCTGATAAACAGTACTTTCCCTCAAATAATTTTGAAACACGTTATCTTTTTCAATTTATTTGCAAGGCTGACTCTTGCAAACGATCCATTACCACTATAGACCTGATATACATAAAATCAAGCCCAAATAAGAGAGAAATGTGATTTTTCAGTGTATTTGCCTCCAAAATTCTTGCCAGGAAAACTGAAAAAAACCTCCCCAGCTTCCTGATTCTACCAGACATTGACTGTTGTTCCACCAGCTAACGTAGAGGGTTCAACGCTGGGTGTGTGTTGAAATCACCAGAATATTCAATAGTTATGAGAGCTGCTGTTTTATTTTGTTGCATGAATCAGTGTCAGTGCAATAGTGACTTTGTGTTTTGAATCCTCATGCAGAAGGATAAGAATAGCACAGCAGATGGACTTCTCAGGAGGTACGTTTGACAACCTGTGATCAGATAGTCATTAAAATGTAATTCTGTTTATCTCTGCAGATATACAAAAATATAAAACACTATTCTGATATTGCCTGTTCCCTTTCCTCAGCTGGACTGCTCCCCATTTCAATCCAGTCTCCAACCACACAAGCCCGTGTGGTGGCAAGCTCTGGAATATTTTAAAACAGGTCCACACAGCTGTTTTGGTAGATTTTTATACTTGAACTTTAACCATAGATAATGCCATCGCCAAAGTGGTTAGGAACACAGGAATGGTATGCATCTCCAAGTCATTGAATCCAGTCCTCTGCTGCTTCAACAATAATATAACCTAATTGTATCTGAATTAGAGATTTTGTTTAATCCTACTACCTGCATTAGGAAGTTGTGCTGTCAGCTCACTCCTTAGAGGTAAAAAACCTCTGTCTTCCCCTGATCTTTCTGCTACCCCTTCCCTGAGCCTGATTAGTGGTTTGACCATGGTTGGTAGAGTGTCATTGATCCTGCCACAGTAGTGCAACTCTTAATTTTTTTCCCATTCTCTCTTGGAAATGCCCCTCTTACACTTTCCACGTTTGTCTGTTGTCATATCCAAATAACAGCACTGTCTCACAGTCCTCCATTGAGTTCATAATATACTCAGGTCTTTTTCCTTCTTATGTAGTTTCAAATATAAGATACACCAGCTTCTGATGAATAATAATTCTTATTAGCCCTGAACTGTATAACCTTGCCTGCTTTCCTGTTACATTTCGTCCCATATTTACGGCTCCTGTGCTCAATATCCTTCAGTTCTTCCTTTACACCATTTTTTGCATAGGCAAACTTTTCCTAACATGTCATCACCAAATTTCATTGGCACATTTCTCTCTTTTCCCTTTCTGTTCCAAGTTCATTAGTGAAAATGTGAAAATAGGAGTGATACTCTGAGAATTCTGTTGGTAATTTTCTAGCCCTATATATCTTATTTCAACACTACTTCTTACTTCAATTTTAATAATTTCTGTTCCCGTCATCCTTAGTTATTGTATTAATCACTCTGTTTTCCTGCTAAATTAACAATTATCTAATCTAATTAATAATTTCCTCTCTCTGGACTTGACAAGCGTTTGACTTCCTGCTTAATTATTCATTATTAATTAATTGATAGATCTACACAATCTCTGATGGGATATGAGTTAACTTATCAAAGAGAGTTAACTTACCAAACAAACCTTTTAGATGAGGATGATGTGATCCAATTTCCATAGATATTTGCTACCTTCTGTTCATCTAATATAATTGAAGACAGTTCCTTCAGGTCACTTCAACATGGAGTTTCCTGGTTATGGACCAGCAAGGGGCAACGGAGAGGTGAAAAGACTCATCAAAACTCAAGAGACATAGAAGTGAATTCCCCTGTTTTGTGTAATATTTAGGAACTGCAAACATGACTTTTCCCTCTCTTTTTTTTAAATAGTTATTTCATGGACATTTACAGAGCTATTGTTTTGGTCTTACAGAGTAGAGTCTATCCAAATAGAAATCTTCATATATTTTGCTCATCAAGGTGATACAGTGAAGGTGTTTTTCTCCTCTATAATTTCTTTGATTTTAAGACGTACCTGCCCAAGTAACTGTGAAGCATGCCAGTCCTGACGGCACCAAAGGCATAGGACATTTTATCACTAACCTTTTAATAAGGATGGTGTTCCTTAGTTTTGGCCTTTCCTTTTCCATCTGGTTTACTTTTGACTTCTCACCATTATTATTCTCACGTAACATAATTGGTTTCAGCTGTACTGATCCTTCCTCATACACAAGAAAACCTCCCTGGCTACTGTAAATCTTCACCACCAAGGCTAATTCCCTTTTGAGTATGGAGCTTCTGTGTGGATTAAAGCACTGAACAACGATTAAACCCACTTACCTTTATTCATTCTTTTGGCTTCTATATTCCGATCTAGGAGGCGGCTTTGGAAGGCTGTGACTATTACGATAGCCTGTCATTATATTGTTTGGATCCCTCACGTACTTCAGTGCTTAACCTGATTATTATTTATGTCAAAACCAGTAAATGAGCAGCTTTGTGTTCGTGCTTTTAGGACAGCTTTTGCAGTCTGACAGCTCAGTCAGTATTCATGATTTGCCTCTCCAGAACACTTAAGTGCTTATTGAAGGGAGATTCATGGTAAGTTAGCCAAGAACACAGATGTAATGATAATGGCATAATTTCTTCTGAGGTAAGATTTCAGAATATGTAGGTTTAATACTTTAAGGTGCTGGATCCCTTACTCCCATAACTCGAGAGAGACTTAAGACTCAGCTCTCCAAAGAGTCCAGTATCTTGCAGATGCGGTGCTGAGGGACATGGTCTAGTGGTAACTTGGCAGTGCTAGGTTAACGGTTGGACTCAATGATCTTACAGGTCTCTTCCAACCTAAACAATTCTATGACTCTATGACCTTGCAGAACTGGGACCTCAGTGAGCATAGTTTGTTTTGCTGTGTTCAGCAATTTATTGTATAACTTTTTGTTTTCTTCATTGCCCTATTGTCTGGATTAGCCCACATTGCACACTCATTTCTCTTTTTATTCTAGGTAAGTCTGTGTATCTCGGAATATGTCTCCAGTAAATACATCTACTGACATAACATGTCAGCTAAGACTCTGAAATTGTGTAATCTCTGAGTCCATCTGGAACTACTCATGTAGATGTTGTTACGACAGCAGAAGTGGGTTAATTCCACAGGTATGTGAGGCTTGTGTTGTGGTACAAAGCGTAGCTTTCTTGGCATAGCTACAGTCACTCTGGATGTGCTCTGTTGGTGCCGGGTATTGTTACAATTCCTCCCCTATAAAATGCAGTGCAGTCATCACTCTGATGGTTCTGCCCAAATCAAATGCTCTGTCTCCATAGTCTGTCAGTAATTACTCCTTCAGTCAACACAAAAGGTCCAGGGAGTTGTAGAAGCCCAGGCCTGTGAAATGCACCATTCTTTTGGAGTGTGGAGACAGCAAAATTTTACTCCATTCCCTAGCAGGAGTGCTAAGTAGAACCCATTAAATTGTTGATACTGGAGTAAGAGACCACAGTGATTTACCAGCAGGAGCTGTGTCCAGCACATTATTTAGTACCAGAAGGTATGAGCGTGTAAGCTTCTAGGCCTGTGATGTGGTTGTGGTTTTGCAAAGGTCCCTGTTCAGTACTGAGCTTCACCACACCTTGGTGATGAGCATCTGTTAAAGAGGAATTTCGGATAAATGAATATTAATATGTGAATAATAATTTCATGGGAATGATAATGACACTTCCATATATTCTCTAGCAAAGTGAGGGTGTATAGCTTAGCTGCTGAGGAACCAGTTAGACCGCTCTGAGCATTCAGGCGGTTCTCTTTACTAGCGCAGTACTGGGCTGGACCTGCTCTTTTCATATCTCAGTTTATATCCCCTTAATGCTTTCTGGTGAGCCAAGCTCCTCTAAGGACAGCGCGCTGTCATGAAATGGGTGATAGAGGTTTTTAGCAGGTGATCCTGATACACGTAATGAATGGTGATCCCCACCGGCGAGGTACCTCACTCTTCTGAGCCCCTGAGCACCTGCTGTGAGGGTGTCATAACTGAACCCTTCCCGAGTAATTCGCCGTCCAGTGCATTTTGTTATTTTCCTTGTGCTTGTTTAGATTCTGTGCATAACATAGGCAATAATATTTAATTGTTGCTTCTTTTGCCTCCATTTCTAGTGCATTCCAACCCGACCTTTCAGAATGAGCAGTGTAAAGTCATGTATTCCCTAGCAGCATCTCACCATGCCTCTTTATGTTATACCAGCACACCAGGTTTGCCTGAAAAACACCTGTCCCATGGAGCTTGAAATGTCAGTGGCTGAGGTTAAGGTATTTGTTAAGGATTATACTGTTGAAAACTGCTGCCAAGTACATTTGCTTTAAGAGGTTCTCAGGAGCTGGACAAAGTTCTTTGATTCCAGTTGCGTGTTGTGTTTTCATTGACACCTCATTAAGGTGAAATGAAAGGACATAGTTGATGCTTTTGCACATTTGGTGTTAGAGGGTCTGTAGAAGTGGCTGACTGCTGCAAGGGTATGTTGACTTGTGTAAAGAAAGACTCACATAATGCAGGATATACAGGAAATGGGATTACTGGTGTAGTGGCAACTGAGTACTGATGGATATGTGATGGAAAAATTTCTGAGATTATTTCACTGGGTGCGATAGAGGGTGTAACAGGAGAGATGAATAGACCATGGCAGTATTCCAGAGGCACAAACTTAAGATGAAACCTATATATCATAATAGTTAAATGAATTGACGTGAACCATTCTTTAAAAGTAATGCTTCCCATAGTGTTACGAAACTATTGAAAGCTGTCAGCGAATAGCAAATGTGATGCTGTGATGGTCATCCTTCAAGACTGTATTTACCACTTTTCTTTCTTTTTTTAATTTTTTTTTTAACCTGGGCTTCACTTGTCATTCATTGCTGAATCGATTGTAGTCTATGTCGATAAATATGTGAATGATGCCATTGGAGAGATCTGTACCAGCTTAAGCGCTGGCCTAAGGCCCTGCTTAGTTGTTAACACAATTCCTGGGATGTTTTTTGGCCATGCCAGTTAGTATTCGCCTAGATAATGCGTCAATAGAGTGTGGACCAGTAGAGTTTTTTCAGTAGACAGTTTGGATGCAGCCAGTCTGTCTTGGAAGAGAAGAGAAGCATGTGCATGTGAGCCAGACCGCAGTGTTTAGTCTCAGAGACAGACAGCGTTCTTTAGCTGATTTTAGTTATTTGTAAATATATCGAGCTCTTGGTTCCAACTCAAAATCAGACAGGGATCTGGCTGTTTTTGCAGTGCCTTTTTCTTCTCTTCTTAATTGCTCTAATCTATAGATGGAGATGTTGTCTTTCAATGTTAGTGGCAGGAGAAGAGAGAGGAGACCAGGTTTATGGAAGAAGAGACAAGTGATGTACACCTCTCATCTGTCTTTGTGGAAAGTTCCAGGAAAAGGATACGAAATAACATGTGGTTTATAAAGGACGATAGGATCATAGAATACTCCAGATTGGAAGAGTCCTTAGTTTCCATCCAAGCAGGGCCACATATAAGATCAGACCAGGTTGCTTAGCACGTCATCCAATCAGGTCTTGAAAGTCTCCAAGGATGGAGACTGCACAGCCTCTCTGGGCAACCTGCTCCATTGCTTGATGTCCTCATGGTGAAAAAGATTCTACTTATATCCAATCTGAACCTCTCTTGTTTCAATTTACAATTACTTCTCTCATCTTGCACCACTGCAAGACCACCATGCACCACTATGAAGAACCTGGGTCCATCTTCTTGATAACCTCCCTGTGAGTACTGGGGGGCTGCTGGTAGATCTCCCCCAAAACCATCTCTTCTCCAGGCTGGGAAAGCTCCAGTCCCACAGTCTCTGCTCTGAGGATGAGCACTCCAGCCCCTGACCAGCCGCGTGGCCCTGTGCTGAACTCATCCCAGTTTATCAATGTCTTTCTTGCACAGGAGAATCCAAATCGAGACACAGTACATGATGCCATCTAAGGAGTGCTAGAGTGCAACAAATACTACCCTTGATCTGCTGACTGTGTTCCTGGTAATACAGCCCAGGATGCTGTTGCCCTGTTTTGCTGCCAGAGTGCACTATGGGCTCTAAGTTAAGCTCACTGTATGCCAGGACCCCCAGGGCATTTTCTGCAGAACTGGTCTCCAGTCAGAAACCTTGAAGAGGGTTGCCTCTCTCCAGGTTGGGGTTTTTGCATCTGTCCTTGCAGAAGAGCCCATTCCTCCAGTCTGTTTGGGTTTCACTAAATGGCAGCCCTGACCTTAAGTGTGTTGACTGTCCCCCACTTCAGTGAGATCTGTAAACTGGATGAGAGTATACTCCGTCANTGATTAGAGTATACTCCGTCATCTCCTCGAGCTCATTGATAAAGACACTAAGCGTGACACGTTCCAGGATAGATCCCTGTAGTCCTTCACTTGACACCGTCCTCCAGTTAGAGTATGACCCATCAGTCACTACCCTATGAGTCCTGTCATCCCAAAGGTAATACAAAATCTCTGTGCAGAGGCAACTAAATTCTTGGGTAATTACAGGGTTTCTGGGAGACCTTTTCCTGGTTAATTCCAAAGGCTTAGGTGAATAGATAAATGGTAATCCATCGTGCCTTCCCCATGGCAGATGGAAGCAATCAGAACTGCACAACTGTATAAACCTATCATGAAGCTGTTCTGCTTGAATGGGACTTGATTCTGAATAATCACTGGTCCCATTGAGTAGTCTCTAGTGAAAGTCATTGCTTCATAATGTCTTTAATTTTTGCTGCTTATCTTATGCTGGAATGTAGAAAACGATTTCATACTGCTTTGGAAATTGTGTTTATAGCTGAAGGATGTTTCAGAGAAATGGTTGCACTGTTTAGTCATTAGCCTACATGACACTGTTCTCTTCAATGTTTGCTTGCCTTTAGGATTTCTGTTTTAGAATTCCTATACTTCAGAAGTCTTAATTCCAGTCTTTATTACAAAACATTCTGTGTGAAAAACAAGAATACTTTTTATTTCAGTATGCATGTTATTTTTCACTTACTGCAGCAATGGCTCCGTTCTCCCTTTTAAAGATCATCAGAGAGTCTGTTAACAAACGAATCCATCTGCTCCTTCTTGAGATGAACGGCTTGATAACAGCAATTCGATCTGAAACCAGGGCTTGTGTGCCATATTTACCTTTTTAATGTTTAGTCCCACTTGTTGATGTAGGTTATGTAACTAAGAGGCAGGCAATCTATGTGTTCTTTGCATAACCTTTTATCAGCTCGCTATGATGAGCGCATATTGCATGAATAAAATAAGAATTGTTATTAAGCTGTAGTAATTTGAAACCTGATGCTCAACTGACTCCCATTTTGCAGCTATACATGATAACAAAACCATGAAAGCTTTTTGAAAATACATACATTGACTGCTACTTTCCCCCTTTCTAAACTTTTTCAAGAGTTTTTCATTTCCATCTGTGATTAATAATTCATTCAGCTTCTTGTTGGGGGTTGAAGGAAGCTCATTAGCTGTTCAGAAAGCAGTGCTTAGTATTATAGGGGGTGACACTATATTATTGGTATAACTTTCTAATCCTTTAGCTATCTCTTGGCTATCTCTTTGTATGTATATAAATACTACATTCAGGAAGAAGAATAAGAGCTACGTATTTGTGTTCGAGAAAGATGGATTAAGACCGAGACAGGTGAGAAAAAGACTACTAGGATAAAATGGAGAGCACACCTTAAGCAAGGAAGCTGAAGAGTTGCATTAATCTAAAATGAAGGGAGGAAATTAGAAATTATTTATCTATCCACATACACACATATAATATATGGGCTTTGAACAACAGGAAAGCTGAAGAAAAACTTAAGATAAATGACAGTGTTGGGACTTGAACAACTCCATCGTTCCTGGATATTAACGCACATTATTTCTGGAAGTGTTAGGTGTTCCAATCAGAGTGCTAGATCAAACTCTCGTTTGAATACGCAGAACTTCAAAATGGAGCTTACCATATTCATATGACATGGTTNATTCCTGGATATTAACGCACATTATTTCTGGAAGTGTCAGGTGTTCCAATCAGAGTGCTAGATCAAACTCTCGTTTGAATATGCAGAACTTCAAAATGGAGCTTACCATATTCATATGACATGGTTATAGGTAAAGTTGAGGGACTGGACTATTTCTTCTTTTGCATCTTTAGGCTTGGAAGTTATAAAGTCAAGAATGTGAAGGATAGAAATGGAACACTTATGTTACCAGGGAAAGCGTAATTCAGCTCCCTTGTGTGTCCTGAGCACACACAGAACGCCTGAGAAAAAAGGAGGGGAAAAGGCAGTAGATCTTATTTTCAAAGATAGTGTCATTGTCTATACAGATGAGATGTCCAGGTTAAGTTTGCTTAGACAACCGTAAAGCATCTGGCAGACAGTTTTGCAGCCTAACCCCCTCCTTTTTAATGCATAGTTGTCATGCAGTTTTACATTACTATTTAAAAAAAAAAAAAAATCTTCCTTCACAGAACAGTAGCTACTTGTTCCGTGTGCTTGAACTTCATCCCCATCTGTGAGCTAATGAAAGAAGACAATCAACACACTAAGAGGAGAGACGAGGACCAGCTTCTTAGGCTGGGAGATGTTTGGGGAGCTTTGTATAGCTCAGATTTCTCCACTCCTACTTGCATGTTCCCTTCAGAAGAGGTAGTTCTAGGTGGCAAAACTGGGAAAGTAGTGAGGGCACCAAGCACCGCTTTAAAATAGTTGTGGGTTAGGCTGTCAAGATTTTTTCTGGTCTTGCAAGTGAGGGAAGAGGAAATGATCACAGACATACGTGTCAGGAGTATCACTGGAGAAAAGAAAAGGCATTTTCTAAAACCTGGGAGGTTTCCTCCTCCCAAACAATGAATGCAGATGGACTTTGAAAAAGTGTACAAGAAGTTGAATAGCAGGCAACACGTGTTTTGGAAACGTACTACCAGGCCCATTTTTAATCACAAAAAATTTTAAAGAAATAAACTATGTGCCACTGAATGACAAATTTTAGATCAGTTTGCATTTAAGGATGATGACAAAGCCGCAAAAAGAACCTACACCATTTCCACTTCCTGGAAAGACAATTGACTATTCAAATCTCCTAGAGGAAGTAAAAACCTCACTTTATTTTGATCTGACCTAAACTGTTACATTTTGGACATTTTTTTTTTTTGCACATCTCCTTTTTCAAATTGTTTAATTTTCTGATTTAAAATTGTCACTGTATTGTTGTCCTATTGACTTCCCCCTTTTCTGTCTCTTTCTCCCCTTTTGATTGCATACCTTATCCTACTCGGGGTAAACTAGTTTTCTGGGCAGTATTTACCGGGGGAGACTATCCACTGTGGACCTTTTTTTAATATGGATTACATTCTCGGTGACATGTCAGCTGATAAGTATTGCCTGGGATCAAAGGTGTCTGATTAAAAAAAGAGTCTGCTAAGTGACACAGTGCCCTTGACTGTGGGTTAATGGTGCTATCTGAGCCTTGTCAGTGAAGGCAGTCGTAAGGATTTGTAAGAGATGCAGTAGCTGGCCAAGAATGAAGGCCACAACAAAAATGTATGTGCAAATGCCTGAAAGAGAAATTGTGTTTCTGTCATGGGAAAAGAAACAAGCTTTTTAGGAGAAAATTGAATAGATCTTCCTTAGTGTCCTGAGGGAGCTCTAAGGTGTTTTATTTACAAAAATACAACAGATCTGCTCTCTTTGGTTTCCAAGCATAAAGAAAAGTATTAGTATGAAGGACATTCTAATATCTGTAGGAATCTTGATGGGTATATGATCTATAATAATGGGGATGTATTTAGCTGTTTTACTGCTTTAATCATTGTAGAATATACAGGGTTTAGCTTGGACTATGGGAATCCTATGGCATAACATTTCTCTTTGTTCTCCACGCGGGGTAATTGGACATGTCATCCGTGCTGCAAACTACAGTTGTGAGTCACCTAACAACATGGGCCAACCCCATCCTTGTAGTAATTCTGCTGCAACTAATACAATTAACTGTTGGGTGAGCTTTTCTATTGTGTCGTACCCCATACAATTACTTCACTGGATGATAAGGACTTAATTAACTGACTTTGAATTTTCAGCTCTTTCACTTCAAATAGCTTTTCTGCTGATCGGTAACATATGTGAACACTGACCATGTATTACTAAACCCTGTCTTCCTCTTTTTCTCTTTCTTGTACGGCATCCCTTTAAATATCTAAAACAGAAAAGCATATATCATTGCGTCTACTGTGACCTCTTTGTCCTTTTGTTCCCTTCCTCACACAATCATTTTGGTACATTCTGTCCTCCAACACAGAAACGTGAGGCATAAGCGTCTCCTCTAGCCTTGATGGGAGAACAAGTCATACGCATTAACATTAAAGGGATTTCAACATATGGCTTGAAGTTTCCCCAGAGATACTATAGAAATTTAATTGAGGTCATCATTAATTTTGATCCTTTCCTTCGGCTGAAACCTCGAGCTAAAACAACAGCCTTCTTTTTGCAGTGCCTGGGTTCTGCAGATGTACGTATTTCCACTGTCTTTTAATTAATTCATTTTCTCCCTGATGAAAAAAGTCTGAATCGGAGGGAATGGGACCATTAAAAATGTAGCGTACTTCTGAGTTTGTGGGAGGACTGTGTGGCACCCTGGGTAGTCAGCAGTTAGAGCAGTGGATTTAGCTGCAGTGGTTTGAAACTTTACTGTTCCCGGTTGTCTGCTCTGCTCTTCTGCCAGACATCACTGCCTTCTTGGCAGAAGTGGGAGAACGGGCCAGTTGCCTGCACTTCAACCGGTCCAGACTACGATTCAGCGCTTCCCGTTGCTGAGGATGGGTTTGCACTGTTGGGCTGGGATGTGCCCTGGGGATGCCAAGGTGTAGTCACATCTGCTTCTGCCTCTGTCGGAGAGAGTTCAGAGTGGTGTAGTTGGAAGCAAGAACAGCCAAGGACTCGGCCAGGATCCTTTAATATACATTTGCAATAGCAAAGAAAAAGGAGTGTTCTTAATTTGGGTTGGCAAATCTGAGTTAGCTAACTCGAATAAGAACAGCAGAGTAGATAATAAAATTAAAATTTCAACCTGGGCGGTAGAAGTGCTAAAATTTATAGAGGTGTTTGGGAAAAAAAAAGTAGGCTGCCAGCTGAAATTAAAGCCAAGTTGACCTAGTCTTCATGGCTCATTCAGCAATTGCTAGTTTACTTGGGCTAATCAAACCAAGACAGAGAACATTTTGTTTTGTTTTGTTTTGTTTTAGTGCACACAAATATTTAAAGAACTGAATTTGCTTAGTTTACGGTGAAGATTTAAATCTGAATTTTGTATAAAAAAAAGAACATTGCATAAGTATCTCTTGGGGTAGAAAATGCATCATAGGAAAAACGTCTTTAATATAGCAAACAAAGTGAAGCTTATAGTAGAAAGCTGAAGCAAAACAATTCAAATTAGGTGTATGATTTTAAAGGAAGGGTGTAACTAATTGCTGGAACAAAATACTGTGAGAGCTGATAGATTTTCAGTTTTCATGTCAAATCAAAACTGGATGTTTTCCTGGGAGATATGTTTTAGCCTAACAGAAGTTATATTTTAGTTAAGTGTGAGTTACAGACAAGCTTTTTCAATAAAGGTAAACTAATGGGGTAAAATGTAAAGGCCTAATACTAAAAGAAAGTCACAGCAGATGATCTAATGGGTTATTCTGACATCAGCATCTATATATGTGTGAAACTACTTAGAAAATGGAGCAAAGCAGTGAGAAATTATAGCATTTACACTTTAATGAATAAACACCTCTGTTTATGTTATGATAAGCCTCTCTGAAGTATGTGCAGCTGGTCTACTTCTAATCTCATTTACACCCATTAAATGAACCTGATTTACCCTCTGGTGAAACCAGAAGGAACCTTGTTATTCCCTGCTGATTTTAATAAGCATCTCCCACCCTATTGATGGCGATGGAACAATATGGCGCATCAGATAGGCAGGGGGCATTTGGTATTAGTGGTTTTCAAGTAACACTTCCAGGAAGGTAGTTTCAGTGAAAAATTGAGAGTTTGCATGCCATGAAATAGACAGAGCAATCAATACTTACATGTGCTGGCTGGAGCTGTTCTTTGGTACTTTCCTCTCCCTGTTCAATATTTCTGAATTTTCCTAAGTGCGTGGCTCATCCAGGATTACACTTATCAGTGATGCTACCACCCCAGACAGTGTTTCATTTGCAGCATTTCAGGGTTCTTTGATTTGAGGTTTTTTATTTGAGTTTTACAAAAGGAATATTTCATCAGGTTTCATCCACGGTACCAGATCGAGTGCTGCTACTGCCTGGCAAGGCACACAGTTGGCTTCTAGACATGCTCTCTCATCTCCTACAGTGACACTATTGTCATGAAGAAAACATCCCTCAGTGGGCAGATCCTTCTAGTTTGAGCTCCAGATTGCCACCGGTTGATACATCACAGCTGTATTAGCTCTGCCTTGGATCCCAGCTGGTGGCAATGCAGGAGGGTGATGCCAATTCACGCGTGTGAATTGTGACTGTAACCCTTAGCGTACAGCTGTATTTACTATAGAGCATACAGGCTCAGACATGTAGTATGTTG
>RSEF01000004.1:68944696-68960590 GCA_003993805.1 Himantopus leucocephalus | reverse complement strand
ACATGAAGTATGAAGCCGTGATGTCTGTCAGACTTACAGAGACACCAGGCCATGCACCAGATTTATGAAACAATGCAAATAACTTCCTTACAACAAAATTGAAAGGATATGTCAGATTTTTCCTAAACTTCGTTAAGTATGCTCTTTTCCAAAGCCTTACAGCAGAAGGCTGTCTGTTCCACAGCTTCAAGTACTGTGCAGTTGGAAAATATGTATGAGGGAAGGCTAGATGGCTGGCAAATAATATATTCTCATAGAGTTCCGTTTGTGCTTCTGTTACTCATGGCTCTGCTGTACAAGCTGTCCTGCTCGCAGCAGAGGACTCCTGTGAGTATGCGGGCACAAAGGCTGAAGAACTGGATGCCTGACATTTTATAAAAATCTAAGGAGACAAGTCATTATTAGTACATTAGAACTACATCTCTCTTCTTCGGTCCCCTTGGTATCGCTGCTTGGCATGGAAATTCTGACCCTATTAACATTGGCTGAGTCATGTTTATTTTTGGAAGCTTTTAAAAAACAGCTGGGGAGTATCTTTCACTTTTAGTCATATACTGTGACTTCTTTTTCATGTCTTAAAGTTGAAAAAAATCCCAGGGCTCTCCTTGGCCTTATGTGACTTCCATATTAAAACATCTGTGTTCCTAATCTTATCTACATTTTGTGGGAGAGAAAAATGGCTAACTGGTACCTCTATTTAATAAATTTCAAAAAGCTTGATTCATATCCCAATTCCTCTTAAACTTACCTTTTTCAATTCGCAATTTTGCAGTCTTCGCTGGAAAATTAAAAATTCATCGTCGGCCTTCATAGTGTGTGCAGTATTTCATCACAACTATGAGGCCATGGCTAGGTTACTGCTGAGTCTTCAGGCGTTTTTATTGTGTAAGGCTTTGGGGCAAGTCTATCTGAATTTCTGAGTATTATACTACAGGAGTCCATATTGAAATGCAGATACAGTGTGCTAATCCAACAGATCTTTGCTGCTTCCCCACAGAATTTCCTTCAGGAAATAAATAAATCACTATGTTACAACAAGACCTTTCTTCCTGGAGTCTTATACTCACAATTCAGGTTCATCCTTTCAGCTGCTCCCAAACCTCATCCATACTTATGTCTCCTGTTTGGGTTTTTTTTTTTTTTTTCATTTTTTAGGTGTATAGAAAAAGCAAGTTAGATCAGTTCACATCTTGTGGTAGGCATGGCTATCAGGTGCTTTATCTTCTCAGTTCCCATTCTAGTTCCCTGCTTTCTGGAGTGCTGCTTCTAAGCTGTTATGCGTGGCCAGACTACTGCACACACAAGTCTTTCTTGAAGTATTAAAAAACCACATTTTTCTCTTTTTAATAAAACTGCAAAAATCTTGCTGCAGGGAAGACTAGTCTCAAAATATTATCAGCTGGCTTGTGCTAATCCTAGCAATTTGAATAGCCCTTAGATTTATCGTCTGATTGTATGAAGCTTACCTATTAATAATTCATAAATTTTCTTGGATATACTTTTAGCAACACCACTAAATGGGAATATTTCTTGCTAAAAAGAAATAAATAGAACAGCATGATCTCAAAGGAGCAAAGAGTTCCTAGAGCCAGCTTGCTGGGAAACAGCTGAGCAGTAACCAAAATTAATTTGTACTTTAGATCTTACTACTCTGAAATTCCCTACCACTCAAGATTCCTTTGGTGATACTTGTTATCTTTTAACACACCTATGACAACTTTGGATGACATTTTCAGAGGTGATAAAAGCAATGAACTTCACAAATCCCCCGAATTTGTTATAGGAGTTACGGGAATCCAAGTGATTTTTTTCAGGAAACAAGCTTTTCTTTATGAAAACTGCCCAGGTTGACTTCAGCTGCTCGAATTGCTCATTTTTTGGCCAATAAAAGAATAGGGAAAACCTATGTATGTCACTTCAATTTTGTCAAAATGAGACATATCTACCTTGGTTTGAGAAGTCAGCTTCATTTGAAATAATCTAATTTTATTTTTTAAGGCAGAACGGATGGTATAATCCAATATCTCCTATTTAATTGTAACAAATGTTTTGAAGTGTTTTGTTTTATTTTATGGGCTCAATCAGAAACCTCCCCAAAATAGTTGTTCACACAGCTCAAGGAATATGTGCCCAAGGCATTTAGACTCACTGCGACTGTTCCTGGCCAACAGTGGCTGCTTTTATTGGAAACAAAATTACTGTGTAAGGAAAACAAAGTTACTGTGTAAGGAATATTGTTGATTTACCTTAATTTTGTTTTTGGTCTCACTTGGTCCTCACTTACAGGAGGAAAAGAAGAGGAAATTAGTGCGTATACAAAAATCTATATGACGTTTCTGGGAAGATTAAAAGCCTTTCCTTAGATAATGAACACATGGATGACAGTGAAAATCAGTATATTAATGTTATTTGCATTACAGTGTATAATAGAACTTTTGGCAAAGAAGTAGTAAAATTTATGGGACTGACAGTAAGTGAATCAAGATCAGGTAATGATTTCCAATTGGACCAATAGCTTCAGACTTGATTACCTACAATTAGACAGTTAAGTCCAGATTTTGGACTTTGGTCACTCTCAAATATGTAACTTGATTTTCTGGAATGCAGAAGGCTTGTAGCTGTCATTTAAACCACGCTTTGTAAACTTAGGTTGATGCTGTAATTGCAATAGTTTATTATTACTAATGATATACTTTGATACATCATTTTTATATGCTCCATGTGCACTTGTTTGAAAACAGCTGTAGTGTGCATAGTTAGTGACAAAGAGTAAAGGAGGAGAATTTTGGTAAAACTGCTAAGATACTGACCATCTTAGTATAAACCAGTAGCAGAATATCTGTAATGAGAATCTGTAGAGAGACTGAATCTGGAGAGTTGGAAACATCCAGACTGAAATGGTAAATCTGTGATCTATCAATCTAGAAATTATAAAAATGAATAACACTGTCAAGAAAAAGAAAAAACAGAAAAAAGGGAAGAGACTATGAACAGAGTTTTAAAAGATTGTTTGAGTATCTTTTAGTTTTCTTTGTATGATTTTCATCTGATTAAAGCAGCTCAAATCATTACTAGATTTAATAACCATACAGTTAAAGAAAATGAGAAATCACAGTATAAAGATAGATTAGAAAAAAGTCAGCCTCTCAAATTTCAAGACCACAAGTCTGTAACATTCTACTGTTTGCATTTGGTATATGCACATTTCATAATTTTTATCTTGCAAAGGTTTTTGAGAAACAGAACTGTGCCACAGTTATGCAAACATTTTTAACACTCGGGTTAATTTTCAACTCGTATGCTTTATTCATTGTTTTAGAGATCCGTGCCGTTCTCTAACCTAGCGCTAATGGTCAATAGCGGTAGATCTAGAAGTTGTAGTTCAGTGACCGTTTCTGACTTCCTCTTCTACTCTGTTCCTCAGAATTTGAATCCTTTGAGAGGAATAATTTTTACCTGCCCTCTGGAGGGTGTATTTCCTTGGAAGTCTAGAGGAGTTGAGGTGGTGGCTACCTCTTGGTTAATTGTAGATGCCATGAAGTGAATTAGTGAACAGACTGTTCTTGAACAATTATTCATGTACTCTCTGCTTCAGTACAATACCTAGGTTTTCAGAATCTTTCAAAATAAAACCTGACTGCCAGGAAAACAGGAAGAAATAAAAGCACAGGGAGCAGTGGTATCCACGTGAATCTTTTGAGTATTTTAATTCTCATGTTAAACCATGAAATCAGGGTAATATTTCCAAATCCAAGCCATAGAGGGACTCTAATTCTTCTAAAGGACCAATCCTGTGGACAACTGACACATATGGTATAAATTCTAGAGTGCTCCTTCTGTTTTCCAGTTCAGCTAGCAAGCTCCTAGCCAATTGGCAATGAAGAATAATTGTCAGATAAGGCTCGTCTGTAAAATCAGTGCTCAGATAAAAGCAAGGTAGATTTCCTTAATGTTCTGAATGGATAACTCGTTAGATCATGTTTGCTAGCCCTAATTTATTGCAACTTTTGACCTGGCAGAGTTTATAGCAGATTCTTTTCTCTACCAGCTCCTTCAAAAAAATGTTTCTGTGACTACACCCTTCTTCCACTTGCATTATGTGGGCCTCCAGCCACCCTCCCGGTGAAGTACAGTTGGATGTTGTTATCATTTAGGGTTGGATTTGACCCCAGCAGCCTTTCTGATTTGACACCGATAGTCCTAAATCTCACAAGTTGTCATTTTGATGGAAAATACCATGAAGTGGAAGATGGAAAAAAAGGCTAGAGCTTGATCCACAGCCCCAGATTTATTCTGAGCTGAGCCAGATAGGCTACTATTACTAGTGTGTGCCAAGTATAATTTTATATACTTTGTCAAAAAGTGCTTCCATCAGCAAATGGTGTAGTAAACTCCATATAACCAGGTATTTTGGAAGATTCAGCTTCATGGCAAGCCTATAATAAATTTTATTTATTTTGTGGAGAAGTCTGGTTTCACAGTTCACACTGAACTGTGGGTAAAACTCTTTCTGTAGAGTACGTTATTACTCACTCAACGCTGAGGTCTTTGATGAGTGTGTTGAGAAGCCTAGCCAGGATGGGAAACATGCGAAAGGGTATCCTACTGCTGCAGAAGACAGATTTGTTCAGTCAGAAAAGATTGGCCAGCTAAGCCATTAAAATGATTGCACTCGCATGGAAAAGTGCCTGGGAAAGGTCTGCTGTTGCTTCATGGCTTTAAGTGTCGTAGTACAGTGGTCTAAATCAAGGACATCACAAAGTTTTTACTAAGCTTGTTTTAACGAGACATTGTTAGAAGTGAAGTACCTGTTTTGTTGCTCCATTTATACTTTATTGGATCCTGTACTACTACAAGTAACAAATTGACGGTTGCTTTTCCAGAGGAAGAAATAGTTAATTTTCTTGTTTGTTTCTTCTCACCATTGTTTTCTCTTTGGCCTCCCTGCTCAGTCATTTGGCCTAAGATCAAGAAATGTATGTGGAAGACATTGTTCAAGCTGGGCCTTTCATAAGAATGGCTTAAGGAGGAAATACGGTCCCGGCTTACAACGCACACACTGACCATAATATAGTTACAATCCAAAGGAGAGATTCCCTGATGCCACTAGTTGATTGCAATCTCCATGTATCTTCTTTCTACTCTGAGACACTTTCAAATTTGTCAAAATCAGTATCCCTTGTTTGTCTTTCTCTTGACACTGAACTGCTCCCTGTTAAACTTCTGTGAGAAACTGATACTGGCTTCTGGAGACGTTACTTTTCCTGTCTTTCTTTCCTTTATTTTTTGTTTTAATAATGCCAGGGTGGGGCAGAAAGTCTGCCATGCTTTTGGAAGTTGTGATTCAGTCGTGAAACAGTTGAAAACAGAAATCAGACAACTGATTTGGACAGGAAGACAACGAGACATTATTGAGACACTGCAGGTAATTTAATTAAAAATAGGATTTTTATGAGCAGCGTTAACGTGTGCTACCTCAGCTAACCTGACAATAAAGGTTTTGCAAGCTACAATGACATCTGGCACAGGATCACATGTAGGAATTATGCAGAGGCAATAAAAGGCACTTAATTAGCATTGCAAATAGTATTCCAACATTTATGAGATGTCTGCAAATTTGCATACAGATACGTAATTACATAATTTGCAGCTGTTGTGTTTGTTCCATAAGACCTTGCCACTTTATTAGTAGAATATGTAAATCAGGAATTAATCCTTTTTATCATCTACTTTCTTAGTAGTCCATAAATATGTGGCAAATGATGGGAACCTGCTACAGCTCTTTTATGTGGACTTTCTCATCTTATCTCAGTATGGTGTGGAAGCAAAACTGTATCCCCTGGCTTACTTAGCGCTAGCGGTCTTTTAAGAGGTTTGTAAATGCACCTCATTTATTATCAGTTTTTTACTCCCCATTCATCTCTGAAACCTTAGTTTGCAGGGTCATGCTGCAAATCTCTTTTGATTTATTCTTTTCCAGTTTTAAAGAGATTTAAGTTAATATTTGTTCTCATTAGTACCTTTCTGATAAGGGTCGTTATCGTGTGTTAAAGTAAACAGGGAGGGCTGGGAGGGAAGGATATCTGGCCAAACAAGAGTGCTATATAGGTAGCTTGTCAAATTCCAGGTGAAGCTGGGCAACTCAGATGCCCAAAAAGCAAAACTGGACCAAATGATTAGCCAGAAAAAATATTGCTCAGTATAACTCGTTATAAATCCCTAATGTATAAGATGTCTTTGCCCGGATAAGGTTGGACGATTTGCACTTATGTACCAACAGAAAAAGACATAAAAAATGTTTATCCAAACCAGCTTTCTTAAAATATATTTGAATATTCACTTTTATTGTGTTGGCTATATTAATACTTTTGTAGCACTTTCCTTGTATTTAGCTCAGGGGAGGTTTGCAGAGATACAGTCAATTAACAACAGGTAGTTCTGGCTACAGATTTTGAACACGCTGTTAAGCCAACTGAAGTAAGGAATAGAGAAGAAGTTGTTCTTTGTTTTTATTTTCTGACGTGTTTTTCCTTGTGTGTTTTGAAAGTGCTTTCACAATAATCGTGCCATTGTCCCTTCCGCGTAATGGAAACTTCCCCTTATGCTTGAGTCCTTTAAAGAAAAAAGTTCAAAGCAACAAGGGAGTTCAGAGCAGGAGGGGGGAAAAATATCTTAGAAAACGGCGATTGTGCTCTCCCCCAGAACTTTGTTGTCTCTAAGTTTAATTTGTGTTTGGAAGTTGACTGGATTGTGGACTGCCAGTTCCTTCAACGCTCTTCCAATTGATGAAAGTGGTTTACAGTAATGTAGCCTAAAGTATGGTTTTGTTTATTGACTATATAATGCTTTCTCTTTTTTTTTCTTGTAATCTAAATGATGTGCTAAATGACAATCTGTTTATAGAATAAGTATAATTAACAATGAATATATCTTTAAGAGTTTTGTTGTTGTTTTGTCTGAGTATGATAATGGGAATTGCAAATGAAATCTTTCTGCCCAGAATGACTGATCTGCCTTACAGGCATTGCCAGCAATGGTTTTTAGGGAGGGAAGGAAGTTGTAGTAACTGAAAGAATAAAATAATGAACCTGCATAAATGCACAAGGCAAAGAAAGGAGCAACAGACGTTTCTTTTCCTTTAAACTGAGTGGGTGAGCACAAGGACGGATGTTGTTCTCTCTGCTGACTGCTCCAGCAGTGTTGCTGCTGGTAGTAGCTCTATTGAAAACAGAAAGAATGAAAACAAGACCTTGCTTCGTATTTCTTCGTATTGCTGTAGCCAGACCTGCTTTCCTACAGTTGATCTTTACTTTCTAGAGGGGAGTTTGTTACACAGAGGATGAGCTGGTGTTGGCAGTGCAGGTGGCTCTGACCTTGCTCTGCACCTCTCANCCTCACTGCAGAATGGGAAGTTGTGGGGGACTCAAATTCGGAGACAAAAATCCCCACGACTCAAGCCTAGCACAGCCTGTATAGCCTAGGCTGGCTACTAGCTGGATGTAGATGGAGGAGGTGTCTTAGCTCAGTGTCCATTTTGCTTCTGAACATGAGCTGCTAAGGCTGCATGGTGTCCCACTGGGCCCCAGAGTTACCTGTTGGGTCTTCAATAACGTATACATCTCCAGATGAAGCTGAAACTTTGGCATTGTCAGCTCTTCTGCACTGCTCCATCTGCTGCTCCTCCTTACCTGGCTGGAGCTCTGGTGCCCTTTGTGTGGATTCCACGTGTTGGGTCTTGAACCATCTGTAAAACATCTTTTGCCAGAAGAAAGGTGGGGAGCGGTGCCCTGTCATGGAGAGAGAGTCGTTGTGCAGAAGTGGTGGAGCTTGGGAATGCTGCAGACTAGCCCGGCAGGGGCTGCCTTCAGGTTTGCCCGTTGTGCAGGGCTGAGGACACGGGCCTCGCTTGTGGACCAGGGCTCCAAGCTGCTGCCTTGACACAAAAATAAGGCCAGAAACATTCCTGGATGAATTTGCGTGGCTGTGAGTCTTCCCCCTTTTTCATGTGAGGAACAGATCTTCCAGCACCGGATGGGTGACGATTAAGGCAATTTTTTCATCTTCTAATGGTGCTTCTGCTTTTGTTTTCTGGTTCTTGTAGCTACAGCTACTAATAGGTACACTCACAGAGGACATTCCCTTGAACTAAAGGTCCATGGCATTTTTTCTCCTAATTAAGCTGTGCATTTCTGAGACGTACAGCAGAGCTCTTTCTTTTTAAAAGATAGGGGAGTTCCTAGCGGTTTGATCCAGCTTCTGAACTTTTTTACAGCTTGAAAAGGATTCTTCTGAAGATTATAACGGATTTTTTTTTTTTGTCAGTGCCATGCCACATCCCAAATCTAGGACAAACCAATTAGAAACACATGTCTTTTGTCAGCTGAATAAATCTGGCGCAACAGAGTGGAAACCTGGAAACTCAGACTTTCGCAGGCAGCAGGCTGCCTGGAGGAATCGGCGATATAACGTCCTCTGCAATGCTGAGGCCAGACAGGAGTCGGCTCACAACCTGTGACCATGTGGCTACATTTCTTAGGGCTTATTTAGAAATTTTGGCTTGACAGAGGCCTGTCCTGTTCTAGCCATGGCTTGCTTTCCCCCCGGACGTTCCTTTGCTATTAATAGTAAAGGAAATAGTATATACAAAGTCACTTTTTACTGAGCTGTTGAAAAGAATCTGTAGTTACATATGTTTCTGCAGCAGCTGGCACAGTCCTGGTCTTGTCTGTCATCTCTAGATACTCTTGTTATATGAAACACTGAACTCACGTTATGCGAGCCAAAGAAATAATTTCCTTCCTTTCAGTCAGGAATAGATGGTGGAGAAACTCCACTATCAATTTAATTCATCAGCTTCACTGGCTGTATTTCAAATTTAATAGTTTTCAAATATATTTCTAATTTGCTGCTAAGAAAATTAAAATAAAATTCACAAACGCCTTGCCAAAGGCAGCCTTCAATACAAACTAATCTGCACCTCAGGAAGGGATTCAATATTTTTTTGGTCTGTAACTGCACATAATTAGTGTGTCTGCAACAAGCATGTAATTTTTATTATCTGTGAAGAGTTTGGCAGGGGGAATACATCATTACCTGCACATCTAATAATGTGCAGTGCTACAATTCATTTTCTGAGATGCCATGCGTACTGAAGAAAAACATTGACTTTATCTCTCTTTTTGTTTGTTTTGTTTTTTTTATAGGCATAGCAGAAGCCTAGCAGTCTGAAGCAGATAAAAAATAAGGATGGACAATATGTTGGAAAGACATTTATATAAACAGTGAACAGTAGTGAACAACAAAATCCAGTCCCAAGAGCGAATGAATAGCTACATGTTTCAAAGACTCTGGGAATGTCAGGCAACAAAAAATGTATGTTCTGGTCACCATCCAGCAGCCCTGAATGTGGATTTGTAAGTGTTTTTATGCATATGCTTTTAAAATAGCATAAAAAAATGTCAGGGGACTGGGACATGAGTAAACATATCATTGCTCTTTACTGTTGCCCTTTGGGCCAATGTTGTACAATCTCTTAAATGTTCAACTTTACTATGAAATGAGGTTAGTTATCTTACTAAATTATGGACGTAAACATGGTCAGAATCATTTGGAAGAAGTAGCTATGGACATAGACCAGCACTGAGAACTGCTCAGATTCGTGTAGTTACTTGAAAAAAGGAGCTTTTGATAAGGAGGAAGATATCAGGTCGAACAGTGTGCTGGAAAAGGGTGTGTGAAGAGAACAAAAATGACGAGGACAAAAACAACTTGAGGAGATGTTTTCTGAGAGTAACTGGGCAAAGAATTAGCCTCATCATTACAAAGTCCCTCTCTCTGTTGGGCACGATTCTTCAAAACACTTTGCTNTGTCATTACAAAGTCCCTCTGTCTGTTGGGCACGATTCTTTAAAACACTTTGCTCCAGCAGACCAGCAAACAAGACCTACCTGGCCTTTCACAGGCACTTCTTGGGTCCAGATTTGTTTTTCTTGCAGTCAGTGAAGCCTCAGGTCTGTTCCCAAAAGCCCACCCATACTGTGAGGAGCTCCCACATGCAGACTGCTTCTCAGCTGTGAAAAAGCATCTGTATGAGCTGGAGGGTGGGTGTGCCAGGAAGCACACCGAGAATATGGCTATTCCTGCGTTCCCTTGAATGTAGCATAGATCCACACTTTGAATTTGAGCCATATATGTAATTTAAGCAGGAAAATGCAATTCAAATTGTTACATTCCTTCTATCTGAAGGGAAAACAGGCATTTCTCGTGCTGTTCTTAGTTGATGTCAAGCATTTGTTCCTCACACTTGCTCTGAATATGAAAAAGAGGAGAGGAAAGAAAATGTTCTGAAAATAAAACGTGTCAACAGGTCACTTCCATGAAAAGAAAGTTCTTTAATTAAATACTTGAGATGAAATACTAAAAACTCTTCAGCTGTTAAATAGCCTGTATTAAACTTCAGAGCTAGAAGTCCCTTCTTCAGGTGAGGAAGTTCAGTGGGTCCAACTGCAGCTTCATGAGACCTGTGGTGGAAACCGATCTTCCATGCTGAGGGGAATGTGGATTTCTCCCGTAGACCATCACTGTTCTGCAAAATCTAAGGTAATGTTTTTTGGAGGAACATATATTTTATTTCTTTGGGTTGCTAAGACTGTTTTTAGAATATAAACCAAATTCTGCAGTTATCTTACTATGAATGCAATCAAAAAGTGGGATTTTCCCTTTTTGTCTTAATGGATGCTAAAATAGTATTTCAGTGTTTATAGGAGTACCAGAAAAAATCAGTAAGTTTATCCAGTCTGGTTAGATGAATTGGCCACTTCCTTCCATGGTCTACGGTGGGAATAGGTTGTGACTTTCCAGATGTGTAAATGGTCCCGTATTCTCTTGGCACTTCAGACAGAGAATGTAGCTATTCCTCTGTATATGACCTATATGATAATGACTGTTAACGTATTTCGGATGTGTATAGTGTAACTTTTTTTGTTTTGGATAGTTTTTGTAAAATCTGATCACGTAGCAAAAAAGAGAGCATATAATATAATATTGTAAGATAAATATCTCCTTTAGCAACTTACACTGAAAGCTTTAAAATAAAAGCATTATGCAAAATTTGAGATAGAAAAACAATTTTTTTCCAGGAAAATATGTTTCGTGCTCATAAGAAAATATTACCTGATTGTCCAAAATCCTCGGTTGAATTCTATTGCATGTGTACATTTTTATTCCCCTATTAGAGCTTTCTTCCTTTCTTTATATTCATTTTTTATTATGGGTATCACTTGGGACTAATAATACAAAGTAATTTTTTTGCTTCAGTTTTTGGGGATATCAGCTGTGATGCCTAAGAAACCTGATTTTTAGAGACTGAATGTTTTACATTGGGGATTAAAAAAATTGCAGCACTCCAAATAATGAGTTGCTATGTAAAATCATTGCCTTAATTCTCATTTCTTTTTGTTCTTTCCAATGTTGCTTTTCCTTTTCATTGACTACAAATGTTTTGCAAGTTTTCTCAGGAACTGAAATTGTGCTTAGGAAATAAAGATATAAAGAATATTAAAGCTGCATTTATTAGAACAAACAAAAAACATCCTAGAGAGCTCTGCCATTTCACTTTTTTTTTTTTTATATTTTATTTGCTCAGCTGCTGGAGTAACACATGAAGATTAGAAAATTAAACATCTTTAGTTAAAGAAAACCACTACATATTGAAGTTTTACAAAGGGAAGTTCCATAACATTAAAAATGCTAAAAACTTATATATAACTGTTTTTTTCCATGATTAATGGTCATTTTTACATAATTAGATACTAGATACATTTCAAGGACTTCAGAAAATACTTTTTAATTTGAACTCTCAGTTTCATTACTTNCAAGGACTTCAGAAAATACTTATTAATTTGAACTCTCAGTTTCATTACTTGAAAGGGGAGCAGTCATTCTGAGTTTTTGGACCAAACAAAATGCTTGAAATTAATGGTGTTATTGCAGAAACAGTAACTAATGGTAAAACCTCTCAGTCAAAACTGAAATTCAGGAACTATTTAGTGAGATAAATACCAATAAACTGCCAAATTACAGCCCATTCCTCTGAGATTCTATGCACCAACAGTTAGCCTTAAGTGATTCAATCACGACTAATTATATATTACCACTCCTGATCTTTAACATTTCAATCAGCCTTTAGTTGTGCTGTTTATACATAATTTATCTCTGTTTATGGTTTTATGTGATAACTGTGCCAATCTTCATTTCATTAAAATTGACATGGAGATGGTGGAGGCTTTGCCACATCATTTTTAGTTTTTAGATGCATTGATATAGAAATTAACTGCAGACTTGAATGTTGAGAAGAGCTGAGAACTTGACTTCAAGGCTGTTCAGGCAGTGTCTGTTTCAAGGTATTCTGTGGCCAACGCTACGGCTTCCAGTGATCTTATGCTGTCGTTAAAAAGCCTATTTTCTTTAATGACAAAGCCTATTTAAGATATTTCTCTCTCTTTCTTTGCTCCACCTCCTTGTTTTTGCTCTCCAGCCTCTCTTTCCAACTGCCTCTGTGTAGTTAACTGTCTTTAGTTAAGCTGCTGGGAAGGAGAAAAAGGAAACCAAACATTCCAAACATGACCTTTGTTGATTTCCAAACATGACTCCATGTTGACTTGTGCAACCTGGATTAGTGTGAAGTGCTGAAGTACATGACGTAGCTGTGACCAGCAGTAGGGCAACTAGACGCTCTTCAGCTATATCAGCCTCGTGCCGCATATGAGCTTATGACACATGCCAGGAGGCAGGGTTTGTTACCTTGGGTGGTATTAACTCAGTGCCATCGTGACTGCTCTTTCTGGGATCTGAGAAAAGATTGCACTGGGCTTCTCTGCCCTCTGAGACATGCCAGTCTCTTTGGAGGCAGCTCTGGGATCATGTAATCATAGAACCATGGAATGGTTTAGTTTGGGAGGGACCTTAAAGATCACCTGGATCATCTTCACTGTGTGGAGCAGGTACGTCCTTAAGCCACCAAATCCATGGCTGTGAATTAAATATGTGGAGTCCTCATACAGTACATGGAAAGAGACGGATACCACAGAGTGACACCGATAGGAGCCACTAATAGAAGAGGGGATTTGCAAAAACTGGTAACCCAAGATGTGTTATTCATTTGATTCAACTGATGAATCAGGTTGGCACCTTCTTGCACGTGGGAACCCTCAGACAGTGTTATGCCTCTTGGAGTTAAACTTCTGAAGCGTGTCTGCTTTATTCATTAGTCCGCAGCCCAGAGACCCAAACTCTCTGTTTCTTCCTCGTGAGCAGTATCACTTTTAGTTCACCATTCATTTCTCTAGCTTCTAGCTATGGTTTGTGCTGGTGGTACCCTTTGCTTCACAATTCCACGCTTCTTTTAGTGAGGCTTTTTAGAGGTGGAAGGGATGCTCTAAAGACACCAGACAGTAGAAAGAGAGTGGCTCAGAAATCTGGGGGTATAACATGGGCAAGAGACACCTGAACTGCAATTTTCTATTTGACTTCAAGCATGTTTACATTTGGAGGGTGTAAAATTGCATTCTTTAATTAGTTCTGAATGGGAGAGTGCTGAGTAGCCTGGTGTGGCGACTCTGCTCCTGGCAGCATGCAAAGCTTATAACGCAAATAACTTCTGTGCTGTCCTCTCCCCTTCTTCATGAACTTGTGTCTTGGGTCTCTGCTAGTTTAGGGATCGCTGTGCTCCTCTCCATCTGATGATGTAGGTGTGCTGCCAGGATTGCCTGTTTGTGTAAATCCAGTCCAAGGTATCCCTTTAAAACACTTTAAAAGTCTGTATCTAGTGCCAACCTTTTTGGTTTAGACCCCTTTTAACATCAACTGAATGTNTTTGGTTTAGACCCCTTTTAACATCAACTGAATGTTAACTGTAGTCCGAATGAATGGCTCCCAGCTGTGAATGTGTCGACTGCAAGAGGAACCCTGAAGTAATTCGCTGCAAGTTTCAGGCAGAATCTAAGTTTAGTTGTGGGGAAAAAAAAGAAACAAATAAAAAATGTTTTCAGTTTTCTGACTGCAAAGATAACCTCCCACTAGGGGTCAAAGCCATAATCCATGTTTATGTAGTTGAGTCATCGGCCTTGATTTTCAAATATCTTCTAAAAACATCAGCCCTAATCGGGAATGGCTGTGTGCTGAGCATTTCCAGATACACTCACAAATACAGATTTCTGAGGATAGGCCAGATATCCCTTAGGAAAAAATGGCCTATATTTTTGCCTTTTTGGACTGTGAAATTACAAAACACAAATACTATTTGAACAACATAAGTGCAGGCATAAGATATTGCCAGACAATTATTGATAGAACCATTTCTGTTAATATTTGGGGCAGGAACACAAAATGCTTTCTAATTGGGAGTAACTCACAGTTTCTCAGGTTGTTCTAAAAACAGTTTGTTTTGACCTCTTGAGCTTTTTAAGCCCAGCCTCTCATTTTTGAGTTAGCAATAGATAGGAAATTATTTCCTTGTGTTAAAAAAGATACTGGATCCTGCAAGGGATGCACTTTAGGGTGTTAAAATAACTTCTGAAAAGCAGTAGTTTGTGCTTGTGCAGCTCTCTCTCTCTCAGCTACTACTTTTGTGTGAAGAGAGCTTAGGCAAGGTTTGCTTACCTTCCAGTATGCTTCTCCATAGCCCTTTGTGCTGAAGCAATGCAGGAAGCACGCTGTCGTTCTCAATTTCACAAGAAGCTTCTGGAGCTTTGCATTGGCTTTTCTAATCACAGCAAAACTGCAGCAGGGCAGCCGTAATTCATTCTGCAGCATTTTACAGTTATTAATACTACATTATACGTATGTATTTTTGGGAATAATATGCACTTGGCTGCTGAAGTAGCCTGTATTTTTTTTGCAGACCAGAGATGAGAACTACATGCCACAGTATGCCAAATCTTAGATTTTTTTCTTGTGTGTACCTTATTGAGGAAAGGAATAGTTTATAAACTTTGGATCTCAAGCTACATTTTTTTCCTTAAAAAATAGATATTGATACATTATACATAAATGTGAAAAAAGGTGCAACACACTGTAAACAGTCTACATTAAACTTCATCACAGTTGGTGTGTATCAGTTTTCTGGGGTGTAAAGTGATGCAAAAATGAATTTTGTTTGAATTTTGAATTTAGTTCACTTATAAATTCCTCTTGGGATAAGCAAGTGAATGCCTAGAAACTTATGTTTGTAGAGCAAGTGGGAATCTGTTAGAAATTACCTCTAGATAAGGTGTACGAGCTGTGTAATGAAATGCTTTCAATACCACAGAACATTTGTTTTTAATATAGAAGTAGTTGGACATGAGGATTGTCTCCCTAAAGTAGTTCTTGGACAGGTGATTTCCTGCCAGTAAAAATGTTCTCTAAATTTTTATTGAATTGGTTTCCAGTTCCTGCAAACTAGTTATTCTGAGAAACAAAAATAAATTCTGACATTTCCATGTTTAACGTTTACCTTAACATCTATTTTGTAAAAACAAAAGTAGCAACTTGCACTCACACATCTCTAAAAGCTCTAAAAGCCTGGTATCTTGTCCCTGGATGTGGTGAGCGGTGGGTGCTTAGGGGAAAAATATGAGGAGCAAGACGAGTGTAGATTGGCTCTTTCTCTGGTCTAACAATGCAGAGAGAGATGGCAGCCACACCATGCTTTTTAACAGCCACCAGTAGACGTAATATTCATGAAGTCGTCCTACCTTTTTTTAGAATGCACGTCGATATTCATGTCCTGGTTTGAGCGACACAGGACTAATTTCTCCTTCAGTAATTTTACTTTTTAGTAAAATCTCTTCTAATGTCTGGGAAAACTGCATTCTTAGAAGACTCTAGTGTCTGAATTTGTGAAAATACTTACTT
>RSEF01000004.1:68928962-68944596 GCA_003993805.1 Himantopus leucocephalus | reverse complement strand
AAAAAAAAGACTTTTTTTTTTCTTGTTCTTTCTGATAAACTGAGTCATTGTTATTGCTGTTCTGTAATTCTTCATTTCTATGGGTTTCAGAAATCCTGAAATAACATGTGTAAGGCTAGTCTTGTGATTTTGGTTAGCCTCTGGTAGGAAGCAGTAAGAGCCTGATGTAAAGAAAGGGTTCTATTATTTTGAGTCCAGTTTCAAGAGCTCTAGTGAAATATGCAGTCATCTAGTTGTGCAGGGTACTTACTGACACTTCAGTCCAGCCTGGTCATTGCAGGCTATCACCCTTTAAAAAGAAGCCCGAATAGTGATTACATTCTATAGGCATATGTCTGATCATGAAATTAGTAAGCTAAGCATAAAATAGGCAAATAAAAATGGAGGAGCTGTTGGTTCACTGAGCAGGGTTTGAGGAAAGATAGAGACTGCTTCGGCACCTCTTTGCAGAGGAATTTGAAGGAAAGTTAGTCACTGGGTCCCCTCTTGCAGGAGGGAAAATAAAAATCCGCAAATGAGATCATCTGAGCAGAGGTGTGTGAGGAGTTGTGCAGGCAAAGAGAACAAAGCCATTTTTAAACCTCTCAGACACAGGGCAGTATAGCTCACCCAGCAGGGCCTTTTGAAATCTTGAGGAGAAAACCAAATGTTCAGGGGAATTAGTAAGTTTGTAGACTTTAGTAGAGGAGAACTAATCTGAGAATTGAAAGAGATGATTTCTANTAGCAGGGCCTTTTGAAATCTTGAGGAGAAAACCGAATGTTCAGGGGAATTAGTAAGTTTGTAGACTTGTAGTAGAGGAGAACTAATCTGAGAATTGAAAGAGATGATTTCTAATTCCCATCTTCCTGTGATCCAAGTAAGAATGGTTCTTATGTAAATAGTAAGATGTATGTGCTTGTGATTGCCAAGAAAAGAAAAACTGTAGGTGATGGTAACTGGTAGTAATGTCTGTTTACAGTAGTGTTGTCCCTCTTACACTGTGTTTATTCAGACCAAGCTGGATCTGTAGCTGTTTGTACTGAATAGTTAACCTTAGTTGCTATCCTTTTGTATAGAATGGATCTAAGATAGCTGGCATACCAGACTCATCAAAGAGTGGCACAAAACTTTATTTTCTTGAAAACTAGTCTGAACAATAAAACAATAAATAGGCATTCATCCTTTAGTTTCGTTTTGTTTCCTTAGGCTGTAAGATTTGTGGAATCTGTGGGCATGTGCATATCAGACGAGATATTCCAGAGCCACTGGTGGTCTGTGCCAGTTTACACTGGTACATCTGTATGTCTCCCCGCACTGCTTAGAGAAGGTACCAGCTCAGATCCCAAAGCTGAATGGATATGTCAAGGTAACACTTTGCCTCTGCTAATAAGCAGGCACATCTTGCCATTCTGGCATGAACTCAACTGCTTTTTGCATGGGTAGACATCCACTGTGTTCCTGTTGTGTGCTTTTGATACATCCTTCATGTTTCTTCAGGCCTGAAAACCATCTTGCTTAGTCAGAAGTAAACTTGCATAAAAACCAGTAGAGTACAGGGGAGATACAGTATAGCTGTCGCTGTGTGGCACTCTAAGAAGAAATAGGTAAGTTTAGAAATGGTCAAACTTTACTAGCAGAGCAAATTCTGATCATTGTCAAACAATTTTTGTTGTAAAGTTAGTGTTTGGAGTTGACAATTATGAACTGCTCAAGATAGCCAACTGTGTCTGCTGAAATGAAGGCTCAGATATTTTAGTTGTGTCATCCATTAAAACTTTGTCCAAAATAAAAATACCAGGAGGAAAACAGCTGGGCTGTATGACCTGTACATCAGGGATGACATGTGAGCTTAAGTTTTTTTTGATAATACCTGCACTTAATTTTCTTCTGCTTTGACTTAACCTGTCCATCTCTGGCAAAGCAGTCTACCTATTGGACATGTCCTTGCCTCTGATGTATTGGAGGAGCAGACAATGCAACAGAAGATGAGAGTTTCAGCATATTCTGTTAATGCGTGTCACATTAAAATTTGAGCAACTCTTGGGAAACTGCTGAAACTACATGCTTGTCCATGCTGGATCAGAAAGGATGTGCAATTTCTGGTGTCTCTTACTCATTCAAAAGAGCACCATCAATTTCCACCAATGAGAAACTAGGTATGTTTTGCTACTTTATTATTACTAGTTTGTTCATGTGAATTGAATGTTTCAGAGTAAATTAGTAGCTATTAATTCATAAAATCTCTTGGGCATGTTATGTAATAGTATCAAGACAAATGAAGTAAAATGGNCCAAGACAAATGAAGTAAGATGGTAGTGATTTGTGTGAATGTATTTGGACAAAACAAGTAGTTACATGAACTATTATCTTTTTTTAAAAGTATTTGAAAGACTTCAACTAATTGCCCCTTCATCATATCCCATTATTTTTCAGTTTTATAGAGCTTGTATTCTGTGTCTCTAATCAAGACAATGTTCATAGATGCTGAAAAATGTTGAGATCACTTTTATTTCAGACCAAATAGGAGGAAGAATATGAAATAATTCTCAAAAAGCTTGTGAAATTTCCAGCTCAATTGTGTAACTTCACTGGTTTCGTATGTTTGACTGAACAGTTGGAATTTTGGGTGCCTAGATTGACTAAACTATAGTTCTGAGCCTTTCTGGAATTCATTTACACAGAACCAGTAGTTGCCCCATACTATAAACTGTGTTGCAATCTCATAAAAAACATGGAAAACTATTCCTTTTCTTTCTAGCCTTAAAAAGATAGCTTCAATGCCAGAAAGTTATTATAATAAGTCTAATGTTTCAGGTGGGAGTTATATGAGGAAGAAGAAGTGGTTTGCAGAGGCGCATTGCATAAAGAATAAATACATGCTTAAGCAAACAAATAAAGCTAACTTTAATGTTTATATAGAGCATCCACGTAATAACAGAAACAAAGTGGTATTTTTAAAGATGTAAGTTTGCCGTTGTATTCAGGCAGTGTAACACTTCCATATCATCAGCTCTTGGTATCTATGATAAGTTACTTTTACTTTACAGATAAAACACTTAAGCACCATTCACAGAGGAATCAGTCCTTATTTACAAAAGTCTTTTTATAAAACTACAAAAATGAGGCATATAATTTCTTTACTGTTCAGTCTGATTCCAGCAAGGTCTATTGCTAATTCTTGGGTTTTAGTCACATTAGAATTCCTGCAGGAATCCTCATCTTATTTTTGTCAATGGCAAATGGTGCCCATGACTAGAAAAATAACATCATTAATCTGGCTGTGTCTATTACAGTTTCCTAATTTTTGGAATTTTCTGCCAGACCTATATTTCTCATTTAAGCAGAGACGGTGGAAAGATTGTATTCTGCCATTATTTCCTTCATCCCCTCTGTGACTTTCCCACCTTCTGTTTTTTTTGTCTTAACCCATGCAATATTTATTTTCTTACCTCTTATTCGCTTCAGGGTGCCCTACATGTCTCAAAATATTTTGGAGATCAGGACCCTGTTGCCTTCATGTTAGCACTATCAATTTTGTCAGAGGTGCTGTGCAGCTTCAGAGAAGATGACTCCAGTGAATGGAAGAAGGTCTTTATATCACTGCAGCGCAAATAATAATCATAGCTCAAAAATGAAATTAGAATCTGTCTGAGACTGAAATTGCAGTTGTGCCTCACTCTTATTTACAAGCAATACTTCCATTTCTTGTACTTTATGAAATAAGGTTTTAGTAATCCACATGTTCTATATGGAACATTACTATATAATCCACAGTTTTGACCTGCCCTATATTTTGTATGTCATAAGCAGCTCTACTGCTTTCCTATAAATCAGTGAAACTGCAAATAGGGTGGAAGACAAATGGCTGGCTTTTCTAATTATGGAACACTGGGAAGATCAGAACAGAGCAGCTCTTTACATGGAAGGACACAACATTTAAACTTTTATTGTAACAAGGTAGCATGGCACACATTTACCCTTTTCTCATGACAACCGTTGTAAGGGAGATGAGAAATTACAGAAGCATTATCCATTCCTATTAAAATGTGCAAACTTCTATATACTCTCTGTGAGTGCAGTATTCATGTGTACTTAACAAATGATTACGTCAGCCGTTTTCCAACACTTGAATGCCAAGTTCAGCAAAGAGGTAACCTGTTTTAATGTGACAAGAAGGTGATCATCAAAGAACAAGTTTAAGGACAAATGTTTTCTTATTTCCCCCATTTAAATATCTGTTGTCCCCAAGAGCAATGTAAGAATGATCTGTAGTATTGCAGAAGATTTGCTGGTACAAAACTGTATGGGGAACCGTAATTCTGTTCCATATAATGCTCAGATTGTGATAAAACAAAGAAAAGCAGTTTGAAATTGAAGTATTTCTCTGGATCAGGTTATCCCGTGCTCAGGAACTGCTTGTGGATAGAAGTGGCAACCCAAAAATGTGAGACTGTTCTTGGCAAAACCTCCAGGGTAATTCCCAGGTTAGAGTTTCTCACGCTTCCTGGCATGGTTCCTTCTGGTGCAGGAGAGTTTGTTTTTTCACTGCAGAAAATCAAGTGATCACTTGAACTCCATGGGGGGCCTCACAAAGATTCCCTTTTTTTGTAGCCTCAGGATAGCACTGGCTTGGAGTGCTGCTTCTTCCAACCATAAACCTCTGGCTGCACCGTATTTGTGAAAAAAAGAAGTATTTGGCTGCTCCAAGTGGTTGGCTGCCCCTTCTTCTGTGTATGCAGCTGTGAGCAAGGGCTCAGGTGTGAATGGTGGTGTTAAAGTGTGCGTGGGGGTGCTTAAGAGGACCTACAACGTGCATGTTAAAATATATTCCTGGAGGCCTACAGTCTAAGCACATGACAAAGATGAATAAAATTAGGAGAAATAAACAGTGGCAGAGGGAACATGTAGGGTGAATCTGTAGTGCCATTTTCCTGTCTTACAGGTTATTGGTAATCTGAGGATCTTATTTTTGATAAAGGTCTAGTTTATTAGCTCATAACTGCAACAGAACAAACAGCTTAGACTCTCTCCCTTTGTGGTTACATTTCTTCTTCCCATCTGTTCAATTGGCTATTGCTTTTTCTATAATGGATCCTCTGCAGTATTATAGTTCATAGTTATGTGAAGCAAATGAAAGACATTATGAAAATGGCAAAGCAATGAACATCTCTCTTGGCTAAAACAGAGTTTTAGCATTTCCTCCATGACATGAAGAAAACTTGCTTTATTTTCATCTTCTTTGATGCATTAAAGTTATGGTATGGTAGTAGGAATTCAAATTCTCCTCTTTCATTTTGAGCACTTGAAAATAAAGAATGGAAAGATTTTTGGATGAGTATAATGTGTGCTCCACCCTGAGTTATGAATGATTTAGATATCGCAAAAACTTTTAAAACTTACAAAATGTTCTTATGGCATTGTTTAGATATTTCTGAAAGTACCACCCACAAAGTACTCTCTTTGTATTGTCAGAAAAAGTTAAAGTATTGAGGGCTTATAAGTAGTCCCACAGAAATAATGTATTTTCTGTGTGAAACAAAGTTTCATCATGGTACTTCTATAATTTTGTAATTGTGTAAGAAGTGTATCTCATTAAGGTACATTTTACTGAAGAGTGAAGTGTAGAGAATCGTGCTTCTGTGTGATTTTTTTATTGTGGCACAATTTAGCTGATGGTTGCGACACTATGTATAGGACTGTGTACAGCAGGAAATGCCTAGTATTTGATCTGTGCTACGTATCCAGAGTTAATCTATCAGTAAGATACTTCCTTTCATATAGGCTAAAGAAAGTTGAATTATTTCATATTTGCCATAGGCTAGAATGAGACAGCTGACTTGTGAGGGTTTCTTAAGCTTGTTAGGTTGTGTGAGACTTTGGGAGATCCTAATCCGGTCATTCAAGATGTACGGTGGTGATTTGTTATGTCAATGATGCCAGACCTTGTGTGAGTTCCCAGGTCTCCAAGGCAAAAAGATGGAGAAGAGCGAGCAGAAAATGGTGCAAAGAAACCTTCTGTGAGATAAAGAGGCAGAATAATAAATCCTGAGATTTATAGCTGGGGCAATGTCACCTGCACGGAAGTACCTGACATTTCCATAGTGCTCCCTTCCTCTTCCTCTTTTAGATAAGTATGTTCAGGGGATTCACTAAGTTCATGGTCACGCAAGCTCCCTCCTGTGAGGTAAATTATGCTGCAGCCTACAAAAATGTACCTGTTTGCATTTACTGCCTTGAAATTTCCCAGCACAAATCCTGAGCAGTAGTTGTGATGTATTATAACTGCTTAGCAGTTTTTCACCATATGCTATAACCAGCTGTCCAGGCAAAGGTGAAAAAAAATAGTTTGTAAAAATATATTTTAATATTACATGATGACATATCCATTCACTAGAAACCTCCTTTTTTTTTTCCCTAGGAAGCGTATATGGCAAAACAAATACATGTACCTACACTGTACACAGTGAAGTAAAGTAGAATGAGTATCAAGTTGTAATTCTCTAGTACGTTGAAAATATTAACTGAAATGGCAAAACATCAGCAGTCTGTTGAGGCACAGCAGTATACTCCAGCTAATGAGTTACACACTTTAATTTGCTGCATGGTAATCTATTATTAATTGGTAATTTATAATAAATGCATACTATCAAATTTATATCTAGTCATAGAAATGTAATTATGTTTTCAAAGTGTGCATTGTTATGAGTTTAAGTTTTGTGGTTGTCTCTGTGTACTTGTCTATATTGGATAAAGCTCTTCGATGTATAGTACCTGGTTTGAACTGTACTCCCCCAATGGTAAATTAGCTATTATTTATTTATGGGTTAATCATTAAGCATAGAGAATGTGCACTAGGTAAAAGTCTTCACACAGATTCAAGTAAGGCTCTATACAGTGAATTTCCAGAAATGATGTTAACTGAGAACATTTTCTCTCTTGCTTCCACTCCTATTGTAATTATTAAGGGTTTTCTTGAGAATATTGAAGAAATATGTCTTAAGAAAAGAGCTGAATGGGGAAAGCATTAAAGATTGACCTGCAGTGTCTTGCTCCACCGCTTAAGTACGTGATGTTTAGCAGACAAGATGGGAATTTTTTTTTTTTTTTAAAGACTTTGAGAGACGAAATCTTTGCAGATTTTCTTTGGCATGGTGGCAATGCTAAGAAATTTAAATTTAACTTTAGAAGTTTAAATTTCACATCACAGAAGACAGAAGAAATTAAAGACAAAAGTGATGTGGTCTGATTGGAAAGGAAGATAATCTTAGCAAGGTAGTTTTGAATTAATTGCAACAGAGCAATATTGACAAACCTAAAAATTCAAATACAGAGTGGGCCTCTCTCCAGATGCCCACTGCAAGTTGTATGTTTAAAATAATAACAACTTTCAGAGATTTATCATTTGCCTTCTGATATTTGGACAACCAGATTTCAAGCTTTGAAATGTGTTTGAAACACATTTTGTTTATTGGAGATACTTCCGGTACCTTTCTGCTGAATAACTCCTGGTCAGCCTCAAGTCCTCATGATTTCCCCCTTAAGCTTCTGGATGTTAGTGCTTGGCGCGCTCTTTACTTTAACCAGTAGTTCCTCAATGACCAGAAATGCTTTCTTTTCAAGAGAGGGTCATCCAGATTTACAGTCCCTTGCTGTTAGCCCTGTTTCAACACCTGAAATTTCCAGCCAAGGTGGAACAAAAAAGACAACAGAGAAGTTTGACTAGCTTTACAGCCAGGAATACAGCAAGGAATTTGTAAGGTTTTAAGCAGAGTAGCAGAGAATGGAATAGTTCCTGTTGGAAGGGACCTACAGCAATCATTGGGTTCAACTGCCTGACCACTTTAGGGCTGACCAAAAGTTAAAGCATATTAGTAAGGGCATTGTCCAAATGCCTCTTAAACACTGACAAGCTTGGGATATTGACCACTTCTCTAGGAAGTCTATTCCAGTAAATACGTATCTCTGGTTCCAAAACAGTATATGGACTAATTTTGCAAATTAGTCCATCTTCAAATTTGCTTCTGAAGGACAGTAAGACGATAGCATTTTTACTGCTTAATTCATGTCTCGTGGTTACAATGCTAGGAGACCATACGTGCATGGAATGCTTAGACAAACAGAAGGTTTTCTATGAACTTTCTTTTCATAGTGGGTCATAAAGCCCATTAGCAAGAAAACTTACAACACAGGCGCAAGATATAAGGAGCTAACATCTTTCAGTAAGTCTGGAGTAATGGAAAAGTACTGAAGAATTTTCACTTATAGCTTTGCAGATGGAATCGGGGAAGACAATAACATCGTGATTTTCTTCTGCAAACAAGTAAGTTCTGTCTTTGCTAGGAAGTTCATTTATGTCTTTGTGTGTGTCCATCCGTGCATTCACACAGGCACTATTAGTCACCTCTGTAGTTACATTTACTGCAGATTATGCTTTAATCAATCAGGCCTATAATCATCTGTTTGAAATAATGGTCTCAATTTGATATCCCCATCTTTAAATTAAATTATTTTTGTCTGTATTCTCTTTATATAAAGAAAATGTACAGAGCTGTTGTCTTCGTTTAATGCTCTCCCCTCTTTGTTTCCTCAAACCTAAAAAAGAAACAAGAATGGCAAAACCATTCCTACAAATTCCAGATTTAGTGTGTGTAGCCAAGGAATGTCCCAGATAAAGACTATTTCTTAGCTTCTAAAATTACATATTACAAGCACTGCTAGTTCTATTTAGATTTACAGTTTTAAACACACTGATATGGCCTTGGCAGTGCTGAGATCTATCTGACTTTTAAATTTTCAATAGAAAAATTAAATCAGATTTTGGAAAACGGTTCCCAATGATGTTCTTTTCCATTTTCTTGCCAGTTTTCTTGAACTTAGCAGCTGTGCATTGAATATATCTTTAAGAAATCATGGAAACCAAGACAAGAGGAAGGAGGTTGGTCTTTAGGAAGCTGTAGACAGCAGACAGATGGAATATGAGAACCTTGGGGGACATTAGAGAGACTTTGCCAATCAAGAAGTTTGGCAGTTACATCAAGGTCAAGGAGAGACGTATAGCAGTGTCCCAAGCTAAGATATTCTGCTCTGATGCACTAACACAACATTTTTTTCCCACTGGTGCCATTTTTGCATCTTTGTGTACTCAGACTTTGGTACTGTGGGAGCTTGTGATGCTTTTGGAGCAGAGGTATTTGACATTTCCAACCAAATTCCTGATACACAACGAGCTGACTTTCTCATCACAAACCAAAGTGATCAAGATATTTCTCAGCGATGATACTTAAAAAGAAAAAAAGAAGAAAAAAAGGGAAGGGTAAAAGCATGTAAGAACACCATATCTATCATCCAAAAAAAGAGAATCAAGAACATTAAAGGGAGAATAAACTTAAGAAAAGATTGTCTAGGAATTACAAATCATCTTTGCTCAGTGTGTAGCTGTCTAACATCCTTCGAGTTTTTGGGGTTTTTTTTTGTGTGTGTGTGTGTGGCATTTCCCATTTGTATGGAAATTATATCATAAATCCAGAAAAAGGTTTAGAGAAGTTGCTCACTGCCTTGTACACAGACACAGAATTTACAGGAAAGCATACAGGAGCAGGTTTTTTTAAGGAGCCCATTGCTGATTGACAGGAACATGTAAGAGGAGGAGGATCATGCTGCATTTACTTCATGTTCCTCCCCTGCACATGTACTGTTGGCCACTGAGACAGAAGACTGGGATGGATGGATCTTTCATATGAGACACTGTGTTTATGTTATTGAGCAATATATTGCCTACATTTTCACAAAACCTGGCATTTTTTTCCAGAATCATCATCAATGGAGCGTCATTTATAAAAGGAAGTACTATAAAAATACAAAGATACTGTCTGAAATTATATGATCCTTATTCAAGTCCAGAATGTGCCATTTTTTGGTCTGTATAAAGGGGGATTAATCTACTGTGATGTGCCCATCTATGGTAAAAAAAAAAAAAAATTATTTGAGAGAGATACCATAGTAGGAATGCCTCTTTCATTGGGGTCAGTTTTGTTGGGATCCACTGATGCGATGAAGGGGAACGCAAAAGAGCACAGCTCTGTCTGCAAACCATGGAACACGCTTCCATGAGCTATGGCAAAAAGCTGCGTATTTTCCACAGCTTCTGTGTTTGATGAGAATTTCTTCAAAGGGTGCTTTTAAAACTGAACGATCAGGGCTTCATTAGGCCTGGTATACAAAGTCTAACACCAAAAATACTGCAAAATTGCACATCTGCTGTACAGGCTGAAGTCTCTAAAGATGTCAAGGTCTATTTTTTGTAGTCCTTTGTCCATTGCAGAAGTGGGAGGACAACCGGTTGATATGAATTGAAAACTTCTTCCTGCTATCTCTGAGGCAAAGGTGACATAAAATACTGTGACTCTGAGCTTCTAATCTGCCTTTGGTCAAGCAAAATCCCACTGCCTCAGTTTTGCCTGAGTAAAGGCTGGATAGTGGGCCAAGTTGTCTGGGGTTATTATATAGCCTCATTCTCTCATTTAAAAACATGCAGCTTTGAACCTGAAATGGGCATTCAGAACAAAGGGCTCAGAACAACAGGATAAATTACAGGAGAAAAAGAGCGTGGCTGAAAAAAACCCCTATGCCTTTCCCACTAAAAGGAAAGACACGCTATCACCATGCTCTTTATTAAGACTTGTGCGTTTGCTGCTGAGGGAAGATAAGACGAGGGGGAAGAGAGAGTAGAAGTTTAAATTAGAATTGATATCAGATGCAACGATTAAGTATTGACAATTTTGCAGGCTTTGGAATGGTTCCCATTTGCCGCTGCAAGGCACTACAGCAGCTTTAGTATTTACGAGCACTTGGTGAGTACTCTGACAGGTTTATTATTTGTTGGCTTTCTCCAGCATTGCACAGTAAAAATTGTTTTCAAAGAGTATTCAAAAGTGTAGCTGGCTGCCACTGTATCAAACCCAATCAATCCACCAATGTATTTCACATTCGTGATTGATAACTGGCTCAGCGGTTTGGCATTTCAGGGAAGGAGTGGAAGGGGAGCGGGTCTTGATGGTCATTAATCCTCTTTCCCTGAGCCTCCCTCGGGCAACTGCTTGTGCCATTATCCGCATTTCTTACTGCTGATTTCCACAATCCCATGGCTGCTCATACCACCACAAATTCACCACTGTCCCTTTCACTTACTGTAGACCTTTCATCACACTGGCCTCAGCAGCCCTCCTATGCTGATCGCGGTCAGGGAAACATCTCTCTCCTTTTTTTTTTTTTTTTTTTAATAAAAAAAACCTTCAGCCATTAATTTGGTTCCCTACCTCAGTCTCCTTTCCTCCCTCTAAATTTATGTTCCTTACTGGACAGAAACATGAGGGTATGAATGTGCTTCCTTTAAAATCTGTTTGTGTGGGTTGGGGTGAGAGATGTCTTATGGTAAATAAGGCAGAGATTCTGTCTGCCTGCTCTTCCACTCCTGCTTGAACTGGTTATTCATGATGTTTTGCCCATTGTGGTCTGTGTTACCATGAAACCAAATAAACTCTGTTAGCTGCTGGGGAGATAGGCTATTTAGTTATTTATTTGTTTGTTCATTTATTTATTTTAATGCTGCAAAATTGTGAGCAAGCTCACAGTGTGCTGTCTGAAATGTCAGAAGTAATTAAGCCAAACTGTTTCCAATGGAAATAAAAAAAAAAAGTCATCTGTCATTATGAGGAACAGATATCTATAATTAATTGGGAGCGGGAACTTTTAGGGAGAAGGGAAAGAGAGAGAGAGAAAGAAAACCCACATTTTTCCTGTGTTGGCTTCAATGCACCAAGGATACTGAATACTCCAGATGGATTTAAAAAATACAGATTTGAGCTCCCCACTGAGGATTCAGGATAAAGTCTATCTGTCATTTGCCAGCAATCTGGCGTTACGTGTAGCTGTGCTGCCGGGAACACTGCCTTGTGTGTATTTACTATTATGTTAAAGCACAAATGTCTCCTCCACCTGTCCTCTAAAGAGTAATGTGTCCTGGACAAATCTGGTCCATACAATCTTTATTAACTACCCTTAGCTTTGGAGGCAGAAGACAGGTTAAGAAGGAGTGAAATGTCCAAATGAAGGGAATTAATTGTGTGAGGAAAGGGAATTCAAGCAATGAAGGCAGCATAAAGAATTTAAAGCAGAGGAAACAGAGACAAAGAACCTCACTGGGAAATTATGAGAGAGAGTCAAATATTATGAAAGAGTTGAACACGCATAGGAATCCTCCAGTGTCTCTATAAATTGCAAATCAAAACCTGCCCCTGAAAACCTGCCCCCTGAAAGCCTTTACCCATGTCAAAGGCTCCACTGAGCCCACTGGAATGACCGTCCCTTAATCAAATCTGTGTTAACACTTTACAGGTCTGGGGCCAAGTACCTCAGGAGATCATTATTTCAGCTGACAAAAATATTGTGTTTTACAAGGAGAAATTAATCAAGAGCAAATAGACGAACTGCTAATGCGTATGGACAAGAAAAGGTTTCAGACGGAGGCTGGGAGCTGCGACAGCTTGGGCTAGAAATTAAAAAAAGATGATCAGTATTATATGGGAGTATTGCTCTTAGTGAAATAACCTTGATTCTGTGGTAAGAGGGAGCTTGATTCCCCGTGTTAGCAAAACACCAGACTACCTGGGGAACCGGGCAGGATGTACGTGAACTTACTCTGGAACTGGGATGTCAACCCAAAACCAGGTTTGCCTTGAGGCAGCAGTGGTGTGAGAAGGGTCTGCGCTTTCTTGAGCAGTTTCTGGAAAGCGGTATTGCTGCAGAGATTTGGGACAGCTTGAAAGAGGCATGATAAGTTTAGCAATTTTAAAAAAAAAATACCCAATTGCTTTGTAAGCAGTGGAAAGTCTGAAGCTTGGCTTCCTGTGCATTTATATCCCGAGGTGAGTCTGTTGTGTGTATCCTTTTGTATCTAACAGGGATGAACTAATTTTGTAGCCTGTCTGCCACTAGAGGCACTTCAGAGTTTCTTTCTCTCTTCTATGCTAGTGTGTTTTCCCAAATTTACAGGGAATGTAATGTATTTGAGACCCTCATCTCAACTTAATTTGAATTGGTGAAAGGGTACAGAAATTGTTGGGGAACAAAGGGTGAGCAAGCTTACAAAACTGGACTAAATTAATGTTTAAATAATAATATGCAAAGAGGATCTTCTAGGGAAGGTTTCTGTCCTATTGACTGATTTCCCTCTGGTCTTTATCTGGTATCTCCCGGAGCCAGTAGGGCAGGATGAGACCTTATTTCTTTTTTCCCCTTAGGAAAAAGTAACACAAAAAAGAAACTTCATTTTTCATATCACCCTCCTGAACAGCCTTCCAGAATTCTGGCCAAGCTGCTCTAATACTTAGATTCCCTTGTTACAGATCCTTCATCCTCCAGAATATCCCTCCATCTGAATTCCGCCTCGCTACTAAATAGGCCATGGGGGGATGATATTGAAGACCTTGGCTGTTGCCTGGACTGCTTTAAAAAAAAATAAGCAAAACCAAACAGTGCACCGTAACACTTTGAATACATTGCAAGATTCTAAAAATGATGGATTTAAATTAATCTGTGTCCTGCAATAATGAGTTATATCAAAATACAGTCTTCTCAGCACACGTATGCATTATTTCCCAACTCCCGTAGTTTGAGAATGGGGTTATTGCTTGAGCTGCACAGTAGCAAAGATAACGAGGGAATTAAACATTTGCCTTGGCTGGGAGTACCCAGTGGAAGGTCCCGTAGTTACTGTGCATTTGTTACTATAGCTCGAGCCTTTAGCGGTACGATGAGGATGTGGCAGAATATTCACAGCTTATAAGTGCTAGTAATACTGACAGGTTCATCAAACTCATCTTCTTAGAGCTAGGACAATTTATTACATCTTTTTAACCCAAAGGAGTTTATATAATTGATGGATTTGGGTTACATTACAGATACAAAATAACCTTGAGAGAATTGGTGTTCATTGCTGGAGTCGAATTTGATAGAGCTGAAGTGCCATTCACCAGGGGCTTCAACAAAACTGATAGCTCTAGGTTCTATGTGACCAATTTAAATTGTTTGACTGAAATTACATTTTCTGTCGTAAATATAGGACATGCTGATTAGGTTTGAGGGAAAGGGGGTGGAGAACATATAACTTAAATAAAACCTCCTAAACCAGCAGAGATTCTTCCCTTAGGGCTTTTTTCCCTTTTCCTTTTTTTTTTTTTTTTTTTTTTTTTTTTTTTTTTTTTTTTTTTTTTTTTTTNGTGATGGTGTTTCTAACACACAAATGGGATGATCAGAAACCAAACTCAACATTTCCACAGTGGAAGCTCTTTATTCTCCATAATGACTGAAGTCTATACTGTCGTGCATTTGTATGAACTTTTAAGAGAGCTATGTGTTAAAATAAAGCTTGTAAATTATCATGCGTGTGCAGCGGTTTTTATTTTAGGGCTAAATAATGCTTCCCAAAGGACAGCTGGGAAACTGAGAGGTTAGGTGACTTGACTAAGCTCAGACAGTAAGTCAGTGGCAAAGCGGTGGTGGGCTCTAGACTGCTGGGTATCGGGCATACGGAGTTGGTGCTGTTTACTAAGCCCATTTCCTTCTTTGGTCTGAGTGGTTCTTCAGTCCTGACTATGTCTTATTACACTTGGGCGTATGGTAGAAATGAAATCCAGGGAGAAAATAAAGAAGAAAAATGGAAATTTGAAAGCAAAAGGTAAGATCATGGAAAGATAAAGTCATATTTTCTGTGTTACTGTTTAAGTGGAGTACATAAATTATGGTGATGTTCCTGGCGTAAAGGCACATTTCAAAACAATGTTAGAGGGGTTTTTTTTTTGAGGATTATTATAAATAAAGACATCATTTTAAGTTGAGTAAGGCAATGGAGGTGGAGAGTGGGACAAGAGTGAGATTCAGGAGCTGATGAGGAGGTGGGAAGGTGATTTTGAGTGTCCTCTGGTTCTGAGGGCAAGTTTAAGCAGCCAAAGGATTCCAGCAGAAAAGGGATTGCAAAGTAAATGAAAACTGAGGCAAGTGTATTCCTGTATGGAAGGGAGTTCCCTGCTCAGCAGTGATTGGCAGGAGAAAGATGCTGTTAAATGACACTCTGGTTCACTAAATCATCCTCAAGCAAGCATTTTCACAGCTACTTGTTGCTACACTACACTCAGAAAAAAAACGACAACTAGGAGTCCTAGAACATGGTACAGAAGCTATGCGCACTGAGTGGTACTCGCCTTGGCTGGGAACTCAGGTCCCAGATACCTAGGAGCCTTCTCTTGAAGCGTTTTATCCTGTTCCCCAACCTTATAATCTGAGATATATTGAACGCTTTTTGGAAACGGCTTGAAAAATAAGCGGTGAACTGAATGTTCTGAGTTCCTCTAGCCATTACATAAAATACAGATAAAAATTTGAGAAGCAGAGCACTTCGTAACACTCTAAAAGAGGTCCAGATGGCCAGTGCAGCACTCTGAAAAAGTGTATCTTTCTCCACTGTAGGGAATGTCTGAAGAATTCTCAGCCGTTCTTATTTTATTTTTTGGATGTTATTTCCCAATCAATTTTGTAGGTGACTTGTTATGTTGAGAATTTTAAAATAGTCGTAGTAATAGTAGTAGTAGTAGTAGTA
>RSEF01000004.1:68916324-68928862 GCA_003993805.1 Himantopus leucocephalus | reverse complement strand
ACAAAGATGATTAGGGGATTGGAGCATCTTTCTTACAAGGCAAAGCTTAGGCACTTGGATCTTTTTAGTCTGGAGAAAAGGAAACTGAGGGGGATCTTATCAATGCTCATAAAAACTTAAAGGGAGGGTGCCAGGGGGATGGGAACAGTCTTTTTTCAGTGGTGCCCAGTGATAGAACAAGAGGTAACGGGCACAAACTTGAACATAGGAAGTTCCATCTAAACATGAGGAGGAACTTCTTTCCTTTGAGGGTGGCAGAGCACTGGCACAGGCTGCCCAGGGAGGTGGTGGAGTCTCCCACTCTGGAGACATTCAAAACCTGCCTGGACACCGTCCTGTGCAACCTGCTGTAGGTGTAACTGCTCTGGCAGGGGTGTTGGACTGGATGAGCTCCAGACATCCCTTCCGACCCTGAACATTCTGTGATTCTGTGATTTCCAGGATGTGTAACAGACTTCAGCATTTGAGACACAGGAAAGCCAGTGCTGTAGCTGTACCAAATAGAAATTTTTTAAGCACTTGTACGCACTTGTGAGACGGTTTCCCCGGCTGATTATATTAGGCCTATATTCCTCATAACTTGCAGGCTCAGGGCTAACACCACTGAGCAAGCGGTGAACAGCCAGCGCCATTGTACTCTGTGCTTGGGCAAGCTGATCGCGTTACCAGTCTCACCAACTTCTTATGAATGGGAACACATCACAGGACCATGTGCTTGTCTGAATCCAGGCCAAACAAGTCTTCTAACAAAGAACTCGTCCAGATCAAATTTAAATGTTTAGACAAAAGATGCTAACATTTGCTTTAAGCAAACCACCTGGGGAATTTGTCTCCAAACTGGTCTGACGTTTCTTTGGATATATCCTAGGAGCAACTTTGAGTCTCTGCTGGCTATTTCCCGTTCGAGCTTTTTTCGGAATTCATTGAGCAAAGATGCTTGCCTGCGTTATTGCTGTATGTCAGCCTTCATACGGACGTTAAGTGAAAGGCTTCAGGCAATGTTTCCTGCCTTCTAATTTCTTCTGTTAACACTTTCTCACTTTTTGTGTTATGGGACAGATCCCACTCTTGTCATGAGGGTTTTTAGTGGGTGTCACCAGGATGCTGCGAGTGCTGCTGGCTCCCTGGGGACCAGTGCCCGTCCCAGTGTCCCCAGAGCAGGAGCAGGGCAGCTTGGGAGTGGAGGGGGCATCCAGGGCAGCATCAGCCACCGTGGCAAGGCAAGGCTGAAGTGAAGTGTCCGGACCCAGGCTGTGACACGGCAAGAGCTTGAAGTGAAAGAAATCCATCTCTTGAATTGCATATACATGTTCCGAAGTGCATTTTGCGTTTGCTGATTTGTATATAGCATAATCCTGAGTGTGCAATCATATGATACAGATTTTTTTATAGGGGATTATTTTTACATGCCATATAGTTATTATTTAATTATATTTTCATGTTGGTTGTCATATGGATTACAAACTTTGCCAATAGGAGAAAATTTTGTTACATCTATATGTATTTCCACTTTTTTTTTTTTTTTTTTTTNTTCACAAGTCTTGAGTAAGAAGAGAATATTTTTAACACTAAAAAAATAGAACTTAGTGTTAGGGGATCTTTTCTTGGTTTAATGCATAGCCACAATATATATGTACTACGTCTCTTAGGAGGTACTCAGTTCACCGCCTGCAGCAGATCCGTAGCAGCACCTCGCAGGAATTGTAGCTGTCAGGCCTGATTTCATTTGTTTCATCGTTTAGAGGTACCAGGATGTTGCTCAGCCCCAGGAAGGTCTGCGCATGGTGGGAAAATCAACTGAAGAGCTAAATCCAAGTGAGAGTTGGGAAGGAATCACAGGGAGCGGCTGTTTCCTTAGGAGAACATGGGGTGTATTCCAAAGCAAAACATTTAAATTTAATATTGGTTGGTATTTCTGGCTGACATGACAGATCTTGTTTCAGTTTTCTTAATTTTCTTTATCCCATTTAAAATATCGATGCCACCCTAGGTCCTGTTGAAAAAAAAAGCTTGCTTTTATGTTTTTAACTAGTCCTAACAAAATTAATACTTTCTTTTAAACAGCTGAATTTCCCATACACTAACATAAGAAATTATAGTTTCAGAAAAAAATACTAAATATTGTGAATGAAATATTGTGAAAAAGCAGAACTACTGCAAAAAAGATAACCCTGGCATAACGGCTATTTTCAGTGCTGGTTTAGCAAAAAACCCTAAGTGTGGAAACCTCAGCACTTATCTGGAGAGCCCCAGTGCATATCCGTTAGGGTTCAGAGTCACAGGCGTTTCTGAAGAAAGAGATCCACTGTAGGCGAGAGCAAACAAACGTCCCTCTCTAGAAGAATGATGTGGTAGCATGCAGTTTCTTAGTTTAACATTAACTGAGATACCATTGCAGCAGAGTAGATACCGTGTACACGGAGATCAAAATGAACACAGCCTCTAGTTGCAGTGCTGTACGTAGGCTAGATGGAGTTCTTCACCTCATCATTTTCTGAAAAAGAAGTCTTAACTGCATTATATACTGGAAAAATCCTGTGAAACAGTATTAATCCTGTCCTTTAATGTTGGCAAGGCTTATGGTTTTTAGGCTCTGATGTGTTTTCTCACTATTTCCCTCTAAGGGCAACATCACCCTTCGGAGTGGGCTGACATCCGTCACAACTCCTGTTGTCAATGTCATACCAGTTATAATTTCAAATGGCTGAAATCCCGGTCCCTTAATAGAATAGTTATCACATGAATGAGCAGACGCTGACATGGGGAGCATCTGACACTTTATAAATGAATGCCATCCAAGCAAAACATCAGCAGGATTGGATATGTTTAGGTAGTTAAACATCTGCAGGGGTGACTTGTTTGCAAAACGTTAAGAATAAAAGCTTGTTAGTTGTCAGAGATCCTTGGCATACACCCGGCAGCTCTGGGTCTGGACCTTCTTGGGATTGTCTGTTAGCATCAGGGGTGCGCTCCCAAATGCTTTTGGCAAGGTGAGCTCCCTGAAGGTTAGCGTGGCACAACAGGTCTAGGCACAGCTCCAGCATGAAAACGCATGCCGTGGAAATCTCAGCCTAGACACCTCTCGTTACCCGCAGGTAGTCTGAATAGGTTCAGGTCTCTGTGTTTATACCACCGTGTTCTTGTTATAACAGAGGGAAAGGGGAAGTGCCCCCTCTGTACAGGACACCGCAATAAGCCTTCCTGACAAATAGCAAGAATTGTTATGAAGCAAACGGTATGTTACGGAAATGTTTATTCGGAAAGTTTGTACGTAGGTTATGTTTCCTAATTAAATTAATCTGTCTCTCTCCCCAGACCAACGCAATTATTTCTAAGCCGTTGCAGACATCTGGAGACCCCTCACACCTCTTTCTGAGTGAGCTGCAACAGACCCCACGTCATATATTCTTGTTCAGGGTAGGGAAAATAATGGCTATGGGCAGAAACCAGATCTGAGGCTTGCAGACCAGTGCTCTGGCCCTGAGGTAAAACAGAAGGCATTGCAGATTTCTGTTTCTAATAACTACTGAGTAAAAGTTGAAGACAAACCAAACTCGAACTGGAATAACTAACTGGGGAAATTCTCAGTGGGAAGATGGCACACTGACTAATCTGTGAGCAAGCTTTATAAATGAAAGGCTTTAAAACCGCCTGAGGCTGGCTATAAAGAGTGAGGCATTGCTTTTTTTCCAAAGGAAACCAATTTGCTGAGGGCTGCTTCGTGGGGTTGGAGGGGTGCGTCTTTTAGGTTGCACGTCGCAAATTAGAGGTGCCGTTCAAGAAAGAGAAGGTGTATTGATAGTAACCAGGTGGCTCCTGTTCCAAGGAGATTTGTTTGGTACCATTTTATGATTGAGCTGATGCTGTGACACATTAAGTGGAGTTTGTCACTCTCCCATCTGGTCTACACAACTGCTGGAGGCGGAACCCATTCAGGAAGTTGCACGTTTCTTGCAGCTGTTCCAGAATGTTACATAAATAACTAACAGAAAGCACTGATTCATTTGGCTTTATTAAACCTATCTTAGGGGAATCATGTCATTGTTCATGGAGAAAATTGTACACGTTGCATGGCATTTAAGGGACTTGTTATCAAATTACAGCACTTTAAAGCCTTACTTACTGCTAATGGGAAAATTGTAAAGTACAGATCAGGACTTCTTTTGGCCTGATTATAATTTATCTAAATGACTGCACTTGATAAAGAGTCCTTCACGCTAAGTAAAATGCTTTTTGCCTGTGGAACCCAATGGTGTCTTGTTTTCATTCCCCTGTGGATGCAGTTTATCCTTGGGTCTTATCTGGAAGAAGCAGTTGTTGCAGAATGCTGTGTTCACTTCATACATCATTTAAACTGGTTTTGTTATTGATGAATTGCTTTTGTAATTCACAGATGAAAGTGAACGTTATAAACAAGGCATTCCCATATTAGCTTTTCAGTGCTTTGCCCAATGGGCAATTTAATGCGACATCAAATGCGATAGTAGCTGAATGACAAAAAGAACCTTTCCCATGCTTGTTGGCTTCTAATAGCTTGATTTCATTTTTAATAGGCTGTTAATCTTCAGTTAGTGTTTTGCTCTGTATCAAACGTTCCACTGCAGTAAGCTGGGTTGTTTGTCTACTTTAGGTTTGTGTTGTGTTCAGTTAACACTCCCTTTGGAAGGCGTTTGGTGCACGTAAGATGCCTGAGATTGACTTTGCGGTAGAAAATTTTGACTCCCCTTGACAAAACTTTTCTATCTGTCATGACGTGACAGGCTAATAAAACTATTCATGTGCTAAGTTATAATGATATCTAATATGTTGACAATAAAAGACTACCAGCTATTGAATTCAAAACAAGCAGCATGCTGCATAGAAGAAGAGAGACACCGTTGGGTGTAAAGGAGCTCTTAAAATGTATTGCTGTCTAGCTTAGAGAAAAAATTAAATACAGTGAGCTGTCTGACCTGAAGCAGAAACACTTATTTCAGGTACAGTTACTGTCCAAGAAGCCTGTTATGTTCCCAGTGTGTAAAGAAAGGCTGTAGAAACTACTGAGAGCTTTGTGAAATTTATGCTATGTGAAATTTTGAGATGATTTAGGGAACAATGTCACTGATAGGTTTGTAGTATGTTAAAAGGCAGAAAAAAATAATTTTTTTTACTGCTCTGGATTCTGTTTTAATTTGGGTACTCACTTAATATCTTTAGGCACTAAAATTAGTCTCCTCTGAGGAGCGTTAATAGCCAGAGATATCTAAGAGTTTGAACAAGCTTCCATTCTGTGATGTCTCAGTATTTTCGTGATTGAGAAATGACTGTCGAACCACATAAGGGACAGGAAAGTTCTCCAGAGCCTCCCATGCTGCTCAGTGAGAGTCATCAGAGCATCTGGGAATCTTGTCTGGTGAAACTGGCTGGGTGCAAGTGGGTAGCATTCTGTTACTTCTTGATTAGGTGCTGCTCTTCGTACTTCTAAGGATTATTTAAAAGTTTAGAAAGGTCCTGCAGAGTACAGAGAGAGACCTTCTGACTTACCGGGTCTAGTCCCACACAACTGCGTAACTGACAATCATAAACTGATCCATTTCCCTATGAAAAGTACATGGTTGGGGGGGGAAAAAAATCGGCTACTATGAGAAAACTGCTCTAGAGCTTCTCCTGTCCCCATCTTCTCTGACTGTTAATTTCCAGCTATTATTAAATAATAGCTTATACTTGTTTGTGTCCTCAAGTGAAATAATTCTTCCTCCTGCCTGGTGCTTACCTAGTTAGAGTTAAGGAGACAATTCATATGCCTCCTCAGGCTTCTGTTGTGAAATGTGTGAAGAGGTCCTCAGCCTGGTGGGCAGCTGAACTGGGAAGCTCCCAGGGACTCAGATTTGTTTAACAGCTCAGATCTGGGATCAGTGTCATATGAATTCATTATACTGCTTAGGACCCAAGCGGAAAGCGTGAGCTAAGGATGTAGATGTTTCTCCAATATGTGTCTGTATGGCTAATGTCTTCCATAACAACACAGTTCCTAGTAGTATTTCTCTCTCTAATACTGTTACAACAACATCTGCTGCCGGATGACTGTAGGAGACTTCTAGCTCTGCTGTGATGGACTCTGTCTTATTATTCCTCTTAAAGCTATTTTAACCCAAATCAATTGAGCTTGATGCTCTACTATTCAGTGGAAACACTCCATTCAGTGTTTCCTATACCTTTTCTTCCTAAACAATATACCTCCATTCCAGCCCCATTATGTTTTGTTGTCTCTGCGTAGTTAGTGTTCCTGTTGCGCATCAGTATTCCATTTTGTTATTCTCCCTGTGTAGTATAGAAAAACTTCATTTTTGTCTCAAAACTATGACATATTTCTGAGCCAGATTAGTTGCAATACTTGCTTCAGCTCTCTTGCCTAGTGTCAGTGTATTTTTTATCCCTTGTTGTTTACCTCTAACATTTCTTTATTCAGTGCTGAATCTCGGTTTATCCCAGATCCTTCTTCTACTATGCTTAAAACAGGACTTGAGATTATCTGAGTTACTTCCACCTTTTCTCTTCTTTTCTTAGTATAAGAAACTCTTATCTCATTATATTCCCATCTTTCAGCATGTCTCAACGTGCAAGAAAATTTTTAATTTCTTCCTCCAGGTCTCATTAATTAGCGTTCTCTTCTAAAAGTATTTATAGAGAAGATGAGATTTCCTTGTCTTTTTGTTGGGTGGTGGGACTATTGATTAGAGAAACCTACTTTGCTGGCTATGAAGATTATTTTTACATATTCACTTTGCAAAGAGGCTACATAAATGTAGCTGCTAATTTTCCTGATGAAGTCTTAAGGGACCTTAAAACCTTGTCTTTTTACGCAGTTAATCTAATGAAAATAATAAATCTTACAGAAAAATCGGAGCACATCATACGCCTCAATTTCTGTACAAGCAATCAGTTTGAACATGTTCTCATCAGTGTCAGAAAAAGCAGTTATTTTTTCCTACTTCTTACCTCAGAAACTGGTATAATTTGATAGGTCCCAAAGTTTTGTGATGAATGGACAAAGTGAAATGATGAAAAAGTAGGTATTTAGTCTTTGCTTGGCATTGATTTAATTCCAGAAACCACATGTCAAACTTCAAGATTTGACTTTACTTGAGGCCATTTTAGACTTTAAATCACGTATGGCATTTCAATGGGTCATACAGAGTAATAGTTTTCCTTGTCAAAGCATCTTTCAAACAAATCTGAAAAAGATAGTAGGCTTTGAAATGGAAAAATTCAGAGCTGATTTACAGATGCCTCAAAAAACCACTTATCACAGGCAAAATGAAATATGCAGTACAGAGAAACATATATTCTCCACGATATATTAATCACTGATAATTCCTGCTTTATCATTTCAGGAGATTTCCTCATAAAAGTGCAAATCAGGGCTCAATAAATAATTGGTTTCTGTTTCAGGGCTTGGCTAAGCATGGTTTTTACGTGTGCTCTGACCACACGCGTCAAGAATGATGGTGGTAAGTTGGTGGTAAGTAAGGGAGACGTGTAGGTCCTCTAACATGGCCTGTGCTAGGGACCACAGTTGAGCAAACAGATTTCCACATCTTCCAAAAAAAGGAATTGAACCTGGGCATGCTCCCTTACAATCCTTCTCTAATTAGATAGTTTGTGGATAAGTTACAAAATTACTGTTTTCTCTAGTTGCATTTCACATGTGCTTGTCTGTTTTGATTTTATTGATTTGGTCTTCATTCTGCTGTTTAATTATTGTCCTAATGAATGTTTTCTTTCTCTTTTCTCACTCATTTTATGGTTTGGGGTTTTTTTTCATTTTTTTTTTCCTGGTTATTTTAATGGGGAATAAATGACAACTCAGATTTTAATTCAATTACTGACTTTGTATGCAAAACAAATAGATAAATAATCCCATCACATCCGTAAATACAGGTTTATTTCTATTCCCATTTGATTGATCTGCAATTCTATTTCACCTATGGTTCCCTTAACTGATTTTGGTTTTACCTTATTTTCAGTATGTTAAAATATGCCAGCATACACAATATGCTGAAAAAATTTAATATGTGCAAACAAAACTGTAAAAAATAAACACGTGCTTTCATGTCCTTTCTAATAAAATACATCCTCCCTAAATATTAGCTAAAATGCTATGTAGAAAGTTCACTTTTTCAATGGAAAACAATGCCATTTATACTGCAAGTCACTTTCTCCCAAAATATAACATGCAAAAGCATTGCATTTGTGTTAAGTGAGGTAAGCAACCTCTTTGCAATGCTAGCCTTACAGCTGTAGCAGATTTCAAGAACTATGGTTCTTTCCATTAGAATATTTTTGCTTTGTGTGGGTTTCCAGAGCATGAAAAAAAATGGGTCCATTAGTAGAAGCCAGGCACCCCAACTAATTGGCGTAAGACCATTAAATATAAACAAAACAGATAAATCTTCTTTGCTTTTCTTCTGAAAGTAGATGACTTTCAGAGTGATGTTTTAAAATATTTTTCTGCAAACAGAGTAAATAAGAGCTTTTAATTAATAAAGACAAGTATTACATTATCACTTTATCCACATGATGAGCCTCCAGAAACAATTCCTTAAGACTGGATCCTTAAAAAAACAAACCAATTTCCATTCTAAAAAGGTATATACTTTTCAAAGTTTTTCCCCGCAGTACATCTTTACCAAGTACAAAAATAAGGGGGAAAAATAAACCGGGCAATAAGAACTTTGACGATTCTTTTCATGAGTCAGCTATACATATGGCAGTTCATTTTGTGTTAGAAACATTTCCTTTCCCAGAAAGCTAATGACATTTATTTTATGTTCTACAAACCTTACCTGCGCAAATTTGATTAAATTTTGTTGTGGAGAAATATACAACTAGTAAAAACTTTTTAAAAAGCCAACGAATTATCTCTGATATAACACGGAATTTGTACAGCCAAACTTTCATTTGGATACACATTTTTCTTGATTATTCAGTTTCATTCTTCATTATCTCTATGATGGATGAAAGTATTGCTAGAAAGAAGCGATCTGGAAAATAATGCAGAAGTCCAAAAAATACATAACTCAGATGGGGAAATGAAGTTGGTTGGTTGTTCCATTTGCTCCTGTACCTCACCGGTGCTGTTGCATGTCTACTTTTACAATACCGCTTGCTAGCTTGCTTGCATTTGCGACTGACATTAGAAGTATAATTGCATAACGTTTGATCCCAACTAGATAAATGGCCTAAAGATCAAAACTGGTAGAATTTCGGGACACTTGTCACATCTCACTCTGCTGAGGCTCGTGCCCCAAGGTGTAAATCCCTCTGGGTTGAAATGCAGAAGATCACCCCAGCTTTCAAGCGCCCTGCGGAAAAAAGACATCCTGCATGCCTGAGTGAAGTGGTGCTCTCGCAGACTTGTTTATCATTTCACCAAGATCTGTACATCCAAAATTGTTGAACTTTTACACTTCTCACTGAAAATAACATACTTATTACTTCAGCAGCGTGAAAAGCCTTGCTCAGGCTGTACAGATGCAGTCTCTGGGTACGTGTACCTTCAGCTGAAGGAGGTGGACTGTATCATGGAACCATAGAATGGTTTGGGTTGGAAGGGACCTCGAAGATCATCGAGTTCCAACCCCCCTGCCATGGGCAGGGACACCTCCCACCAGCCCAGGTTGCTCAAAGCCCCATCCAGCCTGGCCTTGAACACCTCCAGGGATGGGGCAGCCACAGCTTCTCTGGGCAACATGTTCCAGTGCCTCACCACCCTCACAGTAAAGAATTTCTTCCTAATCGCAAACCTTAACGCACTGGCTGTATATGTGCTGTTGAGGAAGTCCATCCTGAGTTAGGGATCTACCTCACAATATACGCTCTGTTTCAGACTGTGACCGCTGCTGTTTTGCTGTCTTATTTGTGAGGAAAGACTATATTTATATCTACGGTCCATTTACGGGAGCCTGGGATGTGTTCAGATAGCCAGGCATCCTAATGTGAATTAGGATTTTCAATGTCCTTGTACCTCCACTGATTTCAGTAGAATTGTTTCTGGTTTACACAGTTGAGAGTGCCATCAGCATCAAGTTTTAGACCTTTATGAATCCTAAAGATAATTTTTCAGTTGCTAAATATAGTCAGGCTGTCTTAAGTAAAGTATATTATCCAGGACAAAAAATAATCCAAAACTGTATTATTTAAAAGTCCTGCGCTTATTGATCATTCTTACTTGACTAACAATTATATCAAATCCAAAGTTAGTTATTCAAGTTGCTAGTTCTTTCATTCTTAGTAATACAAGAAGGAAACATTTTGTACTTGAGAGTTCAGAAAAGAAATGTAGATAGTAGTTTCAGACCAGCTTTCCCCTCGCCCTGGTGCCTAGCTGTCACTGCAGGCTGAAGTGTCAAGGTAGAGAGCACAATTTCATTTTTGTGATGAAGCCTGTAATATCAGGAAAAAAAATCAAATCAGGTTGCTTGCTGTGTAATCCTAAAGGAAAAGCTCTCTTAAGTTATAAGACAGTTTCAGTTAAAGCAGAGTTTCTTATCAGTGGCTCGGCTATGGGCAAAATGCCCAATCTTGCATTAAAGACATTTCAGAAACAGAATCAAAGTCATTCAGCTGGTTTCCCTCAAGCTGTGTGGATGAATACTGTGAGCTAGACTCTGATCTCCGTTGCACCAGTGTAGCTCTGGGTAACTTGTCAGTTTTTCAGGAGAGCTGTCTTGACTTGACTGCAATCAGATGCTGGTGTCCTGGGATAAATCCTCAGCAGCTCTTTTTCGGGACATCCCTTGTTCAAGTGGGCTGCACCGATGTATGCTGATGATGTATGATGTCTTTTGTTCCTAGACATCTTTCTAAAGATCTTACATCCTATCTGATTACACTCCTTTCTGTATGAAACCACCTGTTTGTTTAATATGCTTCAGGCTAACAGCACTGGGTTTTACTTATTGATCAGGTTGGGCTGCATCTCGCAAAAGCCTTGCAACCTGCCCAAGGGTTGAGTAGCTGTTGTGCTGTGACGCTTTTAGCGGAGGAAGAAATGTTTTCTACTATTCTATTTACCATTCCTTCTTTTGAGATGTAGTTGTACCTCTGGGTCTGGAATTTACACAGCCTTTTTGGCTCTTGAATCCAAGAAATATGAACATTAGGTTGTCTGCATAATATCTTTGTTGTTTTGGAGGTGTGATCTTTGGTTCCTAAAGCTTGGCATGTTTAATTTTCACAATAGATTTATAGCTGTAGAGGTGGTGATGTTATGACCTACAAGTAGCTCTTTCATGTGAAATCTTGCCTTTTTTACAGTCTCCATCAGTTTAGATCATTAAACTCTGGAAGTTTCAATTTGCAAGCCAAATTTAAAGGCTCCTAGATTACAGTCTGAAACAAACTGTTGTCATTGGGCTTGAATATATCACTAGAGTACTAATGGTCATTGAAATCATTTGAGCAATTAGAGTTCACAGAGGGCATTGTCAGTCATTATGGATTAGTGAAGGAACCATAGGGTACACAGATCATTGGCCTGTGGCTTCTGCTAATGTCTTTTTTAGAGACTTTTGTAGCTGTCATATTTCAAAGGAATGTTTTATGGCACTTTTTTTGTAAGATCTCATATGTATGATTTAAGCAGTGCTAACTGCGATGTTCGTGGTTTCCTTTTAGTCACAACCAAGGCTGTTTCTTCCTACTTGTTATATCCCAGATGGCTTTTACCTTCTTGATTATGCATCTTAATGACTTCTGCCATGTTCTCCAAATGTCATTAATCACATCAAGCAATAAGATTACATTCATGCTAATGAATTAATTTCTAATAACCTGCGGTCTGGCTACGGATGATTCAAACCATGAAGCGAAGTTTTTACAGTTCTATTGGCCATTCCTTCTGGCACCTGCCTCTTGCACGAGCTACTGTGTTAGTCGCCATCTGGGGAATATTTGGTCTTTTAACATTTTGACCCATATTTGGCACTGAGATATAGCTACTCACTGCTCATAGCTGACTGCATGAGGATATGTTCNTACTCACTGCTCATAGCTGACTGCATGAGGATATGTTCTGAGTCTCACCTCTTGCAGGGAACGGACTTCTCAGTCTTTCCACAAAGCTTGACCTGGTGCTGTATTTATCAGACAAGTCTAAGTATCGAAAGTAGCAAACCTGACGCTTCATATTCATGATCTGGCAACACTTGGTGGAGTCCAACTGTTCAATAATCAGGGTCCAAAGCTATTAGTCTGCAATATACTGTTGATTTCATCTTCATCTTCTAATTGATTATCCTGTGTCTGTCATTCATTTTCAGTTAATTGCTTTATCCATATGTTAAGCATGTTCTCAAATTCTTGTCATTAGCTGCACCATGTGTTCACTTCCTGCTATACAAATTTAGACGCAGTTTGGACATTTCTGGGTCTACGTATCTTCATTGTACAATACCACAGCTGTCATCTGTAGATGTTTTTTAACCCTTTTATGGACTACAGACAGCTCATTAGTCTTGTACCTAGCTACTGACTAGTCACACTAGCGAGTTACCCA
>RSEF01000004.1:68894693-68915324 GCA_003993805.1 Himantopus leucocephalus | reverse complement strand
AAGGGGCAGCAGAGACAACGTGTGATGAACTGACCACAACCCCAATCCCTGTGCCCCCGTGCCACGCGGGGGGAGGAGGTAGAGAAATGGGGAGTGAAGTTGAGCCTGGGAAGAAGGGAAGGGTGGTGGGAAAAGTGTTTTAAAGTTTAGGTTTTATTTTCTCATTATCGTACTCTGATTTGATTGGTAATAAATTAAAATAATTTCCCCAAATTGAGTCTGTTTTGCCCGTGTCGGTAACTCGTGAGTGATCTCCCTGTCCTTATCTTGACCCATGAGCCTTTGGTTATATTTTCTCTCCCCTGTCCAGCTGAGGAGGGGGGGTGATAGAGTGGCTTTGGTGGGCACCTAGCATCCAGCCAGGGCCAACCCACTACAAACCCATAGTAAAATCATACGAGTTATTATTTTTCCTCATATTTCATATAATTTTATTTCAATATGGGGCAAAGGATTTGACAATAAAACAGAGGATATGGTGCCTACTTCCTCTTCCATCTTGCCTTCCATGGCTCTGCCTAACTTTCACTAGTCACATTAGAGTTGGTTCCTTCTAGAAAGGAACCTCAGCAAATTTTATCTGACTGCTGTGGATCATGTATCGTTGCTGTANAGCGTGGCAAGCACGTGCTTCCTCGTATGAACTTCATTATTCATGATTCAGCCAGGTTTCCCCTCTGGAAGTCTCACCTGGGTGGCAAAACAACCAGCATTAAGGTGTTCCTGTCATTAGGTAATACAACTGGACAAAAATTTACCATCGTCCCCAGCCTCAGAGCCCTCTGCCATAGTAGTTATGCTGACTTTGCTGTGACAGTACTTCATTTTTATTGATTACACTTGTGATGAATTTGGCATGTCCAGTTTAAATGTGACTTTTGAGTACATTTTTGAAAACTCAAGTATGTGGTTCACTTTTTGAGATCATTATGTCAGAAAGCCCTGGGCAGCAGGAGATAAACAAAACCAATTTCTACCTGTCAGGAAACACGTTGTGTGTCCTGTCTGCAGTGACCAATTTTTCTTGCCCTGATGTGTTGGATATTTTAGAGCCAAATGTCACATCCAGTTTTTCGGTTTTCTGCCATAACCTGAGTTTCTTCTATGTGACATACAGGGCTCTGCTCAGCTATTCTCTTTCTGTTAACTTACTTCTGAGGAGGAGAAAATAAATTTTGAAATACTTTCATGATGGTCAAAAGAAATAACCTCCAATGTAAGATGAATGGAGTGATTCAACAGACTGGCTTTGAATAGCAGCATCCCCCTCTCAATGGTGTACTGTTGAATTCAGTAGGAATGAGTGTGGGGTAAATAATCAGCTGATACAGACGTAGACCTAGACTGAAACTGAGAATCATGGGAAATGGTTACTTCCTTGTGTTTCCTCTTTCCGTTTGATCTTTTGGGGACAGGTCTCTGGGGTGATTCAGGATTTCTTCTACAGCTCATGCTTTGTGTCCTGATCATAGAATCATAGAATGGTTTAGGTTGGAAGGGACCTTGAAGATCGTCTAGTTCCAACCCCCCTGCCATGGGCAGGGACACCTTCCGCTAGACCAGGTTGCTCCAAGCCCCATCCAGCCTGGCCTTGAACACCTCCAGGGATGGGGCAGCCACAGCTTCTCTGGGCAACCTGGGCCAGTGTCTCATCACCTTCGTAGTGAAAAATTTCTTCCTGATATCTAATCTAAATCTCTCCTCTTCCACTTTGAAGCCATTCCCCCTCACCCTATCACTACATGCTCTTGTAAAATGTCCCTCTCCAGCTTTCCTGTAGGCCCCTTTAGGAACTGGAAGGCCGCCACATAGCTTGTTCTGTCTGGCATGAACTGATCCTCAAGTAAGCTCTTACACTACAGTGCACTTGTCCTTTCTCTCTTTCACATCACCTTACCTCTATTTCTCTCTAACTGTGCATGCCCCCTCACTTCCCACATATGGTGGTTTGGTGTTTTTTTTAACCTTGCCTTTCTTAGGTTTGTTATTTTATGCTATGAACTTCTGCTTTTCTTATAAGGTAGGAAACACTGTTTCTTCTAGCTCCAGGGCACTCAATTTTGGTATCAATCAGCTGTTTTAAGTGAGTTGAGTAAGTTAAGTAATAGGTTTTAAGTAAGTATTACAGCTAAGCCTTCATTATCCTTCATCTGACACATACCTGTTGGAGATCCTGTCAGCATGCTCTGGAAGCGGATGACTAGAGCTTCACTTTTGCTATGAGGATCTCTGTCTTCATTCCTAAAAATATACACCTAGAAAAATTTCTCATATTTTGCATATACACAGAAAAAATAAGATGAAAAAACAAGAGAAAAATATATGTGTAAGTTTGAAAACAGTTATAGATAAAGCTGCAAATACTTTTGTATTTAAGATCTAAGCAGAATTTGCCAAAAGTAAGGATATTTATGTACTACATTTTGGAAGGTTAAAATGAGAGGGTTTCTCTCGTGAGAGCATAATTTCACTGAGTTTTCCGAGGCTTGGTTTTGGCTGTCATATGAAATCTTGGCTGAGGCAGGTATAAGGAATTTTTCTTTCAATGAGACAATATTTCCTTTTTCCATCACTTCTACAAAACCATTGTCAATTTCCATAGCTACAAAATGTTTCGTGCCAGAATATTAGATAGTGTAAATCAGCATGAGTTCTATGATAGCAATGGAACTAGACTGATTTATACAAGCTGAGGATATTCTCCCAGATCTTCAAATGACAAAATACATTTGCATTACTCAGTTATGATATGCATTTCACTTTTATGAAGTAAATGCAGAGACTACTGTGCACAGATGTTTTTGAACTATATTTTTCACTAGTTGGCTTTGTCAGGTATTTAATTTAAAACTTCAAAACAACTTCTCATCCTCTTTGAGCACAGCCCTGCTAAGCATACTTTTGAGTAAGTGGTTAAAACTTTCCATTTAATTCGATGCAGAATCTTGTTTGAATTTCCCAGAAGAAAAATAATTTCCCATTTCTTTTGGTGAGCTCCTAAAGTTTTGGAAATTTTTAAATATTGGAGTTTTGGTATGTACACATATAGAACTGTAATATGTTCTATATGTATACATATAGAACTGTTTTGGTAATTAAAAAAATTAATGCAATGTTATATTAATAATTTTGTTCTTAAAGTGTGTGTTAACATACTTCAGATTCTTCAGAAATACTGATAATGAATAGGTCAGCATTTCAAAGCTGGTCAGTGATTCTGAGAATGCCAACTCATACCTTTTAAAGAAACATGAGGTGAAATTCTCACTCCATTAAAATGAATCATGCAACTACAATAATTACACCTTGATTCCAGATTTATTTTTACACTTTAAATGACATTTGACATTTTTCTGAATTTTGAAGTGTTCAAAGTGAAGCAAAAGCAATACCAGTACTTATTTTTCAAAGTTTGGACTGTATAAAGTATTAATATGAAAGACATATAACATATTCACATTGGAACACAGCAAGAAATTATAGAAGCTTGCAACTGTTCAAAAATTACAGAATACATAGACCGTCCATTTGAATTGCATTCTGAAGCCACTCTTATTTAACATTACTTAGAGAATTGCTGTCAAAAGTGACCTAAAATTGATTGTGCTTTTTTCAAAAATTGCATTGTTTTAATAAGCTTGTGTGATTACGTGTGTATGTTCATAGGTTTATCTTTTCATGTTTATTAATAACTTGGGAAGACAGTAGTAATTGGTAATAAAAGTAGAAAGCCAAGGACTTGATTTTGCTTTTAATTAATTCTTACTTTTCCATTTGATGAAACATTTTTTACTGCCATTTAAAACTACTTAAAAATCAAGACACAGAAGACAGCCCAGATGAAAACAGCAGATTTTTTGCAGCGTGGAGAGCAGAGTGCATTTAGACCCAGCCAGGCCTGCTCAAGCGTGAGGCCTGCTACATGGTCCAGCAGAGTTCTGTGCTGTGTGACCTGAACTGCTGTTCTGAACGGGATCATTCTGGTTCCAGCAGCAAGTGGCCCAGCAATGCCAGTTTGGCGGGCTGCAGGACCCTGCTTGCTTTGCTGAAAGGCTGAAGTGAGATGCCGCGCTGGGGCAGCTGTGCTGCTCCCAGGACACACGGTGCCTTCCTCAAGGCTGGCCTGGGTACCAATTTGTGTCACACCTTTACGTTCTTTCAACACATGCTGTGTGCTCTGTAGAGAAGGTATATCTAGTCCCAGTTCTTCATTTCGGTTCAGCTCTTTCTTAGGGAAAGCTGTAATTGAAATATTTATAGATTATATGGTTGAATCACAGCTGACTTACCTATCAATCATTTCCTATGCCGGGCTCTTTTCCATCCCTGTCTACTTCAGACAAGTGGAGATGAAGGAATAGACTCAGTGTTTTTGTTCTCTGTAAATAGGAAGGTCTTATCTTAGTGTTGAAATTAAAATAATTAACCAAAATAATTTCTAACTTGAAAATAATAATTAAAAAACTAAATCTTTGACATCATAGGCACGGGTTTCAAACTAAATACAGAACTGGAATCCTAAAATTGGAAAACATATGTAACAACCTTTATGATATTTTCAGCACATGCATTTTGGTATAATCTCTCTCTATATATATATCAATATATTTGCTCAAATTAGTTCTGTAAATTTTTATTTCTGTCCTTGATTCAGGACAGAATTCACCCGGACAGGCATTCCCAGGCATGTCACGCAGACATTCATATGGAGATACTGAGATGAAAACAGTTACCTAGTTATCATTTTGTGTTTAAGTATAGATTCTGGTGTGTAATCAGATGAATGTCAATTTTCTTGCATATTCTTCACTAAAAAGAAGATGACAATAGATATTTCAAGTCTAATTTTGTCCTGAATTTGATACAGTTAGTGAAAAGAAGGAGGGTTTTATACTTACAGATGTTTTTATCATTTCAATGAGATAGGATAGTTTCTATGATACACCCTATCTTGTATGATACACCCTATCTTCTGTATGATACACCCTATCTTCTGTATTTTTACAGTTAAAACCAAAACCTTAGTGAAACTATCAGTATGTCTTTGTCCCTCACATGGAGTAGATCTATCCATTAAACCCCTGTCCTTCTTCATCTTCTTTCTGCCTTACTTTTTACCACCCTCACAAGATATAGTCCAGCAAAGTACTCCAGTGCATTTGAATGGTGAAAAACCCGTGAATAATGAAAGTACTTCAAAGACGACTGTTTACATAAAGTTAGCATTATCAATGTGTGTGTGCATGGTCAGCGCTGCATTTCCTAATCTTTACACGTGCTCTTATAGGCTTACAGGCTCGGTGCCGTCTGATAAAATAATAACATAAAAATTCAATGGGCTTCATGAAAAAGTTTTATTAGGAGGAGGAACAGACACATCTATGTTTAAAGACAGTCTTAAATAGACCGAAATATTAAGAGTACTTAACATGCTGATTGTGTAAATACCATGTTGTCAATAATACTTTGAAGACCACCTGCTTTACCTTGTCAGTGTAGTATACTTCAGATAAACAGCAGCCATAGCTTATAGCATAAAGAAATAAACAGGGACTTTAGTTAGAATAGTTGATTTTACAGGCCATTGTAGAAGCTCCTGTTAGAGCTGTTATAGCCAAGGATATGTCAGCATTTCCATTTCCAAGTGTTTATAACCACACTGTAAAAATGAGCTTTAGGCTAAAACTTGCCAGATAAAGTCTCAGCTCAGAACCAAATTGTTTTAAAAGAACACGTTTCCATAGCTATATTTTCTCTTCTATATTAAAATGGAATGTTTTAGTTTAGTTGCTGTAATGAGCTCCACATTTGAAATTTTGTTAACAACAACAGTTCTGAGCTGCTACCTAGAGCCCTGTCCTCAATGTGTCAGTGGGAGCACATTGTAATAAAAGAGGGTGGAAATTTTTTCACAGTTTCCTAAGGATGAGCACAACAGATATGCCATATTTTTTTCCTGCTCCTGAGCCTATGGAGGCTGAAGAGCCCCGGGTTTAACCCAAAACACACTGCGCAATGTCAGAATACCCATACTGGAAACACAGACAGCTGAGATGGGTCTTCTTAGTCATGGGACTTACTGCCTCAGCTGATGTGTTTTGTGATCGAATCTATGCTGTTTCTGAATTTAAGTTGCTGTTAGTTTTGTTGTTTTTTTTTTTTTATTGCACCAGCCTGACTATAGTCATCCCAAGCTTAGTGCAAAATATACCCCACTCCATTATATCCTTGGCCCTGTTCTACACAAATTTTCCCTAAAGCAACAGTCATTTTTTTCATCTGTTATCACCTTTTGAAACCATGCGGGACAGAGACCAAGTGGTCTCCAGGTAAACTAACACATATTAGGTTACCTCTACAAGACTTCACTTTTCAATACGTTCTGGATATTTCCAGTATCTTTTTGAGAACATGGCAATTCCTTGTTTTTGAAGGACAGGAATTAAACAGCTAGCATATTAAAAATCTGCTGTTTGTGGATGTCTCCATGTCTCACATGTCTCCTGTGAAGTTGTCTTGAGAGAGAGAGAAAACAGGCCAAAGTCACTGTACAGCACATATTTTTATATTAGCATTATGAAAATCATGCTGTCATTAGCAGTGTCATAGTCTACAGAAAATGGAAGAATAGCCTAATATGTCAAGGTGAAAGAACTGTAAAATAAATCTTATGATGGAACGGATAGCTATTATATTCTGTCTTATAAATAGTATGCGTTTATAGAATTGTCTAGATATGCAATCATGTAATGAACTGAATACGCCATTACGTTGAACTGGAAAAAATAAGTGTGCTAACACAGAGAGGGATGTTTCTTTTGGTTCTTTTATATAAATGGAAGCAACAAAGGCTTTTTGGAATTGCTTGGCACATTTACATCTTCCGTGTGTCCGCCTGATGGTTCATTTGTCAAGGATATCATGCAGATTGTCCATCTAAACATTAACAGAGTTAATTTTACATTGCATCCAAAGCTGTGTGAGACTACATCATTATAATATACCTGGAAAACCTGACATAAGGATACAAGTCTAATAGTTCAGCATATTTTTTTCTTGGATAGTACCTATTATAAAATCATTCAGACAGTGGCTTCTAAAGCATTACTCAAACCAACCATATATTGCCTCTTAATAGTACAGCTCTTTTCCTGCAAGTGGCAGTCTGTCATTCTCCTATGGCCCTGAAGAGCCCAGTACACCATCTTTTACTGCATGTCATTGTCCCCTTTCTGTGACGTTGAAAATGAGGATCAGATATGGTGGATTTCAATGGTGTTGCCATAAGTGGCTGCTAGAAGTACAGGGGAGAAGACAGCCTAGTGATATGTTGCCCAAAGGCAGAGATAAAATATTTTATGTGTACAAACAATACACACGTATGTCGGTACAAGGTTTTTCTATGCTAACACTCACAGTATTGTACACTGGACTCCAATAGAAATTCATTTTTAGTATTTTTCCCTGTATTTATTAAAGGTATCATTGCAGGTGCGCGCACATTGCAGGTATGTAAGACTGGTTTTGCATGATCAAGGTGTATTGCACTGGCTGAGGCAGAAACTATTCCAGATGGTTTACAATAAGCTGGCATACAAGAGTTGTGCTGTGTTGTGATGACCATATCATTTTTCTGAACATGCCGTAATGCTTTCGAAGTACAGGGAATCATAACTCTATATATCCTTTCCAATGAACTTTTAACCAAAGCAGATCTAACAGCCCCATAGATGTAGCAGCATGTTCTTTGCTTTGCACAGCAGTTTCGAAGTGCTGAAAAGGTCCCAGTACGGATGCGGCAAACAGGCTGTGGAGTCTTGTGTGTGTTTTATATTTTTCCATTATGTTGTTGCTTTCCTGGGTTGAAAACTCACTAAGAACTCAGTGAGAATTTGCTGTCTGACTTTCAATGTGTGACAATCTTGAAGACTTTGTGCAAATAACTCCTGAAAGTAATGAAGCATGTGGCGGAGCAAGCCATGGGTTCTGAGATGCTCGCAAGAGCTTCCAAGAGTTCTGGGACAGACAGCACAGCAACCAAAAAAAATCAATATTTTCAATTGTCAGAGACTTGGTATAAAATGTTAATGGTATAATATAGCTATGTCATATAATGTATACATTACAGAATGACTCTATATTGATATTAATATTGTGAAGATGAACTTGGGAAAGAGCACCGATATTAAAAAAAGCTGAAATGTCACTAAATATTTTCATTATAGTGAAGACATATAATTCCTATAAAAAAACCTATTTAGTTTCTTTCACAAGTGCCTTACTTTTGAGTTTATATTTTTTTAAATATTATATGATGTAGTAAAAATGTAGTAAGAATGTAGTAAAAAGTGTGTGGCATAGCAGCCAACAGCTTCTGTGTTGATGAATTTGCTGGATGTTATCGCAGCTCAGAGCACAGTGAGGATGTGAGGCTATAAAAAATGCATACGCTCATGAAGGACAAAAGTTAATAATGTCCTTCCTTACATTTAACCATAATAATTTCCTTTTAAAAAATCCATAATATTATGGGAGAATCTATGTATATTACAACAACATCAAAAACCTGTCATAATACAGATAAGATTTTTTAAGTGATTCACACTGCTGAAAGGCAATCGAACTGGATGTCTTGGATTGTAAAATGTTACACGGTAAGTTGCTGTATGGCACTGTAGTTTTATACTTCACTGACTATGCTCTATGAATAGTACAACATGGTTCTTTCTTTGAACCTACGGGTAATACATGTGACGATGTTAGGTTTTTCACTTAAAAACNTGGCACTGTAGTTTTATACTTCACTGACTATGCTCTATGAATAGAACAATATGGTTCTTTCTTTGAAGCTAAGGGTAATACATGTGATGATGTTAAGTTTTTCACTTAAAAAACAGTCTTCATTCTTACAGTGAAGTAGAACTCCTTTATTCTTACTTCATTTGACAGTTGAATTGTGTATTGTAATGATATCTTAACTCGCACATGCCAGTCAGAAGGCCTGTGCCAGAGACTTTTACTACAGTATTAATGAAGATCCCGTGGCCATCAAAGAATAGGTGTCTAGTGTAAGCTAATTGTCTAGAAGGGCAAAAGAGACAGACTTGCTCTGTGTNGAGACAGACTTTCTCTGTGTTCGAAATCCAGTGATAGGTGTTCAGCCAAGTACCCAGTGTACAGGTTAGATTATCAGACACCTCATTTTATATTTCTGAAACTCTGAAAGTTATGATTTGGCCAAGGTCTGGACTTTACCTGTGTTTTGCCCATTACTTTTCCTGCAGGGAAGCAGCATGAGTCCTGGGTTTAATGGGATTTTACAATTCTGTCTGCTTCGGAAAAAATCATAAAGGGCTTCATGATATAGAAGAGGAGTTTCTTCAAGCATGGCTCATAGGTCAAACCAAGGTAGTATACCTCCTACAACATTGTTGCACACATGTTCCGTAGTGGCTCATCTCAACAAGGGTTCTGTATGCTCGGTCACGTACTAAGTAGAATTCCAGCTGGCTGAATGAATTTTTGAAGGGCAAGTTTGTATTTTGTAGCCAGATACACAGAAGGGCAAAAAGCCCCCTTTGTCTGCGTTTGTAGTGTCATCCTGGAAGGGTATACCAAAGGTCTAAGGATATTTCGTATGCAGCATCCTCTTCAGAATTTGGAAGCTGAGCAAGCAATAGAGAAGCAGTACAAAGGTTAATAATGTGCTATGAATACGTGAAAGGAAATGGAGAAGAAGCGGCTCAGCAGTTGAACTGTCCCCTCACGGCCTTTGCAAAAGGTGAAAGGTTTCCTGGGACAACGTGGTCCCAGATAGACTGTGGTATTTTCCAGACTGAGCACCAGAATTCCATCTGTTACACAGAAATACAGAACACAGTGTGTCCAATTCAGCACCTAAAGTGAGAAATTGGAATGATTTAAACAATTATATCATATCTAATCTCATAACTCTGATATCTCTCTTGCATATCCTGCATTTGCCTAAAATAGAAAAAGAGCCAAAATGGAAAGATTTCTTTAGACGGACCAAATTTATCCACCAAAGGCTTTGCCATAACCCTGCATTGTCCTTTCATTCCCTAGTATATCCTTAATCTTTGGAACGTAAAAGTTGTGGCAGTATATATATTCCCTGTGGAGTCAGAATTAACCTACAAACCATTCTGCATCTTTAAAGTGACAATATGCTCTTGAGGAACAAGCTAAAAATTCAAGGTTTTTTTTATGACTACCTTAAGACACTTTGCCTTTCGCAGTAAGAAAGCTCAGTGCTTGTATCTGATAGTGTTTCTTTTCCTGCAGCTTCGTGTCACCCTGCGTTCCTCATTGTACAGAAACTGTAATGATGTGTCATCAGGGAGATGGACCAGTTGAAGTAAAACTGCACTGCTAAATTTATTTTCTACCTTACCTGGCTTTAAAGGGCTTGTCTTTTCAATCAGAGACTCCAGAAGTACATAGTTACATTAGGCCACAATTTTCATTTTCAGCTTTTGCAAACTTACACTAGGAACGCTGAAACTCTTGCAACAAGTGTAATTAGACAGCTAATAGTATTTCAGCTCACATAAATATAAATTTACATGTTTCTGCCTGAACTACATTCGACAAACATTTTACACAAAAGCTAGTTTAACAGGGTACTTTTGAAATTTCTGAGTTGAATGAAAATTGAATGCACCATTACTTATTTCACTCCAAATTAACACAAAGCAGATAGATCAGATCAGAGGAAACTGGCCATGTAGTCCAATATATTGTCAACAACAGTGGTCAATACTGAATCCGAATCTTTAGTGAAAGTAAGTGAGCAGAATTAGAGGAGTGATTTGAGTCAAAGCTTCTCAAAATGCTCTTTCTGAATCTCTAATCACGTTTCAGAAGCTCTCCAAGGCAGTGCTGGTGTCTTTGCATCGAGTAGTACTTCATAGACTAGTTAACGGAAGAAAAATCTGATGTTTAGGCTCTGCAGCTGTCCTACAGGGAGGAGTTCCAGAGCTTATGCACATGGTATATGAAAAAGTACCTATTTTTGATTTTTTGACCCTGTCAACCACTGATTTTACTGTAAGAGACAGTGAACAAACTTTGTTTTTTCACCACACCAATGCTGTTCCATCCCTCCCCTTAGCTGTCTCCAGTACTGAAAAGACCTACATTTCAGTTGCTCTTTGCAAGGAGTTCTTTCCCTAGTTCGAATCATCCTTACTTTTCTCCAAATTTTTCTAGTTTTCGTGAATAGCACAGGATACTCAAGGTGTGAATGCACAATGGCACACTGCAGGTTGTTTTCTATTCCTTTCCTAATAATACCTGGCATCCCATTTCCCTTTCCGGCTGCTTCTGAGCAGTTGCCTAACATTTTCATAGAATCGCCTATTATAACCCCAAGGTTTCATTTCCCAGCAGGTCATATCACAGCACTGTATATTTAAAGCTGGGATTGTTTTAACCTGCGCACGTTACTTTGTGTTTATCTATACTGTGTTTCATCTGATATTTTGTTATCCAGTCAGTCAGTGTTGCACGGACTTTCTGCAGTAATACACAATTGGCTTTCGCGAATTCTCTGCTGCATCGCTTAGTATCGTCATGCACCCCTCTCTCACTTCTCCAGAAGGTATCACATAGTCCTGGCCTTCTCACAGGTCATGTCCAGGGGAAATCTTCCCCCAAAATGACAGTAGAAAACGTTTCCCACTGTCTGTTTTCTACTTTCAGCTGATTCTTTAACAGTTGAAGAAACTGTCATGTGAAATCATTAAAATTTTAATTATCCTGAAACCAAATGTTTTCCTTGACAAAAATGAAGTTAATTCATTTCAAGTTGGAGCAATATTGTATGTTGAAGAGTTTAAGAGTCTTTCTCAATGAACATTTATTTTGGGTGTTTCAGTATTTTACGCTAGATTTAAATTTCTGCCTCCAACAGCTTTGTAGCGTAACAAACTCCACATTGTTTTGCAGGTAAATTTTGGAGATTTTCCAACATTCACTAGGAGTACTGCATGAAGGTACAGCTCACTATCATTTAGACATAAAACATGCACTGTTTTTTTACAGACAGTCCTAGTTCAAACTGCAACAGTCAAGTTTGCTGCTTCAGGCAAAACTCCCTTAAGCAGACAGACAAACCCACCCAGATACACACAGAAGTAGAATGAACATTCAGATACTCACGTCTTTGTTTCATTCATTATTTGTTCCATTCTTGTTCCATCATACGCTATTACTCCAATGCAGACTCTCTTTTTTTCCTTTCAAGAAACTCCTGTGGTACTTAGAATAATATAGGTTATTCTATAATAATATAGATTTTTCCTTTCCAAACTTCCTTATCTAGATCTAGCAATTCTACCAAGAGGCTACTTGCCTACTTTACAAGGAAAGAAAAAAAAAAACAAAACAAAACAGTTTTACTAAGAAATACAGCAGATAATAGCAGATGGATAAGGTTAAAAAGAAAAAAGGCCATTTGTCGACTATAGGTAGACACCAGGAAGAAATTTTCATCCATTCCAAATGGCTATAGAGCAGCAGAACAACTTCTGGAAATACTATTACTTTACCACACCTTAAAACTCTTAAGACTTTTGTGATAATGGTTTGCCCTCTGTGTTCTATAAATTTTTCAGATGGAAAGTAATACAGGTTAAACATTGGAAACTTCAAGATTTTTGCAAAAGTAAACAAAATCGTAAAGCTTTAGCGTAGCTTGTTACAAGATACCATCTGAGATTTGATACAGTTGAATTGAAATCTGGACAGGGCTTCAAATTATTATTTTTTCGTGTCATGAAACTCTAAGGGGGAAAAAAGTCTTCATTAGGCCTACTTATAATCTAATGAAAAGATTTCCATTGATTCATGTGGAAAATGAATCCGGCAACTATTCAGAGCCTGCATGTATTTCAGCTTTATTCTTCAGACATCCTGCATTTATTCCTAGTATACATGTTAACTTATTGTTAAAATAATTCCCTTGACATCAAATAGAAGAGCTGGGGGGACAATAGCATTCTGCAAGACGGTCAATTTCTGATCACGAATCTTCAAACAATACCTTGTTTGAGCAAAAATGCTGTTAAACTTGTGAGTGATATAACAGATCTACTGGTGGAAAAGAGTGGAATTAACCATCATTGGCATCAAGGCTGTGTGAAATAAGAAGGGTTTAAAAACCAAGACCTCTGATAGTTGGTGTGATTTCAAATGTGTTAGCCTGACTTGCTTAAGCTAAGCCTGCCCTCAAAGTTAAGTGTGTGCGTACTGATCTTTACCAGGGTTATGAATTCCAGTGTTCTTACCTTCAGGCATACGTTTACTCAGTCAGCTGAAACAGAGTGCTTACTGACATTAAAGGTGCAAGGTTAACTTTATCTAATAGTGTGGACTTAAAAAATTCAGTTATTTTTTTTTTAAACTAGTATATGTACAAAGTTTGATTTGACTATTTTCACTTGGAAAATTATTTTAAACTGTTTTAGAAAGAGAAAGATGAAGTTTCAAAGCTAACAAGATGCTGTACACAAGAAGGGAAATACTTAAACGGAATGACTGATTACACATATGAATATCTATGACTCTATACACATCTTTATTCCTACCTTTGATAAATAACTTGTATGAAAGACAAAGGATGTAAGTGCCTCGGGTATTTACAAAAAGATATTTTCTGGATAGTCACATAACTGGTATGCACATCCAAAATTCTGTTATTCATATGTACACATCACAGATTTGCCAGCGTGCATTTCCTAGCTTCTGGTTGTTGCCTTGTGGCTTTCAACTTTTCCTCACAGCTGCAATTCTCTGTTGACCAATCACATATTTTAAGAGCACCACTGCCTTCCCAGCAATTCATCCGTGGGATCATGTTTGTTCATAGGAACACATAAATACAAGCTTTAAAACCATTTCTTCAGTTAGCACTGTTTATGGAAGCCACAGTTATTTTCTGAACAGATATTCCTCCTTTACTTAACCAACAATAACATTTTACCAATGGGATAAAGGGATGAGTTCACTCAAGGGATGAATTCTTCTATATGGCCAGTCCAGTTCTACAATGACATTTGTAAACATCAGTTTTCTTATAAGACTGTTGTAAATTATAACATTTCTAAAAGAACTCTGCTTACAAATGCATATGTTATATGCAGAACAGTTGTCTAGGTTGAGCATACAAAGGAGCAATAACAGGACTGGCAGGTGGTGAAAAAGTGACAATGAGCCAAAAGGGTTGATTTAGAAGACTAAATTAAACAATGTAATTTTCAATGGCACTGTGCAAGTGGGGTGATATAAAATACAGAATCAGAGGAAGTCAGTGTCTGTGGTTTGTTCAGGTGCTCTTGGGCTGAAGTGGGGGTATGAGGACAAATTACTGGTGCAGAGTAATACTGTGATTTATGGTCCTCATTTAAAATTTTACATTTATTTATTCATCAGAGTCCTGGTTTTGGAGCTTTGGTGTTATTGTGCTAATAACACATTATTGAGAATTGCTAAGAAGTAACACACAGACTTGATTTATTCTTACGGTGAAGCTAGGGAAGCTGATGTAATTGCAAGTAACATCTGTAGCCTTGTTTGAAGCATAGGTACTGACATTTTGCCCTATTTTTTTTTGTTCTGTCTTAAAATTAAAATGTTCTCCAAAGATCTACTTTTCCTCTCCTCAGAGTGATTAACAGCCACCAAAATACTGGATTTTTTACCAAGGATTTAGAACATAAAGCTACAATAACACATAATAAATATATTCCACTTTTCATGGTTTAACCCCAGCTGGCAACTAAGCACCACGCAGCCGCTCGCTCATTCCCCTCACAGTGGGATGAGGGAGAGAATCGGAAGAATAAAGGTGAGAAAACTCATGAGTTGAGATAAAGACAGTTTAATAGGTAGAGCAAAAGCCACACACACAAGCAAAGCAAAACAAGGAATTCATCCCCATGGGCAGGTGGGTGTTCAGCCATCCCCAGGAAAGCAGGGCTCCATCACACGTAACAGTGACTTGGAAACACAAACCCCATCACTCCTAATGTCACCCCCTTCCTTCGTCTTCCCCCAGCTTTTTATTGCTGAGCATGATATCACATGGCATGGAATATCCCTTTGGTCCGTTGGGGTCAGCTGTCCCGGCTGTGTTCCCTCCCAAATTCTTGTGCCTCCCAGCCTGCTCCCTGTTGTGGTGGTGTGAGGAGCAGCAAAGGCCTTGGTGCTGTGTAAGCGCAATAACTAAAACATCCCTGTGTTATCAACACTGCTTTCAGCACAGGTCCAAAACATAGCCCCGTACTAGCTACTGTGGAAAAAATTAACTCTAATCCAGTCAAAACCAGAACACCCCTTTACAATGTTTTGCAAGTCCATTAAAACAAAATGTTACCCAAATAAACAGAAAAATAGAGATGAATGATACGAGGCTACCTCCTTTGTCTTTTAAAATCTTCGCATATTTGATTGCAGAAACTCCAACAGCAGCACAAGACCTCTTACAATCAGCATGGGATTATTCTCTTTGCACACTTCCTAATGTATCTAGATAATGTGAAGAAATTCAACAAGAATTCCTACAATTCCTACCTCCCATACTGTTTTCCTCTACTTTGGAGAAATCAGTGTCACAGTTCCTGAAACTCTATAACCTTCTTATCCTGCAGATTCTGTGAAGATGATTGATACCAGCTCAAGAAATAACTACTCAGTAAATAATAAATGATTTGATTTACTGTCAGCTAGTTCACTAACAATCATGCTAGTTCACTTTGTACATATTAGGAGGGCATACTCACTTAGATATGGGAAGTGCAGTGGAGTTTCCTTGTGCCAGGCAGTCAAATTGGGGATGGGAGTAAACATGCTGTAGTCTGTTGCACATCCTTTACTGTTGGTCAAAGGTGCATTATTGTCGGACAGAAGGGTAAAAGCTGAGACTGCAGCCTGTGATTTTCAATGCATTAGGACGTGCTACAGTGAGTTCAAGCCATAAAACTTCTCAAAAAAGTGAAAGTTCTAGGAAAAAAAAAGTGTCCTGCGTGGCCCCTTGTTTCCTCAACTCTACTTGCTGTTAGGAAGGGTTGGGAGGAAATAAAATGGGGACCATCCTTTGAAAATAACAAGAGTGGAATGGATATTGACACATAAGTTCTTCTCAAGTGACTGTGAGAGGGTCACATTTATCTAGAATAGGAAAGCTCTCATTTTGTCTCCCACAGTATAAAAAGAAAAACCACAGGAAAAAATGAACTTGCAATCTTGTCTCAAAAGGCTGATAGCTCAGTCAGCTGCTACAGAAACCTCTGTAATGCTTCGGCTTCCTTTAACACTGTGTGTTTCTGGATGAATAAAACCTGAAAGCAGTAGATATGATTCCACAAATTGTTTCAGTAATGCACAGTTTCACAAAAATTAGGCTCTACTCCCTCACCTTAGGAAAAACAAAAGTTCAACACTACTAACAGCCAAAGTTGTGTCTAAGACCTGTATGATATACTTTCAGATAAACAGTTAGCATCACATATTTTTGTTTCGCAGAATAATAATTTTCTGTTAAAATATTTATTTAACTATTTTCCTTGGACTTCTGTTCAGCTTAACACTCCTCACAGAGCATATGTTTATGTAGTGTATGTAGCCGCTCTTCTTAAATTCTTTAAGAAGTCTTTAGTTTGAGTATATGATTATTGATAACATATATATAATCCAGGAAGTATTTAATGTGTACAAACAACACCCTGAGCATTTAAGTATAAGGCGGGTGGAAAAGGTAAATGTATTGCTTCTCTAACCAATTCACTATAGCCTATAATGACAGGGTGGAATCTGGCAAAACAAAACAAAATAAAACAAAGCAAAAAACCAAACCCAAAAAAGCAAAGCCCCAAACCCCATTTTTGGCTTGAATTAAATGCAGAGATTGGTATAGACCAGCTTGTCCAAGCAGAGTAACTCATGTATTTAAGTAGCATTAGGTTCTGGTAAATCCACTTAGAAGTCTGGCGATCTTGTGTATTTCCTTGTCAGAAATGTGTTTTAACATGGGTTTGCCAGTTTAATCTTTGGCCAGAAATTTGTTTTAAGATATTGCCAAGGCTATGCAAACATAGGAAATTAGCCTCTTCAGAGGAAATCTTTTTAGAGGAAATAATTTCCTCTCTTTAGAGGAAATCTTTTTAGAGGAATCTTTTAGAGGAAATCTTTTAAATTTGAGACCAAGCACTTAATTTCTGGGGACTGAATCTTTTGTTTGTGAGTAATGATATAGTAGTACTCAGCAGTGGTGCCACTAAAGCAACGCGAAATTAAAGGGAATTTCAAGATCTGATACTCTTCTATGCAAATTAACGGAAATTGTTCAGATGGCTTCTGAAATTTAGTTTCAAATAAGATAACTGCCTTAAAAAGTCAATAATTTATAACTAAAGGCTTGAATAGTACTAAAACCTGGGGAGACAGTGAACTATTCATCCTTAAAAAGAAACATATGCATTTCGTTCACACCTTGAGTTCCCTCCATAGAAGCTTTCTCCGGGATCTTCCCATTTACAAGCTCTATTCATGAGTTGTATTTCTAATATCAGTGGAGCTGAAAACCATAAACAAATACTTTAATTTAGTGAAAACAGCATTTTAATATTAAATCAAGACGGTCTTGCATTTTGGTTCCTTATTTAAACCTGTGATTGCATGTCAGACATAATTAGGTTTCTAACTGGGCATTCAAAGTTGATTAGTGTATCTGAACATGCGATTAAGATGAAAGATTGTTCTGCAATACATATTTTCCCTTTTGTATTACTTAGGGACAACTTTGATTTGATATGTAACCATTTAACGAGAGCTTTAATAATATATATTTTTTTAAAGATGAGGAAACACGAGGATATTTTTACCTTGCTCATGGTAATTTAATACTGATTTAATACTCTCAGAAACAGTGGGTGCAGAACAGGTTTTAATGAATAAGAGATATCTTTTTATGAAAAGTTACTTTTATTTTTACTTGTGTCTCAACCTTACTAACGCTGTGGATTTCTTTCCCATTTTTCCGGCTTCCTCTGTGAGATTCTTTGAAGAAAATAATTTTCACATCCATCTTAAGAATGTCTGGTAGCAAAGGCCAATTATAGAGGTCATGAATTTAAGGCACAAGTTAAATCTTCCACTAGTAGAATTGAAAGGTCAATTCCTACTTTTAAAGGTGCAATTTGAATGGTACCATTATCAAGAGGGTACTTTTTCCTTAGATGATGGGAGATGGCTGTGATGCTGCAGAAAATGTTCCTGTTTATTTCAACACACATGTGCAAACTACGCATAGGAAAGTAATTGCTCTCTGGAGGATGGTTGCACCTTGAACAGCAGTCAGAAGAAACTCTGTTTCCCTGAGTTTGGGTTGTAGTTTAATAGTTTCAGCTTCTAGTTTACATAGCCTAATTTAGATCTATAGCATGTCTCGACAGAGTAGAAATCTGTGCATATTTTCTACTAATAGTTCTCATTATTTTCTCCTCGACAGAATTTAACATCTTCATTTAAATGCTAATTTTTTTTCTGTTAACTGCAGAAATAACATGCTTGAAGACAAATATAACATTTCAAGTTCTTCTATGAAAAATAATAGCAAAATTCATGCAGTCATCCAAATCAGTCAGTAACCTTCCAAGACAACACCAGGAGAAACACATTAAAAGTGAGTCGACAGTGAGAAACACCACTGCTGGTTTATTGCAGAAACATCACTGCTGAGTAACTGCAGACAGATTAAAGTTTTTCTTTTTTTTTAACTGAGTGATCAAGTGAAACACGTAATAGAGTATAAACACATCAGCCTGGTGTCTTCACAACAGACCTATGTTTTGTTTTCTCAAATTCAGATGCTAATGTTTTTGATCAGTTATTGTCTCACATTTATTCACACAGCCTAAAGTTAATGGACCATGATCCTTCTCTTCTTTGTCTGTGGTTATATTTACATGAGATTTAGAAAGAGATGCTTATTCTACAGTGACATCAAAGCAGCTGCTTTCCGTGGTTAGGCATGTCTCCCAGTTGTAATTAAACCAGTCAAGGAATGTGTTTGCTCTGACCAATATTAATGGGAACCCTAAATACACTTCCTGGCCAAGACCTCCTCTCCAGCATGCACTTCAGATTGGAGAGGACAAGAAGCTCTAAGAACACAAAAAATTTGAAAGACCAAAGAAAGATCAGCAGCTACAGTGTTACAGAAATGAGATTCATCTGTGAATTCCCACTCTTTTCCTGGGAAAGATTCTTCAGAGAGGAGGACCTGTTTGCAGATAGCCACTTGCCTGCTGTCCCTTTCTCCTGACAACACGTAGGCCAAAGCATGTGGTTCCCAAACCATCATTAGTGGGACACATTTAAATTCAATGCTAGAAGAGCAAATTGCGAGAATCACGATGTAGAAAGACACCGTGGTTTTTTCATACATGCCTGACGTGCACACATCTTACTTTTTGGCAATGAGGTAAGTAAAACAGGTGGAGGCCATGTTAGAGCCAAAAAGGTACTAAGTGATGTTTTGCTGGCTTGAAACCAGCCTAGAGAACCTAAATCTGTACACTAGAATCTGGATATTTAATAACCTATACAGGCTTTTTTACTGCGGAAATGCAAGGCCTTAACTGGCTTCCAGGCCCTTCCAGGTTCTCATAAGTATTTGTTTAAACATCTATAGGCTAGAAAATGACTGACAAAAACCCCATACCTGGACACCTGTAGCATAAAGAACTGAATATGGATGTCTGGAGAACATAACGAGTCAAACACAGAGGGCCTAGCTTGCAATCCAGAAAGAAACAGGCACTGAAATTGACCAAATAAAGGAAATGTCGAACCGGTTTGTAGTGAATAGTATATTTTAGGAAGAAGCAAAGGCTTGCATATGTGATCCCTGATAGCAGGAGAGACAAGGAAATCTCTGGATTACAAGTAGAATAAGAGGAGTAATAAAAAGTCCTAATTAGTGTTGGTTTGATTATATCCTATAGGTCAGGAGATGGTTTCCTGATGAAGTCACTGAACAGAAGCTGAGAAGAGCCTGGGATCAGTTCCCAGCTCTTCCACTGCCACGCTAGCTAACAAACAGCAAGTCATCTAATCAATCTGGGTTTCTGTGGAATTATCTTTTTTATTCTCCATGTCTATGTGTATTTCNCATGTCTATGTGTATTTCCATTGTCAGGTAGGCAGAACAGCTATTATCTCTTTTTGAGCTACACTTTCATCCGCAAACTGCATTTGATGGAGTTCTTTCAAATCTGGGGCAAGTTAAGATCATCATCCTGTCTCTGAGTTTTCTGCTTTGTGCCCATTTCTGGGAGTATTTGGTTTTATATGGACAGAAGAAACAATTGAATATATTACAAAATGAACAAAATATATATTTGTTCATGAACTAAGACAAGGAGGAAAAGCTATGAAATAGTATATTGAAACAGATGTACTACATTTAGATCCACATTCATCAAGAGAGCCATCAGCGATATTATAGGAGTGATATTTTTCCCAGAAAATATCAAAGATATTTTAGAGAAATTTGTATCAAAAAGGGAGAGGAGAGGAGAGGAGAGGAGAGGAGAGGAGAGGAAATTC
>RSEF01000004.1:68877530-68893693 GCA_003993805.1 Himantopus leucocephalus | reverse complement strand
TTAAGGTCCCTTCCAACCCAAACCCTTCTATGATTCTATGATAGTGAGCGTTACTACTTAGTTACCAGTAAGCATCATTTCCATGTGTTCCTCATGCCAGAAAAAGTGTGTGTGAGTGCAATAAGAATGTATGTTGGGGAAAATCTCCAGATGCTCCATAGTTTTGAAGTCAGGGCACCTAAATACATCTGCTCCTGTTTTGAAAAAGCCTGTCTACTGTCTAATAAGAACGAGGTATTAGGAAACAATTCTTACTCATTGCTATAGCATTCATTGTGGTCATTTATTTCCTCATAATCAGCCGCAAGTAACTGTAACTGTTGTCCTTTAAAAATTAATTCAGCACTTTATGTTTTTTAAAGTGATGTATGACAAAGGTTCTTAAGTTCAAGCTGGAAATAATGCTGTCACTTCAGCCATATCCTTCATTTTCCTTTGTTGTGTGATGTTTTCCGAAGGCAGATTAAAAGCTGCTTGATGGTCTTTCAAATGGTATTACCTGTTGTTTCAAGGGGAAATGTTATTTGAACTGGTGTGAAGCTGATGTTGCTTTTAAAGTCCGAACCGCTTCTTTCCAGGCCAAAGAAGACCCCAATACATATAAAATTTAAGGGAAAAACTTCCAGGAAACACAGCAGTCTGTTGCTTGTTCTTTACGCAGAACCTCACCGCTGGAGGAAATCAGCCCCGTACGGAGTCTCATTAGCTACGCTGAGACCTGTTCGATGTGTACGAACATCAGGCTGCTTAGGGCATTGCTTTTGGCTGCTTCCTGGGTCGCAGGCTTGCAATAACGATGTAAGGGATGTAGCACCTGGTTAAACCAAGTCCTAATGAGATGGACCAGAAAATGCTAAAATGATGGCAGGAAGGGAAAGAGTACATGGAAGTAAGAAATGGAACAATAGTCCCATCTTCTAAATGTTTTTCAACTTACACGTGAAGCCAGTGGATAAGGAATGTTTCCTTCTCTCTCCTGCTTGAACCACAACTCCATTCCTGATCAGAAATTAAAATGATCAAGGATCTTAAACATTAGTAGTATCATGACGGACACAGGCTGATTCATATCAGCCCTGACATGACTGCAAGGCTATTTGGTGACAGCAGCTTGCAGGTGACATCTCTTTTTTTAAGAATAATTTTCTGCAGTAAATTCATGCCTGGATGTAAGTATTAGCAGCCGTGACTGTTCAATCAGAAACTACATTGGTCAAATTATCATCATCGAAATAAAAGTTAGTGATTTGAGTAGAACCTTAAAAACCCACCCTGCTACCTTTAACATAAAGAAGCCATCTTCAGCAGTGCTCCTAAGTGACTTTCATAAAAATATTTTATGCAGTAAATGGAGTCAGCCTTATTTATTTACTTTCCACTGAAAACCAGCTCAAAAATATTAGAAAGAAACGGTTCAGCAAAGTGAGCCACATACAGCCTAGTGAAGGATATATGTGAAGAATAAGGCATACATAAGAAATATTCCAAGATCTCCCTTTAAAAAACAAATGAAAGCTCAACAAAACAGCTGGAATACAACAGTGACATTATGCACCTGTTTAGGCCTGAACCTGAAGAAATGGAGGTCTGTTTTAAATTATTAAGGAACTGAAATAATAAGCAGGATGAAATTCCATTTCAGTTCCCAGGAAAGAAGGGCTTCACACTTATATAAAGAATTGTTCTCTCCAACCTACTAAATGATGCAGAGGTTTGCGAAAATGTCTCTAAGATGGGGTATAAAATAAGTGATTGGAGACTTGGGAATTCATTTCCGAGGAATATTTTTCTTTATTTTTCTGTCCTTACCAAATTAACACAGACAATGGTTTTCATTATTGCCAAGTGGTTACTGCTAACTTAAGTAAGCCTTATTTTTGAGACATTTAAAGCAGAGTTTCCTTAGAAATTAACAGCTTTAAGAATCTTCTCCTGTGAAGACTATAGACTTTCTTTTACAAGAACTAGCATTTGATTCTAATTGCAGCTCGACTGTCAAGTGTGACTTTGATGTTTATGCTGTATCCGGTATACCTAAGGATAACGACCTTTCAATTCATTACACATTTTAAAGTAAAAACTAAATCTGGAGAGTTGCCTTAAATCAACACTGGCTCTGTCTGTACTCAAGGAGGTTATACTCATAAGTAAATTAGATTACTGTTTTAAGAAATACCAGTAAGTCCCTTTTCTAAGTATAGAAAGGCAGTGGTTAAAAGCAGCATTGTAAATCTTATTTCCAATTAGCTTAAGCCCTATAAACATTCACTGAAGGCTCTGCTAAATCTGCTTAAATTCAGAGACTGTCCACCATTTGCCAGCTGGTAGTTCCTGTCTGGAGATTTAGCAACAGATATCTGTGGGATGGGAAAAAGCTGATTAGAGATGAATAATGAAGAGAGACCAAATCCCCATTAACCAGGTCTGAAAGCAGAGTCTAACAAATGACCCGATGTGATATTTAATAGTGCCCAGTTAGGCAAAGAGCAATAAGCAATAGATCCTGCTTTGTATGAAGGACAGTGCAGAACTGCATATGTCCTACGTGCTTTGAGCTTCCTGTGGATTCGGTGACTTTTTAAAATATACAAAACCCCCTTATACTTCACCAAACTGATAAATAGATATTTAGTGCATGGAGTTCTATCAAAGAACGAGAATCTGGATTTTCATAAAACAGATGTGTTTAGTGAGCTTCATAAACATTAAAATAAAAAGAATTAAGGTCCAGAAATGAGGAAAGAGAGTTTAAGTAATATGATCACAATGGAACAAAAAATACTAAAAAAGGTGAATCCTTATATTTCCTTTCATATTCACCACACTGTCTGTGAAAGAAATCACTGAGGCATGTGCCAGCCTCTGTTTTTCTGTATTTGAGAATAAATTTAAAAATGTGTTGAAGTCACTCGGAGTCCACTAACTATGGTGAGCCTTGTGTCAGAACTATTCTGCATTTGCTATAGCAAATTCCTCTACTCATTCTCTCAGGCAGAACAACTTCCCTAGATGACAAAAAGCATCACCCATCCGTTGAGATGAGTCTCCTCTTTGACATGGGGAGTTGAGTAATAAGCTGAGAATTCAAACTTATTCCCTTCAAGTCACCATGTCTTGCTAAGTATTTAGACTTCCCTGCTCAGGAGGTGCTTTTTTTTTTTTAAAGCTTCAATGCCACATTTATTTTGCTATTTCAAAAATCTATGGGTATCATTGATATAACTGTGCATCTTCAAAGCAAAATCAGTCTATAGCTGAGTAAAAAAAATCCGTAAGTTTTTCTTCTTCTGATTACATACTGAACGAAGAGGCTCACCGTTGTACTGTAGTGGAATTCATACTCCTACTAAATAACAAAAAGAAATACTGTCTTGTTTTCTGATTCCCCTGTCTAGACACATTTTGTGTAGTGGGCAATTCTGAATTATGAGACTAGAGTTCCACTGAGGTGTTCTGCTGACATCATAAGCCATACAACCAAAGCTCAAGCGGTTTATGTTGTCATTAGAATCCCAACTGAATTGTATAAAACTACATAATTCACAGTGTGCCTGTTTGTTTTATATAATAATACACAGTCTGAGTTCCTGATTCAGTTCCTTCTTATTCCCATTGAGGCCATCCTTCCCTTTCCCCCAAGTAGCTTTCTGACAGCACAATTGAAGCAGCAGTTTGTTATAAAATAAAAGGTGTTTTTGTAATTGGCAGATTTCTCTATTGAAAGAAAAGAATGAGCAGTTCTTGAGAGGGAAATGTAAAAGTGAATATGTCAGTGGAGACAAAGAAGATGAATTTGGGGTTGAAACGTTGTTCATCAAAACTGGATCAACACGGGGGTTACTAAAGCAGGAGAACATGAGAACTGGGAAGGAACAAACCTCTTAGATGAAAGTATGGATCAAGCTGAACCGCTAGTCTCAAGAGTATCCCTTTTAAGAGATTTAAATTATTTGAAAAAAAGGCAAGGTATTTTCTTATTCAACAAACAATGGATCTGGAAAGACACCATCCAAACTTGGGGTTTGTCAATACAAGTTCTTCCTAAGGTTTAATTCTTTTAAATGGCGAGCCATGTTTTTTTGAATTTGTGAGCTGGCGCTAGAAAGAACCAATCTTCCAACATGTCCTCAAACCATCTTGACCCAGTTTTCTCTATGATAGGAGCTTTAGTGATAAGTTAATGCTAAGAGAAAATGCTGGTTGGAGCTTGTAGGAAACTGAAAGTCTGGAGAATTTTAAATACTGGATAGTTTTTCTTTTTTTCCCTCCATGTATAAAATCCGATTGCCAGAACTCCATGGCATTAGGTAGCACAACAGTTTCACTTTTCTGAGTCTTTGATATGGCCCTTATGCATTTTTGAGCAAGGAAGAGAAAGCATCGAAAAATATGAAGCAATCAAGAGATAAGCTAGTGTGTGCTCACGCAGATGTTAAGATAGGCTACTTAAATGGCTTAAGAATATCCAGTGAAAATTTAATTACTGTGTGTGGCCTCCTTCTAGTACGCTTAAAAAGTTGAATGAATAATGCATTGCAAATCTCCTATGATCTCACCCTAACAAAAGATATTTTTCATTAAGAAACAAACAACAGTGTAGCCCATAGCCTTCAGAGAGGCTGCTGTAGTAGACCAGACTATTTTTAGACAGTAACTGGGGATTTTATGCTTTCAAACATATTGGCCATGATAAGAAGCCTTTAGAGTTCCTTCTTTTAAAGGAAAGATATCAGCAAACAGCTAACAGAATAATTTACAATTCTGAAATGATACTCTTGTTTGTTTAAATCTGTTTTCCTTTTGAAACAGAACTTTGGCTGATGCTATAGATTCTTCTCTAGTTAAAGTATTGTGCTTAGATTGTCGTCGTGAAATTCATAGCTCCCACTCTCAGCAGAGATATGACACAAAGAAAAGATCAGCAGAGAAAAAAGGGGAAGAGTCTTTTTCATGAAATGGCACCAGAGGATCTTTCTTCAGGGAATACTTAAAATAGATGTGTTTACTTCTGATACACTCACGTGTCTGATAACAGTAAGCAGATTAAGTATATACAGGAGATCTTTTATGCCTGCTTCCTTTGAGTGAAGGGTATTACGTTTGTAAATCAAAGTCTAAATGCTGGCAAAGGGAGCAAACTGCATAATCCTGTTGAAAGGTTTATATCTTTAAACAGCATTTTAACATAACTGTAACTTGACCATTCCTTCAGTTCAGCTTCAGGAACAGACAGATGAGGACATGCTTCCTCAAAACAAATCAGTCACAGCTCCTAAGAAATACTTTTTCTTAATTTATTTCCTAAATTTTCAAAATGAAGGTATTTTTACAAACCACAATGTGTGTTTATAAGAACCAGTTCCATCTTCTTTGAGTTTTATAAAAGTGTAAATTAAAATTTTAGCTAAAGTAAGCCTTCAGTCTTAAATTTACAGAGCTGTGGTAAAATAAATCCCATGTGAAAATTTTTTTAACAGTCAGAAGAATGCATATAACTTTCTGTCTAGTAGCACTGCAGACAAAAAGAATAGACACAGTTTTAGGTGTTGCATGCATGAAGTCAAACTCCTCAAGAACTTTGAGCAGAGAGAATACATTATGCTTGGAAACATTTCTTGGACTTTATGTTAAATTTGGGGGGTGTGTGTGTTTGATTGTTTTGGTTTTTTTTTTTGTTTGTTTGTTTCTTTTTCTCCTAAAATTGCAAAGAACTGCTCAGATTGGAGCTCTGGAAAAGCCACCTGCACTAGATTTCTGACATGACTCTGACTAAAGTCACCAAAGTGTCCAGCTGTAATATGCATTCTCCGGTCCCAATATAAGAAAAAGAACATTTTCAGTTTTTGATTAATGTAGCAGGACTAAATATAAGCTTAAGAAATCACAATATGTATGGTATTTCTTATTTTATCCTCTCAATTCCTCACTCACTTTGTGAGAAGCCGCTCGGTAGTAATGTATAAAAGCCTGTAAGGAGAAGAGATTAAAGAAATCTTGGGATCCAGCAGGGTAGTGGACTGAACTAAGAACAGAAGTGGCAGAAATAGAGAGGGCAGAGGAGAGGAGCTGCAGTTTTTGAGGAGGAGAGCAAAAGGCAGAGCTCCTGGAAATCTGTGGACAGGGAAACTGGTGCTGGAAAAGAAGGAACTGATTGTGCAGACCAAGACTGGGTGTCTCACTCTGGTGAGAAACTAGTTCTGACTGGGAAAATACCTGGAAAAGGGAATAAATGCAGCTGCAGGCAAGAAGCAGCCTGGATGTGGGCAACAAATTGGAGTTTTCACATGATCAAGGCTGTAGTCAAAATATTGCATCGGTAATTTAACTGTGGAATAAGAAAATATTTGGAAGTCTTCTTCCACACAGAAAAATTCAGGCTTATCCATTTCAAAGTTTTGTAAAGGTGTTTTCCCAGCAGGTGCTTTACGCCAGCTTCGCAAAATAGTCTTGTCTAAGACAGTTCTGATTACTAGAAATAGATGAATACCGTGCTCAGTGTGGGGCAGCAATAAATCACTGGGGACCAAAAAGAAGGTCGAAAAGTGAGAAGATGACAGGAGTATTTTCATTCATTTTGGTCCTAGACATCTCTGGGATTTATGCAGTTATAACATAAGCAGCCAAGCTCTCTCCTGTACAAATTGTCCTGAATTTTACATGTAAGTTCTAAAACCCTCTGCTCAGCATTTCCTTTCAAGTCTACTTCGCAGAACTGTCATTTATAAATTTACAGTCCAAACTGCAGATCATTTTGAACTGTGTGTATGGGATGGATTATTATCTCATTCTAAATAGACTGGAATGGAAAGTCGCATCCTACATCAGCTTGTACAAGAGAAATGAAATGGTGTTTTTTCTCAATGTATCACTCAATTTAGTATGAAATGAAATTTTTTATGAGATTAAATTGGGGATGCAAACCAATTTTCAGTGAGTGTTTACAACTCTAACCTTACCACATTGCTAACTGGGTTAGGTGACAGTGATTACTGTAGTTCTGACAATCATACAAGATATCCCGAGGAGGAACACTAACCAAGATGAAATATTGATTTAATGTGTGTAATGACAACCAAAAAAGAAGAAAGTAGCAGTTCTATTAAGTCAGATTCTAAAAATCAGTGGTACCTCACTTTCTGATCTAAGGAGGGCTAAGTTTCACTGAAATAACATACGGAATTACTGTAACTTAATTATGACCCCCAACTTTTAGGTTTTGTTAAGCAGTCAAAAGCTCCCATAGAAACCTTATGAAAGGAAAAGACAAGTATTTGGTGTCTGAGGCAATAAGCAGAGAGGATGGCTGTATCCTTAGCAACATTGTCACTAGATAAACACTTAACAGAGCTGAATCCTGAAACACATCTGCAGACAGTCTGACACTTGGGCTTAAGCCTGCTGGAGTGAATTTCCACGCCGTTACGCTTAACTACATTTCTCTGTGATACAGGGGTGTCACCTATCTGTATGGTAGTGAATACTTTGGATGAGGGCAGGAGAAGCTAAGCTCCTAAGTTTTCAGCAGGAGCTACACAAGAACATCCTGTAAAATCAAGGATGCCTGAACAGCTTGTAGTGGTACATGTACATGGATCGGGTTTAATTCCAAGGTGAAATCTTGCTGCAATTCTGACCCACCCCATACTAAATTGGTTTGGGCTTACACATTTTGTGGTTTTTAGCACCTCCAGTTATTCCATGATGACTGGGATCAATTTTACAGCAAATGAAAATAGAAAGACGAAGAGGGAATTCTCCCCTCTGCACAGACAATTCTAAAATAACACTGTGAGAGTGTTTGTATGAAAACACAAAAAAGTAAAACCTGTATTTCTTTTGAGGTAGCATGTTCCTGGATGCAAAGGTTTCTAGGCAGCTTTACTGGATAGCAGATATGTCTTGGAAAACAAATATGGCAGGAAGTAAGGACCAAGAAAAAGAGCAAGTAGCTTTAAAAAGTATCCAACCAGTAGAGGAAAATTATGTTTATGCTGAAAAATGGGAAGGACTTACATCTAGAGAAAGATGAATGTAAAACCTACTATTAATAAATATTTTCTGCCTCAAGCCTTTTGTACTTCTTTCCTCCAAACACACAGCTGGTGTTTAAATCTGAGTTTGAGAAATATAACTTGAGCACAGCAACATTAGTAATATTGCAAAATGAAAGAAATAACCATATAATAACATAATTCTTGGGATGTGTTCTATATTATGACTGTTTGGACATTAACCTAGGAAAAAGCTTATGGTGCTTTCATTTTTCTCCTCTGTACTTTTATTTTTCCTCCATCCCATATTTGTACATGCTTCTTACCTTTTAGATGTTTACATGTGTCTTAGTTTTATTGTCTTAAATCAGCATAATTGGGGATTAAACTCTCAGAATCTTCCTATGCTGTGAATATGGTAATACAGAACTTTCATAGTAAAACTATGTGCATGAAAAAGTATGTGAATAAGTAGATTAATTAAAAAGTCACAAAAAGGAAACAAATGAAGTTCAGCAAGCAAATCCACCACAATTCCCTTCTACCCCCATTCATCACTTCAGGAAATCATCAAGGAAAACTTGCTATACAATGGAATTGGAAAGTGATTAAGGTTGTCTGTGAATTTCTATATAATTTATACTATCCATCTCACTAAAATATTTCTGAAACCAAAGCTTAATTTACCCCAGGGGAGACACCGCTGCAAAAGGCTTAATGAGTAGCTGTGGGTATAAGAAACCTTACCAATCACTCCTTGGTACAAAATAAATTGTGTAAATTATGCAGTTTGAAGTGAAAAAGTGTCTTGTGTGGTAGGGCGATAATGAAGTTATGGACCACTTTATTAAGAAAAGTCTTGTAAATATGTATCTGACTATATTTAACTACAAGATACTTTTAGAGTAGCCTTTCTTCCCAAGTAGAGCATGGATAGAATCTCTGAACAAAATCTTAACCAAACTCAGACCAAAAGAGGAAAAAAGAAATCATGTTAGGTCCATAAAGGGGGCAATAAAAATGAATTGGAATTAGGCAATATAAAGCTGCCTTTTGAAGGCAGTAGGTAGTATCCCTGCAGAAGACAGGAGCTCATAAGCTTTTCCTTTTAATCTTCAAATCTGGGGAAAAGGAGCAGGAAGGGAAAGCATGAAGAGAAAAAAAATAATTGCTCCACAGCTGGCACGTAAAGAATGGGGGGGGGGGCTNGAATGAGGGGGGGGGGGGTTTGAAGAAGGCCGGTACATCAGCTTTCGGTGGACTTAGACACCGTAGTGCTTCGGGTGCTTTTAAAGGTAAGAACAAACAAAGTCTGTGGGTATTGCCGTTCTGTTCAGCTAGGGGCAGCGGTACGTCTGCTCCCATCGCTTCACAAAACATCAGTACGGTATTTTGGATAATGCTTTAAAAAATTGGTATGGGTATCAGTTGTTATTTTTACTGTCAGTGTCATGCAGTCAAAATGTGCAGCTGTAAATGAGGACTGAAGTAAATGTTCTGGCTACTGCATGTTGGAGAATAACAGAATTTCACTGTGTTGGAGTATGATTTTCAAGTATCCATTCTGTGAATTTATGGATGGAAACAAGATTAATGAGCAAATATTAAATAAGCAGACTCTTGGAGAATTTAACTGTGTGGTCCCTGATGAAACAGTTTACAAGAGAAATTAACTATTTTCATGTATTAATACCTTAATCTCCTTGTTTCCCTGCGGTACGTGCAAGTACAAAACTCGCCTTTCACTACGTCAAGGTTTAGATTAGCTATAAATGAGATAGACCCTCAGGCACCAGTGCTTGAAAATACTGTCCCTACTCAATCTAGTTTTGTTGAGCAGACCCTTGCTCAGATTCATTCCTCAGCATACAACAACATTTATATTGCTAAGCCTGCGAAGAACCATGCCTTGCTAAATGACATTTACAACTGCTTGAATTTAACAGCTTTTTATATATATGGCCCAGGTTTGCTCAGGGACAGACGTAGGAAACTTCTGAAATTTTCAAGCTTTAACACGTAGAAAAACCTCAAGCACAGACAAAACTTAAAAACGTTTAAAAACTTAAAAAAAATACTTAAAAATTCACAAACGTTGCTTTAATGACAAACAAGAGCTCTGGTGGCTTGGAATTTAACCTTTACTTATAGCCATATCAATTAAATTCCTATGTCTAGAAGCATCCAACCCATATATTCTAGTGTTACAGGAAAATCTCTTTCGATTTGGGAACCTTCATAATGTTTAAAACCGACTTCATGCGCACACCCTGGTATTTTACCAACCTTTGTATTGGCACCAAGTACTACAAAGCAGTAAAGTGGAGTGGAATTTTTCATTTCGGCTCCAATGTTTGGAAAGGCACCGAGTGCTCATAACTCCAGATGAAGTGAAAGGAACATGGAGATCTTTAACACCCGTAAAATTCAGCACAGAGGAACACTTATAATAGCTGATGGCTGTGAGGGTGGAAAGGAAGAGCGCTGTCATTCTGACCCTACAACCGCAAGTAGGTTTAGAGCCAGAGGTGAGCAGGAAATATCTTTTCCCTGTTCTGTATCACTGATATTTCAAAACATTTCCCTCTTTCCAGCAGGCTAAATGTTAATGTTAAGGTTGTGTGGGGATATAATGTTTTAAAAGACAGGAAGAGGCAGATCTGGTTCAACACTGCTTGTACGTTCAGCGGAGGTGTGGGAACCAGCGTCCCGCCACCCGTCCCTGCCTGGATCACAGCAGAAACCAGAACACAGTCTCTCCTCTTCTGCATAAATGTTCTCACCAACAGCTAGAGGATGAGGAAAAAAAACCTCAAAAGAGCAGTCTCGACCCAGATATACCATGTCTCCCTTTTCCAGATTTTCATCTTGAATTTCTGAAAGGTTTTCATGAATAAAACTTTCTTCAGAAATATAGCCCTCCCAAAGTATCACTAAAAAAAAAAAACCAAAACCCAAAATTAAAGAAAGCTGGTGCAGGGGGGAGATTACAGTCAGAGAATGTCTGTGATTTTTTGGAACAAGTAATGAAATTTTCCTTGTCTTTACACCAAAAAAAAAAAAGTGCAAACTGAAAATTTGGCCTTTTCTTTTAAATTAAACTAGACATTTATTAGTTATTGAAAGCATTTGCACTTCTGCAGGTGACATTTTGGTTTCTTTAAAGCATCTCATTTCCTAAGGATGAAACCCCCAACTTCAATCACATTTATGATGTCAGCTCTTTCTATTTATTACTGCTTTGCTATCATATTGTTTAGTTTTATTCTTCTTGATAATAATGAACATTAATAATTGCACCAGAGTAACCTGTACTAAATGTCAGGTGTTACCCTACAGAATCAACAAGATTAATCCTGATCATCTAGGATCATTGCAATAAAGATAACAGGTACTTTTCTAGCACCTAATCTTCCATGAAACAAAGAGCAATAATAAGTACAAATTGAAATCCTTGTCATGCCTGAAGTATTCCTCTTTGCTGACAACATCTAGAGTACCTTGCTGTAAGAAGATGCTCAGACATCACAGTAGTGTTACCCCTCTCAAAAACAGTATCAGAACTGTCAGGTCATTTTTGGATCCCTATTGGCCTAAATACACCAGTCACATTGTGTTCATGTAAGACACTGCTATTTAATCATTATTTAACAGAAAATAACATAGCATTTCAGACGCTTGGGTTTTTTTTCTCATTTTTGCTGTCCTGTGTGCAATCAAGTCCAGGAAAGATCAGACNCAAAACCAGTATCAGAACTGTCAGGTCATTTTGGATCCCTATTGGCCTAAATACACCAGTCACATTGTGTTCATGTAAGACACTGCTATTTAATCATTATTTAACAGAAAATAACATAACATTTCAGACACTTGGGTTTTTTTTTTTCTCATTTTTGCTGTCCTGTGTGCAATCAAGTCCAGAAAAGATCAGATNCCAGGAAAGATCAGACGATTAGGGAAAGGGTAGAGTTCCAGGGATTCTGCTTCTCTGAAAATAAATTTCATTTCCTATCATTTCTGTGCTGAACAAGACACTGAATCAGCAAAATGGAACTGTATTCAATCAAACTGACCCCCTTTGTCTATTATTTCACTGAACTTAAGTTATTTAAAAAACCCCCCTGAACATCTACATTTTTTTCAGTGAAGCAGAAAAAAGTTTTAGAAGTAATGCTATTTTTAAAAGGCCAGCAGTGATAACCTTAGTAGATCTGAGCATATCATCACTCATCTTACAAGATGGTCCTACTATATCTAGATAATTCTTTTAGCTGTTTCTGTTTCTTGATCTTCCCATGAGCATACCTGAGAACTCCACGACTCCACTCCAAAATAAACCTCAATCACAGTACACTTTCACAAGAATGTATTTTCTTAGCAGCACTTTTGATGACTGTGTCAAGAGGCGTTTTCCCCCTCCTCCCTTTAATTTGACATTGATCCAAATAGCCGAGATTCACAGGTGTTGAGCTTCAGCTGTGAAGCATTTGATCTGCCCACCCACAAAGAATTTCCCTGGAAACATACAGCTGTTGCAGCAGTTCTCCAGCTTGCTCTTGAGTATAACAGCCACTCATGGTCACTTCATGATCACAAAGCCACAAAGGAAGCCCGAGGCATGTCCAGATTACCTTATAGCACTTATTGTAAATGAAATACCCCCCACTTTTTACTCCATTCAATTGCTTCAAACTCCTCGCTCTGTTATAAAATGAATAAAACTAATTGAGACTAGTTTGTATTTCAAATAGAGTTTTAAAGATATCTGCACTGAATTATAGAGAGTAATTCATGGAAATGTTTGAAAGAGGATTTACTACAATAATCTCACGTGTGTTAATTCACACAGAGGAACGGCATCAAAATTGTGATTTAAGAGGCAGTATCTGCTGCACAATTGGGTGCCTTTGCATGCGTCGGCCTACACTGGAGTCTTTGTGAGCAGCAGAGCACAGAAATAGGTTGGAATTAGTAACGGTGACCTTCAATCACAAAACCAATAAGTATGTGATGCTACTCCAACAATTACCAGTGCAGGCATGTAACACTTGGTTGGTTCGGGCAGGTGGCACAAAAATAAACAAGACCTTTCCCTTGGGCTTAAGCTTTTCATTTCTCATTATTGCTTCTCTCAATTGACACAGACTCTGACTTCTTGTTCCCTAGTGGTTTGCTCTGCAGTTAAGACCTTTGCTTCGTTTTAACTTCGTAGGGACTAAACGGGACTCCTCTGTGTCTCCTGTGTTCCCACTTGAAGAGCCTCAGCCTGAACTTAACCTAGATGTGCCTCTCTTACCTGGGAGAAATGACCGTCCCCCTTCCCTCTGAGACTGGGAAGCAGACTGTGGCTCTGGTCTGGTGGGGAACAAGAGTTGTTCAATCATCATGCAAACTCCTGAGGTTTCCCTGCTTTCTGCAGGATCCCAAAATCCAGTTGTACAGAAAACGCAGATGGGAGCCGCAAGAATACGTACAGCATTTTGATATTTTGCCGAATGAACTTGTGTACACCGTTTTCAATTTGCTATGTCATGTTCAAAACAATGAATATTTATACATTGCAACAGCTGGCTATATCTTATAGGTCAAAATAATACATAATTCAAGTTTCTAATATCTAATGGAATTCCACTTCAAGCTAAAAAAACATGGAACCCTTTCTTCTCTCAAATGTTGAAGTACAGCTTTTCCTTCTCCATATCTGAGAAATCTGCCAAAAAACAGTAATTAAGAGATTCAATAAATCACCATTAAGCAATCAGAAGCAATGCACATTACTATTCATTTTTCAGTCCTAAAACATAAAAATTATCTTCCTCTGCAGTAAGACCATTGTAATGTTTCAACATCTCTTTAAAATGCTTAATGAACTGGGAGGATTTATCTTTTATAACCAAACATGTAGAAAGCTTCTCTCCCAAATGTTAATATTCTGTTATAGTAAGCTAGTTGCATAAAATATGTTTAAAAACATCTGAGTGGCAGAAGCAGCTTATTTATCCATCTGCCAGTGACATGTAGGGTCCATAGACTTAGCTTTTAATAATTAACATCACATATAGAAAGCTGATCTGCTCATACACTAACTCCATTTTTTATGACTGTCCGGTGGTTAGAGTGGGAATCATAATTTTAGTCATTTTTGAGAGAAACTTTTCCTCTTCCCCCTGTTTCCTTCTGTGTAGGCAGACTACAGCAAGCAGTTGACTTTAATATTAGCAATTTAAAAAGGTAGAAGTTTACTTAAAAGATCAGATAAATTCACTAGGTGAATGGATGGTGAAAGGCATTTTGTATATGCTTTCTTAAGACTTATTTCTCATCTGTTTCTTAACTGGAAATTCCTTTTACTGACCATAGTGTCATGAAGAGAAAATTATTGCGGAGAAAACACCACTGCTGTATTAAAAGCATAAAGTCCCCAAACTCTTTTGGGTGGGGCTTGTTTAACTTCTCTAGCCAGTCTGGGGAACATAATGGCAAAAAAATTTTTTGTTGATTCACATTAGATGAGCTGAGACATCTCACTTTCTGGTTCTTTTCGTACCTCAAAGAAGTCACACTGCAGGCCAAATCCCACATTGATATTCATACGATTTTGAAGGTCATAAACAAGCAGGAAAAAAAAGTCAAAAAACATTTCAGAACTTGTTTACATACGAGAGAGAAACCAGAAGTAGGAAGGCAGCACAAATTGTTTATCTTTACAGGTCACCTTTTTTAATTTGATGTGCTGTATACTGTCAAAATCAGAGAGTTTCCAAGGTTAATAGTCTATCAGTCAGATTGCATTCAAGAATCTTTTAAAATATGGTTTGTGTTAATAAATGAAGTCTGAAATGATTACTTCCTCACTATATCCAATGTTTGCTTTATTCAGAAGCAAAATGGAACATTTCATGAATAGCAAGTGGTAGTCAGGTAAGTAATCTAAAGACTGGCATAAGAGGAAACTCAAAGGTTATAAAACTGTAATGTTAAAATACAGTAGTGAAAGGAGAACTACAAAAATGTTCAGGCATCTGGTTTTGAGGTTTACTAAAAGTGTTAGGACTAGTTCTACACAAAGGACAGTTCTTTATGTTGCTTTATTTTCAAATGATCAATTTTTTGTCAATTAGGAAAATTTAAACATCCATAAACACACCCACCATTACAATTATAAGGATTTATTTAGATCAATTTTATAACTACTGTATTCATAAAAAGGCAGTGTGCTGTGTAAACTAAACACAAATTTTATTGCGTTGTTATTATGCTACCATTGGAAATGAAATTAAATAGTTAAAAGTTTTTGAGTATATTTTGCTCTAAAACTGTAACGTAAAAGAAGAACGTTCTTTCATCTGGGATGTCTGGCAATTTCAGCAATGCATCAATTAAAGGTGCTTCTTAGATTCTTCTTTTTTAAAGACTGTACCTCCATACTGAACCATTCACCCACAGTTTTGCTGATTATTGTTGATTCTTGCACCCGAGAAGTTTTACAATAAAGCAGCAGCAGGGAAGAAAAAAAAAAACCATTATGTGATCAATCCTAATAATTGATTTATATGTCCAAAAGTTTTAAGTACATGAGTGAAGGCTGAAAATCTCTGAAAACAGTCTGGCTGAAATCAGTAGACAGAAAGGACACAGAATATTTCCACACTATCTGGTAGTTATCATGGTATACTTACCACAAAGTACATTTACTCCCCTCAGATATTACCAGAATAATCTCCAGCTACTTGGGCATCCCCTCCCTTCTCCTCCCATCACACTTTTTCAATGAGAATCACTAAGGGATAATAAAAGTGAAGCAGCGGACTAACAAAACCTTAGGGCTTAGATTTCCTACGAAGTAAAATTCTGTTTGGAGACGCAAGGTCAAAGGGAAAATGCCTGAAAGCTCTGTTCATTTCAGCAGACTGGGAGATCTGGTGCTCTCAGGTTTCAGCAGAGTTGCTAGCAAAGATTATCACACAGTTATTTTGCAATACTATGCAATATATGTACTACCTAAGGCATTCAATGCACCTTTGTTGTAGGATAGAGAACCTCTACCCCAACAACACAGCCAACAGGGATCAGGAATCTCAAAATGTTCTTAAAGTTGCTCCCACCTTGTACAAGGCAGCTAATCCAAGACCAAAAGCTTTCTAGAATAACTTTCCAATGTGGAATAACTTT
>RSEF01000004.1:68858023-68877430 GCA_003993805.1 Himantopus leucocephalus | reverse complement strand
CCAGCACCTGGAGCACCTCCTCCCCTCCTTCTTCACTGACCTGCACGACTGCAGAGGTGTTGCTCTCACACCTTCTCACTCCTCTCTCTAGCTGCAGTTGCGCACTATTCTTCCCCCCCTTCTTCACTATTTTATCCCAGAGGTGCTACCACCATCGCTGATGGGCTCAGCCTTGGCCAGCAGCAGGTCCGTCTTGGAGCCGGCTGGCATTGGCTCTATCAGACGTAGGGGAAGCTTCCAGCAGCTTCTCACAGAAGGCACCCCTGTAGCACCCCACTACCAAAAGCTTGCCATGCAATAGAGGGTTTCAGACTGAAATATCGGAAATCCTCTTGTATACAGTACAACCAGAAAACATGTTAAGAACAACACAGGCACTGGGCGCTGCGTCAATGGGTCATGATGTTTAAATCTTATTTTTGTGATTGCCCACCTGGGGTGCGATATACACATAACAGTAACACTGCTGCCCATCTCAGTGTTGCTAAACTTTATAAGTACCTTTGATCACTGCAACACGATGAACAACTTCTGTTTCATCTAGCTGTGAATATGACAATCCAAGTAGCTAATCAGAGAAAGCACGATTCCAGATTGGCTTAATGAATGTTAACAGATGACATCCTCTTAAGGAAAGACTGGATGATTTAAAGAAATTCTATTAGCTTAGGATCTGGCACTCTGATAAAATTAATCTACAATCACTCAGCGAATTAGTCTTCCAAGGGATATTTTACTTCCTGGGTTGTCAGAAATGAGCATGCCTGAAGGATAGGTAACAGCAGGTGGAACGGGTTAGTGTCCCTCCGAGGCCCGTACGTGGTACGCTAAGATGGCTTTCAAAGGCTACTGAACTCTTCACTTTACCTAACATTTGTGATTACAGGAGAAACCCAAGAATATCCCTGGGATATTATTACAGATTTTAAAAAAATGACTGTTATTTTTTCATGCAGCCTTTCAGTTGAGGTTTAGCTTTTTAATTGAAAAAAATCATTGTATAGGGTTTGTAAAGTAGTTTAAACGCAACTAACCCAAAACTAGTTAACTGGGATGGGAATTTGGGACTGGGGTTTGATATTTTACTCAAAAGAGCATAAATTAAAGGCTAACATCAAGTCTTTGTTTCTGTTTAATGCATACACATGCAATATTGCCCAATCAAGTAAGCTGGACCAATACTCTCACAGAAATTTGTAGACAGATGCTTCTGACAGTATTTTTGTGTGTAATTACTATGTTCAGAGTAAAAGGGTGGAGTAAGTTTTGTTATGAGTTATTATATTTGCAGTACAAATGGGTTTTACCTGTTTCTTTGCAGGCGACTAGGATTTTTCCAAGAAACTAAATTCTGTCTGTAATTATTGAGATTTGCAGAAAACACAAAAATATTTGTGAATAGTAAGACATGGTTCTATCATTATCACTGTGATTTTACATTCTTTATTCAGGAAAATTGTAGGCTTAGTGGTTTTGTCAGCCCGCAAAATAATTTCCATGACTCAAGGAAAGAAATGTAATGTCATAACTGAGAGAAGACAAAATGGTGAGAGTTGGTCCTTTCACCAGTGCTACTTTTCTGAAATGAAAATATCTTCTATTTTATTATTGTGAGAATACAGAAATTCTGGTCATTGATAATTAAAATTATAATTCTTTTAGATTCTACTGTAGATCCCAAGATTTCTCCAAAATTCATGTGTCTGAGACAAGCAAGTTTTTGAATGAAAAATATGATTTTGTAATGAAAACTCTCACTTTGAAAAAGACAAAATTAAATCATGCAGAATTTCTCACATCATTCATTTAGCTTAAAAGTGGAAAATAAATACTTTTTCTACTTTCATATTCTCCCCACATTTTTGAAGCTGATTTCAATTAAAATGTAATTGTTCTTCACTTGCTCTGAAATTCTTTTTTTTAGCCAATTTATTTTTTAAAAAATCCCTCCATAGTTTTAACTCAGATGTCTATAGTGCAGAGTATTTCAGCTGTATATTTCAAAAAATATAGAGTCTCCTAATTAACAACTTCTTTTTTTGGAGGAAGGCGTTATAAAGTAACTCTCCTCTATTTAGTATGCCACAGGTCAGTGTTAAGTTGTCACATCTACAGAACTGTGGGTTTTTTTAGTTAATCCATGTATTTTTTCATGCTAAGAGATCCTTTTCAATAACAGCCTAGTTATGAAAATTTGTGCACCCAAACTTCTCAGGTAAATCTCTCAATAATTGTTGGGTCATGCTGGCAAGAAACTGAGTTCTGGGTCTAGCAGAATTGTGTTTGATTCAACAAATCAAAACTCATTTAGTATGCAATTTGTGTTTTATTTTTTCATTATTAGACAACCTGTTTTATGTTACTTGATGCCTTCATGATGCTGATACGCCTCTCACATGAGAAGCCTGCACAAGTGTATTCAAGCGAAATGCAAATATAACTAAGATAGGATCATAACAATTAGACTTAAAATATACATACTTCTTAATTACTAATTCTTAAAGTTTCTCCTGCAAGGAAGAAAATGCCTGGATGGGCTATTTTGAGCTGTTTTGAATAGCTGTTATTCATATTTCATATCTGTATAATTATACAATATGAAAATGAGACCCCATGACAAACACTGTCTGTCCAGTAATTAATTTCACCTAGCGGCACAGTTTTAGTATTTGAACATTGACGAAATAAGAGATATTGAAAGAATTTATGCCAAACTTTCATGTCAGTGTAATCACTCCACGGTGGAGATGGCCAAGGAAAATTCTTGTCTTGTTTAGCCATCCCCAGAAACAGAACAATTCGACAGTTGTGTAAGTGCACTCAGTACCCGCGTTTCAGAGTCATACTAATGGCACTGTAGACAACACTGACATTAGAAAACCACACTCACCTGAAATTTGCAGCACGAATGGATGCTGTCAAATATTAAACTTCTGGCAGACATAATCCCTCTCACTAGTCTGCTGATCCCTTCGACTCTCTGTTAATGTTTACAAGTATTTTAAAAGGTGAAAACATCTTTTTATACAATTCCACAAGGCAAGAAAAAACAAGACAAAAAATTTTTAGTTTTTCTATAGACAAGAATAAAGGAACAATGGACAATAGAAGCTGACATCTTTGTAGGGTGGATAGACTGGATTTTAATCAAATATATGGATTGTATACCCTATCTTTTAAAGTTTGTGGATTCTTTGAGTACTGCTACCCTGACTAAATGCTCTCATGAGGCACTGAGGGCAAATACTCTGTTACTGAAATTTAGGAATTTATTAACCCAGTTCCAGATAACATGACATTGAAATTATATGACAGGAGTCACCAGCTGCAGAAAGGCAGGTGGAAGATGATGGTACTAACTCCCTGTGAACCCTCCTGCATGACCAGACAGCGGTGGCTTGCCCTTCTGCAGTCATTTTCCTTTCTCCCAGTAGGCAGATTTTTTTTTTTTTAAATGGCTATTTAAAATGTGACAATGATCAGAAAGGAATTTTGTCATCTACATTTAGATTTCTGAACAAATGCATGACTTTCAGGAGTTCTTGCTAACTGTATCTCCTGTTCTAAGTCAATAACACTTTCCAGTTTGGAAATGTCAGTGTATGATGATAATGCTTTATAACTATAAATACCAAAATTACTCAGAAGCTTTTCTCCTTTCTTTTCACAAGTAACTTCAGATTTCTCTTTCACTTGGTTAATCTTTATCTAAAGGTAGAAATATTTCAAACACATAAACAAAAAAAAAAACCAAAACAAAGCAAGTTTCTTTACTATCCTAAATTTAGCCAAGTATGAGATATATATTTGAAAAGATATCTGGCTGGTAAAATACTGTGATTTATTGTGTAAGAGTCAGGAGGAAAAATCAAGCTAATCATTACTGTCATCATAAACTTCCTCTCATCTGATTTAGTACTGAATACCTACTTTTATATTCTGCAGTACATCAATTTCTAATTCATGATTCTGATTGCAATCAGGGTACATCGTTGCTCTTTATCTGCTGGTCTTCATTAATGTTCACAGCAGTTTTTGAGCTGGAGGGCTTAGATTCCAACAGAGCAAACACAATGCCTAAATTTGGTTTATAGCTGAAGTTAGAGAAACCCTCGTAATGAATGAAAACCAGATCATCAGACCCCACTGCTATAGCTTTATTTTCATCCAGGATCTTATAATATTAATCCTAACAAACTTAGAAGGATTAAAGAAAAAAACAAAAAATTTGTCTCCTTTCCTCCATCTAAATCCTTTGATTTCCCTAAGTAACAGTCTAGGCTGGGAGATTCACTGATTATTCATTTTATCAGTGATAGATACAGCCTTCAAAATGATATTTCAAACTTTCTCTGTTAAATAAAAGACATGGTATATTTTTAGGTTTCTAACCAAGGCCTCAGTCATTCTAAAACTGCTGGGTTTGGGGTTTTTTAACAGCCTTATCTTCTTCCCTGCAATTCTAATTCTAAACATAGATTTATCATTATCTGATCTAGGTAAATGAAATAAAGCAAATTAATATACCCCAGGATTTAGTGGCTTGTTACAACTTGTTTACTAAGAGCCAACACTGAATCACATACATTCTGGTTTAAGTAACGAAAGAGATTGCTCAAGATGAGATGTATGTATTAATAGTAAATAAATAAATCCTCAGTAAGTATTTATTGCTGTGCAATAAACCATTAATACTGAATGTCTCCAGTGGAAATTTTTTTTGTTTTTTCAGAGGAAGAGACAAAGAGTCTGACTCTGACTTTGGATATAATCAGGTTAAAACCAGTGCACAGAGGATAAGAATCAACATTTTTCTCCTGCTTACAGTAATGACTCCCATAAATGGCTTGCACAAGATGAATAAGTGGATCTCTACAGGGCAGACCATATAACCGTGCTTCCTCAGGGGCTCAAGGAGAGCCTGCAAGCTACAAAAATTTCACCCTTAGTGAAGACCTCTGGAAAGCATATATTTATTGAAAAAAATCTCCTGCCTCCCCACAACCCCCTCCAAAAAAAAAAAAAGTCTGTGAAGCAACCCGAGAATCTGAGCTTCAGACCATGTATGTAACCAGTCTTTAAAGCAATCTTCCCCGCTGCCTTTCAGAGCCCAGACTCCTGAGGCAGATGTTGCTCCCTGGAAAGCATCAGGCCATTTCAATACGTTGCAGTAATTATGGAGATAATGAATACAGCATTTTGCGGAATAATTTTAATATCATGGTGGTAAGAATTATTTTTCTACGTCTTCACTGTTGGTTGAGATCAAATATTGACTTGCATGGAATATATCTCTACAAACAATGAAAGCTGAAAGCTTCAGTAATGAAATACTGTCTCCAAAATGCTATGAGTAAATTTGCTAATGATTTTACTGAACTCTCTCAGGTAACTTTTTTAGGCCTGATGACTTTTAAGGTTAGTTACAGCTTTGTCAAATGATTTCCTGCCTTTGAAAGAACAATTTTTTCACTTATTTTTACTTTTTAAAAATTATTTTCCTATCGACTTATGTGTATTCTCTGTGTTCATTATTCCAATGCTTCTCTGCTATGACAGAAGCTATACAGGATGCGATGACAATACTCAAATCAAGACAGAAATCACAAACAGAGCATCACGCCTAACGACTTTGTCCTCTGATAATGACATCATCTTGATTTCAGTTACCGACATATAGACTAGCACTCAACATTGTCACATACGTCCCACATCATCTGTATTTTCCCAGATACTGTGGTGTTGAAATGAGTTGTCTACAGGTGGGTGAAACAATTGTTCTACCACAGCATATGACAAGCCAAGAGAACACACAGAAGCCAAAGCTGATGCTAAACATCACCTAGTAATGTTGGAAGTACCATAAAATTAGAAACTAAAGGCAGGAAGAGAACTATTGTAAATATGAGCATCAGTGCATAACTGCGGACACCAAAGAGGGGACAATCAAGGTCACCCAAGGAAGCTAGTTTACACTGCTCACTGGTTAGATTAAAAAGAGGACAAGGTGGACAGTTGTAGCACGATCTTTAAAGGAACATAGGTAAGAGGCTTGAAGTAAGAGCCTTGGTCAGGTTCCCTGGACACCAGTCACGTAGCTAAGCTATGAGAGACAGTTCTGGACCAAGAGGAATTCAGTTTGTTCAGACCATGACTAGCAAAGTTATTTTGTATCTCTAAGGTTTAGACCATCTTTTACATACCAGAAAGATCTGTGAAGGTTCTCTGAGCATGCTTTCCTGCCAGACAGAGGTAGCTGCTATACGAATTTTAAAATCTTACGAAATTTAGAAATTATTTGGTTTTGACCCATTTGAAAGGAACAGGAACAGTCAGAGATTTAGGAAGAGTGAAAAGGACAACATAACAAATAAGACGGGAAAGCTTTGCTGTTGATAGTAATATTATAGTGAAGTTGTCAAAGCCAGAGATCACAGGAAAAATAATAGAATAATAGTGGGGGAATCTTATCAATGCTTATAAATACTTAAAGGGACGGTACCAGGTGGATGGGAACAGTCTTTTTTTAGTGGTGCCCAGTGATAGGACAAAAAGTCACAGGCACAAACTTGAACATAGGAAGTTCCATTTAAACATGAGGAGGAACTTTCCTTTGAGGGTGGCAGAGCACTGGCACAGGCTGCCCAGAGAGGTGGTGGAGTCTCCCATGCTGGAGACATTCAAAACCCGCCTGGATGCCGCCCTGTGCAACCTGCTGTAGGTGTAACTGCTCTGGGAGGGGGGTTGGACTGGATGATCTCCAGAGGTCCCTTCCAACCCCGACCATTCTGTGATTCTGTGAAAGGTGTAAAGAAAATTGTTAACAGGTTAAGAGTGGGTACCACAGGTAGAACAGGGAAGGAAATAAAAACTATTGGCAAATCATGGGTACTAGCTGATAGGTATTTGAGGTTCAAGGAAGCTAATTAACAAACTTACAAAACTCCTGCCAATATATATTGAAGAGTAGTGGATAGCTGGAGACTTGGGGTAAGAAGAGGAGGAAAGGGAAGCAACAACTTGGAGTTGATATGCTGCAATCTTGAATAATCTGTTTTATTTTGTATCCCTATTAAAAAACAGAACTAGCTCTGAGTTAAAAATAGGCAAACTTCTGGAGAATAACAAAATCTTAAAAATGAGGAAATAAAGGTTTAAAAACAAATAATCATGACAGAAAAGTGTGACTGCTTTTTGATGTTACACGTAAAAATGTAATAGCTGAAGGGGACAGAGTAGCCAAACTATCAAGATCTTAAGTAGGCTTACAAAAAGGTCTCTGAGCAAAATCTTACATTATCTCAGTAAGCACTGCCACATGAAGTAAGATTTCAAATGGACTGCAAACAAAGGATGCTGATAAGCGGCGAATATGTATAAACCCAGGGATCAGTAAGCAAGACATCCCAGAGGAAGTTTTTAGGTATTTTCTTGTTTCACAACTCCCATAAAGATATGAAGAGCATTAAGAGCACTTTGATTACATTACTGCATGATGCTGACAGTTTTCTAGAAACACAAATGTATTAAGATGTAAGGAATCAGTGCAAGCAAAGTGATTAATCTCTTGTGCCAGCAAAAGTATGTCAGACAACTGTGCAAAACAGGGGCATAGCCAGGATCAGAGTATCTTGCATTCACCCTCCCATCTGGACACAAGCAAGGAACCCAAGGAACTCTGAGCCAAGCTATTCATGCAGTGCAACCCACCTTCTGGAAGTACTCCTCCAAAAGGCATCCTACAGTACACCTGATAATTTTGTTCACAGTCACTGAGCCATACTTGACAGGCATGAGGGATACCAGACGGCATTATGTCCTTTGGGAGATGATGACTGTTCTCACAGATCTATGTGGCTTTTCAACTAGTTCTCATGCTTTGTAACCCGCAGAATTTCCAAATGCCCATCTTCGAAGGGGAACCGATACTGTGTCTTACGAGAGCTGATTCAGCACAAGTAAAACATTGAACGAAGGAATAGCAAGGAATGAAGAAACAAGTACAAACAAACAGAATTTTAATTGAAAAGGAAAATCAAATGAAGACTTGGGTTCTCCATTCTAAAGTGCCAATGGACATGAATAATTTCATGCGTAAGTTCAAAGTTTGGCACAGCTGGTCATGGTATTTAGAGTATTCAGATGTGCACGTTCGTTGGTTGTGACCATCCACGTCTCTAGGAGAAAAATACAACATACCATTCAAGGAAAGGTATTGATATAGAAATTGTAATGATGAAACAGAGACATATAAAAATAAGAAGTTAAAGGTATAACCTGCCCAAAGCTTACCTATAATAATAAAAGACTCTCTCTACCAGCCGTGCTTTGCTAATTAGCTGAATATATGTCAAGAATGACTAATGAGCAATTGATTATAGCTTGCTGTTAACCTGGGAATAAAGATTAAGAGGCAAATCCTGAGTTAAATCCAGAGGTACATAAACCCTGCAACAGTGATTCTGTGCACAAGGACGTACAAAAGGAATAGTAATGAGGAGGTGATAGCAACAGGATTTGGGGGGCACATTTTCTGTACATGGTTGGTTTAGGCATAAGGCAGATAATGCGCCTTCGCTTCAGAAAGGACAAGTTATGGGTTGAGTTACCACCCTGGAAAGCTTCTCTTACTATTCTGTTCAAATTCCCCATTGTTCAAAGAACCTAAAATGGGCTTTGTCTGAAGAGAGTAAAATGAGAAGAAAACTACTTGTCAGTATTTCGGAAAAAGCAGAAAAGCAGAGAAGAAAAAATGCTAGAGTGATGTAAATGGTTCTCTCTATATATATACTTAGTACTAGGAAGGAACCCTATTGCCAATAATCCGTAATTTTTTGTCTGGCATAGTTTCAAATTCTCAGAAGCAAATGACACATGAAATACAGTACAGTGCCCAGTACAGCTGGACAAAGCTTTAGAAGCTATACCATGGAGACAAAATCTATATTGGCAGGGAGATAAGCTAGAATATGCAAAGTTTTTCCTCTTTTCTAATTCCCATGTTTTTGATAGATACGCTTTGAGATTCCCTAGGTGATTATTCTGTACGATGCCAGGAAATTAAACAACAATCTCCATTCGAGAGCAGGTTCCACTGCTGAAGTAATTAGGCAGACTTCATCCAAATCAGTGAAGTAATTTTATTTCCAGCAACAGAGGATCCAACTCTATTTCTTGACTTTTCCTCCTCCTCCTCCATATTCTCTTGTGCTCTTTACACTCTGTTCTTTCAATACTGGTAAAGAAATTATTTTCTCTCCTTCCACCCGTCACATATAACTTTGGATTGATTCAGTTTGTCAAAACAATACAGTCACAATTTTCTGGTGACACGGAAATGCATCTTGCAATTAAATGCATCCTGCAGCAGCAAAATGATTCTCTGCCAAATTATATATACAGCCCTAATTTTAGAGATCGGTGTCATTCTCACTCCAATTGGCCTAGCAAAGCTAAAACAAGGATTTAGTATTTTTATCGTATGTTATTCTACTACAGAACACCGGGGCTTTCAGAAAGATGTTTCTCTTCACCAGACAGAAACTGCACAGAGGGAGGCATTGACAACTGGGGGGAATGTGATCTGATGGCACTATTCAGTGAGTGAGTCAGTGCATCTCTTCAGGCATGAAAAAGAAAGGACCTGTGTTTTAATGCGGTATGTACTGTCACGGGATTATCAAAGGAAATACAAGCGGGTAACAATGCGCGGCTACATTAAAGCCCTTAGCGTCTGAGTTCCTCGGTGCTGAGTGTTGTGAGCAGAAGCAGAACGTAAGAAAACTTTGGAGCGCCAATGGTGCGTGGCATAAACTGTAGTACAAGCCTCTGGGAATGCAAATCTCTTGTGGCAAAACTGCAACTGCTCTGGCCCCGTGAAATTAGAGTCCAACTGCAAGGTTGAAAGTCCACCTCATACTAGGAGTCAAACCTTTCTGCTGCCAAATGTTTTGTGATGTTGGGATTTTTGCTCGAGGACCCTCTTAATGAGGAGGATTTTTTGTGATAATAAGAAACATCAGCCTCTGGGCCCCGTGTCTTTTAATCTGAAATTAATCAAATGCCATAGCAATTTATATTGCACGAAAGGTATATTTTTCCAAACGTACTGAGAGGAACACACCGAGAAATGAATTCTATAAAATATAGAAGAATTTCAAACATCCAACAAAATAAGCTGCTATGTTTTATAAGTGGGAAGTATGCTCAGGCACAGATGACTATTTTTTTTTTCAAAATGCCTTTAAAATAAATTTTCTCTTGAAGTTCCAGAATAATAAACAAATACAGTTCTGTCTATTAACCATACTAGACTATCAGACAATATCCTATAATAAATTACAGCTCTTTTTGCCAACTACGAGTTCCTCTTGTTTTTAAACTGTTTAAGTGGGCTGAAGAACAGAACTCTTGTAAACGTCTGCTGCATCCTCTGTTATTTTGAAAGATGGTGACTTAGTAAGAAGTAAAAGGGAAAGGGGAAGAGAGAAAGAGAGAGAGGGAGGGGCCTGAATGCCAATATTTCTGGTTTGTGTTTCTCTTTTCCCTGCATTTGTAAGGTCTTTCTTTAAAACCAGGTTTTATCAGGGAGAATTAAGTAGTATTTCCCTATATAATTCTACCTGAAAATCCTTTTTTTTTTTTTGTTTAATAAAACAAACAGAAAAAAAAAAACCCTAAAAAAATTGTTTAGGCATGATGTTATGACAAATGGAAGTTGAAAGTTTAGGCATCATTATCTCTTTGTGGTTTTATTATGAGTCTCACAATACCCGTTTGCAACGCACCCATTACGGAAACACCCTGAATGGTAAAGTGAAAGGAATATTTAAGAGTCAGCTTTCAGCGCAGGTTTCCAACTTTCAGAGTTGCCGAGATACACTTGAAAATGCGGCCAAAGATCCTAGAAAGAGAAATGTAGGAAAATAATAACAGCTTCAAATGAAATCATTTGGCATGGAAATCTCGAATCCGTTAAATCCAAGACTGAGTGATTGACTGAGATTAGCAGTTCTGAAGGATAGGCTCTACATCTAAGAACGCTGTAATTCCCATATGTTTTAAGGCACCGCAAGCGCATGGTGAGGTCTTGTGGGCCACTGTTTTACTCTAATGGCAGCTGGCACAAGGAAAGAAAATTGCTATTTCCAGAAAAGGCCTGCAGCTTACTTAAAGGAGGCGGGCTCTGAGGAGCTTGCAGAGGCACTGCAGAAAGGACATCACAAAATGAAGACACTTTGCAGCTGCTAAAGACCAGCCAAGATGTCTGCCAGCATACGAGAGATAAGACACTATGCCCTGGATATTTTTTGATATGTCTAAATAGCACGACATAGGCAGGTTGCTTTCTTCTGCTGCCTTTTAAGCTCCAGACTTGAAAGAAGTTACTGCATGCCATATAAACATTGACAGTGACACTGAAGTGAAAAGGAAATCTTAAAGTGCAGAAAAGAAAAAAAAAAAAAGTCAGCCTCATGAAGTGTTTCAGATTCAACATTCATGTGTTGACAAAGTCAGTTATTCATAATTTAGAAGCAATACTGTAAGCATTGTGTATTATTTAACTGCAACTAAGGGAAATGATAAAGCTATTTCTTTTTTGCCTGGCATATTCTGGGGGAGGAGGGCAGAGTTGTTACGTACTTGAATTGTATAACATTTACTGAATTTAAATTACATTTTGTACACACTATAAAGATCCTTGTATACAAACAGTACAGTTATCAACCCGGAACTGTAAATGATATAGTAATTTAGCTGTATTAACGCATTTTGTATATTTTTCAGAGAGTGAATTAATTGCAAGATGTGTCTGTTTTATTAAACATTGAATGATTGGTCTGTGTTTAATTTGAAACATTATTGATTTGCAATACACGTGTTTCAAGTTTAGTGTTTGGCTACATTCCCTTTCCTTTCTGTCATTATCTGCTGATTAGTTTATCTATAATTGAAGTCAATAAAATCTCTTTAATGTACTGTGCTACTGTGTATCATTAAGTAATGGTTATAATCGTGGAACTACTTCAGTGCTTTGGAATCAAAAGAACACATAGAGAATGCCATGATATTCTTTTTCTTACTGCATAAACACTTTTAAACACACAAAATATGAATTAGTAGCACAATTTTATTTTAAATTATAATCACTAGGTATAATGGCACCCCATTACCTTAAATTCTGGTTTAGTTGCAGAATCAGTACGCAGTCATCAAGTGGAATAAACTGGTCATCCGTAAGCAACAATCACACATATTATTGTAGGGAGATCCTTGTTCAAATAAAAGAGAGCGAAGGGTCATGTGGTTACTGTGTCAGCTTCAGCCTCCAGAGAATCTGGCTTATGTGGTTTTTTTTGCCATGGAACTCTGTGTGGCAGCATAATGTCAGAGGCGCCTCCAAAACACCACCTCAAAATCTATTCAGTAAAGCAAAAAGTAAACCATATGCTAAAGCAGTTTGATCAAACAAGGTCTTAATTTCTCCACGTCAGATCAGCATCGGCCTAGAAGAAGTATTGTGAATGAAGTTCTCCACATCACATACCTAGGCTTGCTTTACCAGGCCTTGGAAGGACTAAGGTACCAGGAATATGACTTAAAATAGCCAGCTGATCAGAGGGAGCGTTCAACTAGCCGTCTACAAGAAATGGAGCAGTCAAGGGCAAGTATAGTCATCCTCTGCTTTGCACTCACTAGACCACATCTAGAATATTGTTGCATCCAGTTTTGTACCCTCCACTAGAACAAAGGCAAGGGTTCAGGCAAAGGCTGCCAGGATGATCGGGGCTGGGTCATTCAGGAGGCTAATGGACCAGGGACTGTTGAATCCAAAGGACAAATGGCTTCAGGGGGACCTAACAACAGCGCCCCTAGAACCAACAAGGAAACTACACCAAGAAGATGGAGCCATGCTCTTTAAATTACTGACTGTGAGGAAGACAAGACAACAGTCATAAGCTGGAAAAAGAGAAGATCAGACCAAACATGAGGAAAAACTTTTTCGGCACAAGGACAGTCAGGCAGTGGGGTAGCTTGCCCAGAGATACTGTGCAGTCTCCATCCTTGAAGGTTTTTTAATAGCCAGCTGGATATGGCCCTGGGAAACGTGGCCTGATCCTGCAGCCGACCCTGCCTGAACAGGAGGTTGTACTAGAAACCTTAGTTCCCTTCCAACAAGAACTATTCTCTGATTCTGCAATGTATTTTAATACTGTGACTTTTTAAAAAAGAGACAGTATCAACCACAAAAAAAAACCCCAAAGTTTAAATTTGAGGATGGCAATGCAGACGGACAGAGAAAAATGTGGTTTTACTCTTCCATTGCTATGAGCTGTCCTCTCAGCAGAGCAGACTGGGAAGGGTATGACATTATTGCCACTATAGGACTCAAGCAGGTTCATGTTCGACCAACAGGGGTTGCTAACAAGGGATCTTTCATTCTTCCATGTCATAGAATCATAGAATGGTTTGGATTGGAGGATACCTTCACACATTTAGACTTTCTTCAAAACTGCTGTTGAACTGAAAATGATCAGGACAAAAGATCGCATTTAAGCACTCCATAACTCACAAGAGCGGCAAGCGTCTTTTAAATCTTTACCTATGAAATTGTTCAATTTATGCACCTGTATAAATATATTGTCACCAGCTATATGGTAAATATAAGACCAATCAAGTGGAAAACCGATTTGTCAGTATGATGTGATTTAATGACAGCGTATTTTCTTTCTCAGTGAAAACTACAAACGGAGGATATGTTCTACAATATAGTCTGGTTTTGGTATCTGACCAATTACTTAATACCAATTAGCGTAACTCTTACGGAGGGATGCTATCATGTAAACTCTGAAAATAAAAATTTATTTTATTTTCTACAAAAACACTATGTTGATAGATTTTAAAAGAACCACTTATGTCTCTTAAATGTTTATAATCGCTCAGATCTTCAGATGAAGTCAATAAANTTTTATTTTCTACAAAAACACTATGTTGATAGATTTTAAAAGAATCACTTATGTCTCTTAAATGTTTATAAACGCTCAGATCTTCAGATGAAGTCAATAACATTTATTACTATGTATACTATATATAAAACATTAATACATCTTTCTGTTCTTGAATCTAAGTGGCATTTTACTAATTTCAACAAAATACTTAATAGGCCTGTTAGAAAACAGAATCCCATTATTTCAGGGTTTCTATTCATTCTTATTCAGAATGAAAACTTGAAATGTTCCTGAAACTAAAATGTAAGTTACTAAATGGAGGTCTATAAAATTGGTTCCTTTGCTAATATAACATATTACTCAACATAGAAGTAAAATTTCATTAAGACTCATACCATAATATAACATTGGAAATGAAATTAGTCTCAAGGGTAAAATTAAATCAATTACTTCATTTTCATGTTTAAATTATCAATTTGAGACAATTCATCTCAACTTGTAAAACTTTGCTGTGCAAAATATTGTAACCTCTTGCATTCTTATGTCCTCCACACAAGCATACAAGCTGCTGTGAACGGTACAGTGATGCAGAACTACTACTACTACTAGAGTGTATTTTCTGCACATAGATACCAAAAGGAAAAATTCATACCAGAAAGTTGCTTGCAGTTTTGGTACTGCTTCACGGGAGTTCTTTCAGCTAAATATTTTCCCTTGTGTTTATAAGAAAATCACAGGGATTGTTTGACCAAATATTTTTAAAACCTAATAGAAGTAAATGAACTGTTCAAATCAGATTTACATCAGTAAACTCGCTGAGGGTGCACTCGATCCCACTGTCCATGCCTCCGACAAAGATGTTGAACAGCACGGGTCCCAGTACCGACCCCTATCAGTCTCCTAGCACTGACCCCTGTATCTCCTAGCACCCAAAGCTTCTCCCTTATTTGTAAGCAATCAGTTCAGTAGAGCACTACTCCTAGTCGGCATACCCAGTAGTTGCATTAGGGCTCATGATACCCTTCAAAAATCTCCCAAATTGCTTGTGCACCATTGTGTTGCTTTCTGGAGTCTCCCACGAGAATCAGGACTGGCAGACCTAAGGATTTTCCAAATTGTCACTAATCACTACATAGCTGGGAAGAGTTGGTTAGAATTTTCATCCTGACCAAAAAAAATATTATCAAGCAAGAATATCTGGAAAGGTCTAGTAGTGCTGAGCTGTGCTTAGCATCAGCACGATACAAACTCTGGACAATATAAAGTCAATATCAAGAGTGGAGGAAGATAAACCAGGTACATCCTCTACTCCTTTCTCCCTACCTCAAAAGTGGGACAGATACACAGAGGAGCTACCTACACCATCTTGTATGCTTTCACTGTACAAGTACTGAGACTGTTTGAAGAGTGCACCTCATTGAGAACTATCCTTTTTAAATCCACCTTTTTAAATCAATAGTACCAAAATCCAATCGTCGGTAAATATTCTGAAGTTTGTGTTTAATGCAGAAAGAAACGTGCAAGAGCAACAATTGCAATAATCTGTCTTTTTTTAAGGAACATCATGGTATTACCAGATGCTAGATGACTTAAAGGGTAAGCAAATTTGGAACAAGTTTCCAGAGAGACTGATAGTTGGATTTTTAAGTGATGAGTCTGGCTTGAATTTCAATTGAAGTAATAGCAACATACCCACTGTAAACATCTATACGACCAACAGTGACATTTACAGTTTCTTATTATTCAGAATAAGAATACCAGTTTTAACTTCTAATGACTGGAATCACTCTTAGTTTGGGAAAGCCAGAGATTATTCTTGCCAAAAAAAAAAAAAAAAATCTGGGTATTTTCCCAGAAAGTTTAAATTAAGATTAAATGGTTTGAGTCTTTTGTTCAATTTTTCTCAAACAGAATATTATATTCCAGTTGAATTTTATCTTTTTTTTTTTTTCTTCACCCCCTTCTTTGTATAATTGAATCTCCATTTTGGCAATATTCCCATATTATTTTCTCCAGTCAAATAATATCCCTTTCTAAGCCATCTAGTTTCTGCTTGCAAATCTCCTGAGTAATGCATAATAGGAGATTACACCACCTCTCAAAGCCAACTTACAGGCTTACCAAAATATTGCTGGAAAAACTTAGCATTCTTATTTTTATATTTCCCAACAGAGGGCCAATTAGTTTTGGAAGCCTTCAGGATCTCATAATATGGATAGGAGATTTTTATGATTTATTTATAGATGCAGAAGGTTTCAATTAAATGGTAAGGGTGAAAGAGTCATATTTGAGGATGTGGTGGTTTCTAGTGTGTTCTAGTTGCAGGCCTAAAATTATATGATGAATCACCAGAGCAGAAGACGCACTGTTTTCCTGTCTTGTCAGACCTGTAGTCTTCTATGATGGAAGATATTGTACTAAAAGACCATGCCAATGTCACTGCTTATTTTCCACATATAAAACAAGAAAGCCATGTCCTATTCATTTGACTAACACAAGTTCTAGCAAATATTTCAATGCTATAAAGCATTTGGATTTCCCTTTTTTTTTCTCCTATTTTTTATGCCTCTAGACACTTCAAACCAGAATTTTGCAGCCTAGCAGTGGCTCTCACTCCATTTCTGTAGTGTTAACATTTGTTGCAGAACAAGTCAATCATTATAGAATGCAAAGCAGTGATTTGAATTCCTTCTCCTGTTGCCACCATTAACAGTTTCTGGAATATCCTGATACTTCTGCCCCATGACTTTTTCCAGCTGCTTCTTCAGTTGTATGAATTATTGCAAAGACATTTTTCAACGCTGTAATACTTCTGGAGAAACTGAGCTTGTAATGTAGGAGCCACAGCAAAACACAAAGCAGCATTAAGAAGGTAGGTGGCATGTGACCTCTGAGTAGAAAACAGTGTAATATTGTAGTAATAGTGTAATATTGTAAGGCAAACTGATATTATCAAGTTGCTCAATTTAGTAAGTTATTGTCTACTCAGCTAAGATATACTACATGAATGAGTATTGTGGGTTAAAGCCTACCCAAAAGCATAGCTCATTTCAGTGAGTTCTTAACTCCACTGCCCAGCTCTAACTGCTTACACAACTGAAACGTGAAGTAGAATGATTCACTTCATTTGAAGTAGTTCCTGAGATTAAATCTGTAGTTAAATAACAGCTTTTGTAGTTTGACTATTGAAAATGTAATCAGAAATGCAAGATGCACAGAAAACACAGAAATGGTGCAAGTATAACATTTATCAGATCAAACATGAAACAAATGCTGCAAAGCAGATCTTCCTAAACTGAACGGAATTATTGGAAGCAATTATCAAGGCACCTGTGCATGTATAAAATGGGCTGGGGAATGAGATCACTGGGATTTGAACAAGAAACCTAGATAGCTGATAGTAGCTGAACATGTACTTCGCTTAAATTTCATTATAGCTAATTGCTGTAAGAAAATAGCAGGAAAATTGTTTTGTTATCCACTCACTGAAAATTACAGTGTAGATGAAACAAACGCTTTGAAGACAATGGCTTTTACGAAGGAAGTTATTATAACTTTAAGGAAGAAGATTGCTTACACAGCAGGATACAAACTACAGCAATTCAAAAAAAATGGCTTTTGGCTTATGTAGTAATTCTGCCAAGCTGATGATTTGTGAGGAAACATGGCATACCTCCTGCAGTTTGTCTGTTATACTGGTATGATTTACTTGAGTAACCTATGTAATATGGCATCTACTATATTCCTGAATGGATAACAGATCGACAGAATTTGAGGAAGAAAAATCAACTGCACTGTCCATACTTCTGTTTCCTGTCTCAAAGTAAGTTTGGCAAAATATGTTAACATGAAAATCACCAAAAGGCAATGAACCACGCAGATTTGAGTGCCTCAGACCTAATCTGCCACTTCCAGGAAACCTGCATCTTGGATCTTCTCATTACTATCACCTGGGAATACAATAACATCAGGTTTTTAAGCCACTATGGTGATCATTAAATTTTAATGTGCTTGTGGAGCTTTAAGTGCATTTTTTTCTCCATGGATAGTATGAGATGTAACAACAACAGCAATGAAAGAGAGGAAGAAAGAAAACACTAAAAAAAAAAAAAAATCTCTTAATCTGTGTGTTCCAACAGGAACCTTGGTCTTTCAACTCAGGCTCTCTGGTGATTTGGACCACTGTTTTCAGTCCCTGCCTTTTGTACTCAGCGCTTGTTCTTCTCTCACTTCTCATTAACATGTGGTTTTGGCCCAGCCACGAATCTGTACCTCATCTTCATTCATACCTCCTCTTCTAAAAATAATTTAAATCTCACAATTTGTGATTTCCTTCCAGGACACAACTGAAAGGGTTCCTTGATGCCTTTCTTTTCAACTGTGGAAGCTTCCCAGTGGTTCACTGTTGAAATATTCACATTTCCTCTAGGCAATCCCTTCCGTGTCAGCCTGTTGAGTGCTTTTAGATTTGCAGAAAGAAACAAACTTGCAAGACAAGCAGACAGCTTGTGAGCTGAAACTCTTGAGCTTTGAGGGACTTGTTTGCCTGAAGGGTGAACACAGTTCACTGCAGATCTACCAAACTTCCATTTCATTAATAAATTTACAGCAGGTAGCTGGCTAAATGAAAAATGAAATTTAGTAGTAATTTCTGAAAGACCTCAGGGATGTGTTACACTGATAGAATGCCAATTTGTATCTTTAATAGGATATTATACTGGTGAAACATCAAAATATTTTTATATGGGTGCACATCACAACACGATGAAGCATCCTTGTGGTTAGAACAGTAATGTAGTCATAATAAAAATCACAATTTTACCCTTTATCTTCCTGGGTTTTGTAGTTTTCATGAACATGACTGTAACGTTCAATTTTACTCAAATACAGCATAGTAAAATCAGATTTTTAGTCAAAGAAAATTCAAGAAACTCTCAAACATAGGAACTCCTAAAAACCACTCCACTGGCTCCATTAGCAATGTTTAATTTGTGCTGTCTCATGGAAGAAATAGCACCATCACTTTAATGTGTGTTGCTTCTTGTGGAGGCACGTGGCTTTGCTAGGATTTTTTGTTAATTTATTTTCTTCAGCTGTTTTGTCTATTCAGCAGGTGTTGAGGGAGACTTTGGTCACCTTTGAAGTAGTCAGGCTGCACAAGTTGTCAATGCTAATCATTTCTCATACCCTGGGTATTGACATAACTTGGATACGAGCTGAGTCGTGCTAACTTTAGGCTGCGGCAATGATGTAGTATTGACTTAAAATCAGTTTACCAGTGTGGTGGGTTGACCCCAGCCAGCAGCCAAGTACCCACATAGCTGCTTTCTCATGCCCCCACCCTCCCCAGCAGGTTGGGGGAGGGAATAGGAAGAAGAAAAGCAAGAAAACTCATGGGTTAAAATAAAGACAGTTTAATCAGTGAAGAAAAGAGGGAGGCGGGAAAAAAAAAAAAAAA
>RSEF01000004.1:68837323-68850790 GCA_003993805.1 Himantopus leucocephalus | reverse complement strand
CTTCCAACTGGATTTAACTCCATTCACCACAACTCTTTGGGCCTGGACTTCCAGCCAGTTTTTTACCCAACAAAGAGTACACCCATCCCAGCCATGAGCAGCCAGTTTCTTCAGGAGAATGCTGTGGGTAACAGTGTCAAAGGCCTTACTAAAGTCTAGGTAAACAAAATCCACAGCCTTTCCCTCATCTACTAAGCAGGTCACCTTGTCATAGAAGGAGATCAGGTTAGTCAAGCAGGATCTGCCTTTCATAAACCCATGCTGACTAAGGCTGTTTTCCTGGTTGTCCTGTATGTGCCATGTCATGGTGCTCAGGATGATCTGCTCCATAATCTTTCTCAGCCCTGAGGTCAGACTGACAATCCCGTAGTTCCCCGGATCCTCCTTCCAGCCATTCTTGTAGATGGGCATCACATTTGCTAACCTCCAGTCAGCTGGGACCTCTCCAATTAGCCAGAACTGCTGCTGCTAAAGGATGGATATTGATCAGGTGTGTAGCTGGAAAAACACTTACAATCATGTGTATCAATATTCTTCCATGGGATGTATTTCTGATCTACAATGATTTGGGTTCTCTTTAAAACTATTAGATTTGCTGTATCAGTCTACTATTTAATAAGGGAGAATGGACATTAGCAAAAATGCAAAAAAAATCCGTTGTAGCATGGCGTTCAGAAGGTTACCCAGGAAGGCTGCAAAATTCCAAAAATGGATAGATGAAGAAACAGCTGACCTGAACTCGTGTTGGTATCACTCCTGCTTCAAGCAGGCAGTTGGGTTGCATGATGTTCAGAGACCCCTTCCAACTAACACTTCTATAATTCAACAGAGAAACTAAATAGGCACTATTCCTCATCTTTGGTTTTGGTTTTTTTTTTTTTTTTTTTAAAGCTTCTGCTCTTTGGAGAAATTGCATTCCCCTACGCACTCACAACTGAGGCACAAGCATCCATCACCTGGGAGAAATGCAAAAGTCAACTACCTAGTCACAAGACTGAAAAAGTTACATTTCACAGTTTTTATATACATTTATACACACTTATGTATGTATATATATAAATAGGCACACACACATATGTATTTGTGGGCAGGTGTTTACATAAAAAGAGAAGTTAAAAAATATTTCTCTATAAAGCATCTATAGGAGAAGATCACACTTTTTCAGAGCATCGTTTCTTTCTTGATGAACAATAGCCTTTATTCTCTTGAAGACTAAGGGTGAATCTAGGAAAGGTGAATGTGTCCAATCAGTACACTACTGGCCAAAACCAGTCCCTTTTCCACACATACTTTTAGAGCAGTGTCTTGTTTTCACATCATATTGTTTTATATCTTGAAGGTCCCTTCCAACCTAGACTATTCTATGATTCTATACTACAAGACTGATTTCATAAACTTTCACTGAGTGACCTTACATAAACTAGACTTCAAGTCAATGGACCTACAGTGAGAATCTGATCCATTTCCTTTGTAAAATAAGTGTACTCTGACTTTGACCATTTGGATTTGCTGAGTGCCTTTTACTGAACTCGTATCCTTCCAAACACTTCATAACCATAACAAAAACCTTACTGCATCAATACAAAACTTTACAACATATCTACTTGAAAAGCTTTAGGTCATTGCAGTGTCCAAATAATACTAAATACAAAAAGATACTAACGTATATTCTTGAAGAAAAAGCTTGACCTTCTTCACTTTATTATTATGGTCATATTCTTCCCAATCAAAACACACATAGATTGTTCTTGGGCACCAAAAAACCTCCAAACCTCTATTTTATTTTTTTTTGTGGGAGGAGGGCCAATTTTGACAGAAATCCCTTTTAATCCATGTTTTCATGTGATAAAAATGCATTACATGCTAATGCATTATTTGTTATTTACCATCTCTCACTCTCTAGTGAGAAAATAATAATGCAGAGAGATGAACCATTATCATGTGACTCTAAACTATTCATTTCCTATTCATATAGTAGAAGCGGCAATTTTGTAAACAGCACATAAGTGTGCCCCAGCTAATTTAGAGGCTAAAAGATAAAATATGAGAAAGTTTTAAAAATTATGTTATAGATCAGGAATTAAAAATATTGTTCATTCAGATCCAAGTACATAATGGAGACTAAACATTACTTAATTGTGTAAATTACAGACTACCTGCTCTCTAACCTCACAGTCACTTGAATTTCCAGGAGGCCTGAATGTCCTCACTGCCTAAATGTCTCATTTTGAACACAAGGCTTCTCCTTACCTAACTAACTGTTGAATTCTGTTTGGCATATTTTCTAAAACCATACCTAACGAATCAGATGCCTTGAGAACAGAAAGGATAAGAAGAAGATGCTGTGTTGCCATTTGAATCAGCTGGTAGCTAGGAACTTTCCCCACAGCTGAAGAACTGGCCTCCACCACTTCTCCAATCCTTAACAAAACATCCGCTTCATGAGGAGATGGCAAATTTCTGTCCTTTCTGCCCACACCATCTGTCTTGGCATTAAAAACGGGTTCAAGTCTCCTCACCCAGAGAACAATCTCTTTCTTTCACCTCAGAAAAGACCTTTAGCAGTAAACTGCCAGATAAAAGGCAATCTTCCAGGTTCGACAGCATTTTGCGAGAAAGGGATGACTCTGATAACTAACTCCAAGGTAATTTTATGGCTGTGAGCCAGAATTGGGCAGGGGTACTTCTGTGAATTATAAACTGCGCATCAGAGAAGACAAGACTTAAACACATCCTTCAGAATTTCCTACTGACCACTTACACTATTTTATACTTAGAAACAGGTTCAGCTTCATAACTTTATGGTACGTACAAGTTCCCAAGTCAGGAACGAAGTCACTCAGTATTCCTGTTCCAGTAAGCATGGAGAGACGGGCTCCGCTGTACGGGTAGATTAATTTCTGAGTGATCTGATTTACTCCCCGCAGAACACATATTTCTTCGCTATCTACTGAGAGAGCCTACCAAGCTAAGAGATTCCTATTTTATATGCCTCATTTAAGCTTCTAAAATTCAATGAGTATGGATTCGGGGCTGCAAGATTTACGTTTATCTCTTTTCAGTACCTAACTTCCACAAAAGTGAGTCAAGTCATTTGTGCTAGAGCTCTAGGTTTCGTCAGCCAATCTTTCAAAAGAAGTGTTGTTAGAACTAGCAATCACATCCCACTTTCCTGAGACTGGATCCAGCCTGTTACCTCAAATACAGAAGTCAGGATTAAATCAGGAATTATTCGTATTATTCATAAGTGAAGAATGCCAATAAAAACTGTTAACAATATTAATAATGAATAAGTCAACCAGTTCTAATGACCATAGTAAAGCAAAGGCTGATAAAATCTGCCTAGCCAATATGCAATTAAATACCAAATTATTAATGAAATTCAAGTTTTATGTTCCAGACGAGAGAGTCCACCATTAGAAGAAATAGTTAATGACACATTTGCATTGCTCTCAAAGGAATTCTTCTAATTAAGCATTAAAATTCAGCATAACCAGAAAAAAAATGAAATTTTTGGAAAATAGGAGTTCACAAGGTAAGCAGCTAGCAGATATATTAAAATGAAGAAATATATAATTATTTGTGCTATAAGAGACTGCTACATATGGGTTCCCATTTTGAACGGACAAGTATCTATTTGTTCATACAGGTATACAAAGTTTTTTACATGAAAATTAAGGATTCACTATATTCATTTCATAGAAATAGCACTAGTCTTTCAACTGATACACCTACACATTATATACGATACCACAGCCATGATTTTTTTCCCTTGTTCAAAACTGAAGAAAAACATTCAGGCAGAAATAGAGAATTTCCTGGAAATAGTTTGCATTACCCTGTAACAGTGAGCCAAACTTCAGTCCATTACCATGGAGAAACCAAAGGGCAAAAGCAAACCAAAAAGCCAAATTCTAAGGGTCATTGATTAGCAAAGAGGACATTTGTGGAGGTACTGAAGCCACAACATGGTTTTATAGAATCATAGAATTGTTGAGGTTGGAAGGGACCTTTAAGATCATCAAGTCCAACCGTTAACCTAATCTGACAAAACCACTTCTAAACCATATCCCCAAGTACCACGTCTATCCTTTTTTTAAACACCTCCAGGGATGGCGACACAGGGATTATCTCACAGTGTGGTCTGACGAGGAAACAACACTTTCAAGGAGATAACACAGCTCCAAAGAATCACAAATATATTTCAAAATCCATTCAGATTGCAGCCATACCCATACCTGCACTAAAAAAATAAAAGCGACTGTACAGGCACTTGAATTTACAGAGAAGCAAAAAAGACGTCAGAAAGGAACAGGTGTGTATACATGTCCAGGTGATACAGCCTGGCCACTTCTATCAAGTCAGAGCTTTTTTAACAGTTTGCTCTAGAATAAACTCACAAATTACAAAACTAGCAACTTCTAGGCAATGTCTTGCAACCAATAATAATGATAGCAACATAATTTTTTTTTAATGAAGATTTATAACACATGCTACATAAGCATTCACTTATCTTTCAAAAGACTATTTTGCTAAGTTCAGCATGGTTTCCTCAACAGAGCTCTATGTAGTCAATCACTGCCTTACAAGTACCATTTAATTCTTGCTTTATGCCAGACTCTTGCATAGAGATAAACATCATCCTCTTGAAGAAATCCCTCCTATTGCTATGAGATCTCTTTTATCTGATTGGCACTCCAGCAAGTTTTAAGACAAGTTTTCTAGAGTTCTAATTGTGCATTCACAGACTCACCTCTACACGGGAAGAAGTCTAGAGGGAAAACAGAGGTCTGTAAACACACCTTTCTAATGCATAAATCACAATTCTTTCTGCATAACGTGGTACCTGTTCTTCACACGGTGCTGTGTCACGTACTGGCCATAGAATTCCCTAACGTTAGACACCCGCTGGTTTTGCACCATTAATAGCTTCAACATATATAAAAGCGTAATTCATACCTTCCCCATGTTACAGCAAAAGTTCCTTCTGCTTCTCTTCTTCAAGTCCTATTTAAGTGGTGAAGGATATAACTTCTTTTTCTGGGGACACAAGCATTCAAAGACAGCTCTAATTAATGTCACTACTAGCCTTAAAAATAAAAAAAATCAAACATAACGCTGTAGGGTAGTATTTTACATTTGTCAGGACTCTGTCTATGTTTCCAGCCAAAGGTTCTGGTAGTAGCCAACCTGGTGGTTGGTACCACCACCATCTTTTTGATATGTCTTCAAACCTCATCAGTTCTGAAGACAAAGCTTTATCTCATCATATTGCTTACATTAGGCAATGTATCCAGTGATTCACAGGCATAAAAACAATTACAAATCTTCATTTTCAGTGCACCTATAATGGGAAATCATATATCACCTCACTAGGTTCTTCTTCCCTTCCATCCTCTGAATTGAAAAATCCTAAATAAACAAGGGAAGTACCAGAGGATAGATGTGCTTGAGGCTAATTATTCAATCAATTTACTCAAAATAGTACCAGATGGGTGCTAACTAGTTGTGCTGTATTTGCTGACTGTTCTCCTCCAGCTCACAGAACACTTAAAATTGAGTGGGAGAACAAGGGTTCAGCAAACAGAGTGTTTGGTGTTTCTCTTTCCCACAGTTGATCTACATATCATGCATATGGTATGCAGCTGAATTTAACTGGACATTCACTATCAATTCATAATAAGGTGATTCTCTATGGTACGTTCAATAGAATGAACAGTTTAGAAATGCATATGGTTCACTACTGGTCTCCTGCGATCTACAACAAGTAAAGGAAACTTCAGGTTTTTTGGTTTGTAAGTTGCAAAACTGCAGAAGACCATGTCACCAGAAAAGCAGACCAGCTCTTTTCAATAAAATCTCTGGCTAAGAAGCACATAAACAAATAATTTTGGCTGTCACCAAAATTAATTGTAAGAGAGAGGGTACGGTGAAATGAGGAGTAGTTAGGTAGCTAAACAGCAGTAGGTGCCATGCTGCTGTGTAGACTTGAGGCACACCTGAAAATGAAGGCCCAGGTTATAGATACGCTTTACTAATACTCTGTTCAGCAAGCCAGTGCATCGTCGTAATATTTTCAGCCATCTAATTGAATAAATACATAATGCGTATAGCTATCTGCTAAAATTACTGAAAGTTTAAGATACATAATTTGATATCTAGCTTGGTAGGATGGTAACACAAATCACAGAAAAATTTACACAAGAATTTGTTAATGCTAATTTGAAAACTTACAGCAAGTTTTTACTACTTCTCTTAAATTTAATATTTTAATCACTTATTAAACCTAATAGTGATATTAATGAATAATGCTTTCAGAACAAAAAAAAATGAAGGCAGGAATAAGACAAGGCTATTTGCATTCAGGGTTTATCCATACAAGTACGTGGTTTACGTAGATAAGCAGTCTTCATTCATTATATATTTGTGTCATTTCTAAAACGGCAGTCTCTGAAAGGCTATGCTTCCACAGTCATTCTTGCCTGTGAATAAAAATATGCTTCAGTGTTTCTCCATATGACTTTGCCTGATGTGCAAACATAAGGCACAATTCAGCTGCTCACTTCTCAACTGTGAAAGGACTTTGCTGCCATTGCTGCAGGGAAAAATAAATTAGTCGCAAATTATATGGCTGTTAATAAACAGCCATAACCAACTGGTAAAAGGCAATCCTTCGGAAAAACAAAAATCCTTTGAGATTGTTTTTCATATTGGATGCAAACCGCAAAGGGCTAGAAAGAATCTTTCAGCATGAGACTGCGGTAAGGGATGTGAGAATGACCTCTATGGTATCATCAGCTCCTGGAGGCAGAGAACTGAGGCAATGAGAAGATGCTGAGGCTGATGAAAAGTTTGTTACTCTTGATCTGCTCTGTAAGACTTCTCCATATCTGGCTTTTGCAGACAGAATATCTTCTCTTCTGTCAGACACTGCATTTGCCGTTCCAAGACAGTACGACAGATTCCTTCACTAAAATGTTTTTTTTAAAAGCCTCCTTTATTAATCCAGCCATGTTCTCTCTGCACATGCATTTATACTCAAACACGAGCTGAGACCACACTTTCTTAGGTATGGGCTAGTCCTCTCTCCCTGTTCCAGTGAGTGTATCCCTTAACCCTGCCGGCAGTAACACAAGGTGAGACATGCTCTTATGCAAACTGTGCAAATTAAAAATAAATAAGTAAAAGTCTTCACCGCTGCCTTGAGGAAAAATCCAGATGTGATCTAATTACTTCCTGGCTTCATCCACACTCTGAAAAAAAAAAATAATCTCAGCAATGTGGCATAGTATTCCATTAAAATTCACCTTGCCCTGCAATTAGGTATTTGGAATATGGATATTATTAAATTATTTTTCACTTCACATTTGCCAAGACGGTGTGCTGCTACATCTCTTATGTCTTATCAAGCTGTCAGTTCCTGCCTCCTCTCTGCCAGCTTCCCTTACCTGTTTGGGGGTGTCTCAAACGTTGCTTGCAGCTTCTTCCACTCAGAAAACTTTCCCAGCGTGATAGAAGAAAACCTTTCTCATTGACCTTCCAATACTCCTTTTGAACTCTGTTTTGTCTGTGGGACCTACACAGCTCTGACGAGGAGATGATCATTATCATGCTAGCCAGTGTTGGCACCTTGGGCTCCATCCACTGCACCTACCTGTTTCTTCTCCCTAGCGAACCTTATATAGCAGTCATCCTTTCATCCATACTTGAAGAGCACCTTGTGCACAAGATTTGAAGTGCTATGGGCAGATGCTGCCAAAAAGCTAAACAAGGTAATGAGAGAAGTTACTGTTGAGAAAGGACAGGGCGGGAAAAATAATGAAAGAAACAGCACAGCTGAAGTACACAAAATGTGAAAGGTACAGGAAGGAATAGGAGCAAATATCTGATCATCATGGGGAAACAATCTCCCCCATTAAAGGTGTAAAGACCATCTAAGGAGAACTGTGAGAACCCTGCTGCAGGCTTCAGATCCCCCTTTTCTACTTGTGACAGAGCCATACTTGCAGGAACCCTTTGTCACTGCTCCCAAAGGCAACTTTTCTGGGCACAGCACCTACTAATTCCCTTTCGCCTGCACAGAACTAGATTTTTTTTTCTTCGGGAAAGTGTGTCTAAATGAAACACAAAGGTCCCAGAGGATGAAAATCTCCCCCAGACATTTCTGGATCAAGAAACCGGGGAAAGAAACAACCCAATCCAAGTGCCGGTTTTCCCCTCCCACTTTGTTACAGTTTGCAGTTGCTTTCCCTTGCAAAAGAAAGGTAATAGTCTTGGCATAAGAAACAGCCTATAAAAATGTATTCAACCCAAATGCTAGCTTCCTCAGTGCCAAATCCTCATTTAAGGAAACATGTGTGCATGCTGGAATAAATTTTACTATAGTTAAATGGAGGGAAATCTTCTTTAGGCACACTAGGCAGGCTTGAGGCACCCTTTTGGATTCACTGTGATGAAGCCTGCTGCCCTGCCTTGGAGGCAAAGTTTGCCTCTTGATTGGAAACAGACAGCCTGGAAGTGATTTCAGACCAACACACTTCATCACGCACGCACCCAGAACTAGAACTGAGGCACCCAAAATCTTCAGGAACTGTTCAAAGCAGGTCCCTAGATCTAAGCATTGCACACGTAAAATCCTTAAGTTCCTAGTGGCAAAATCTAGAAGGCTCTGATTTCCCAACTGAGAATATTTAATATTGTCGCCTAAGAGCTTATGTTGCCAAGGTATGTGAGGCAAAACTCCTTCTTATGCTCAGGCTAGGTGTTCCCCTGTACACCTCATTTGCCAGTTTCACTCTCACAGATACCCTATAAGCATCCTTTTTTGATAGGACGTTGACGAGGCCGATCGTTCCAAATATATTCAGCAGCCCAGCCATGAAGGTAGTTTCGAATTGCTCCCGACAAATTCTGCATGTCGAACTTCAACCCAGCACACCTCCTTCTAAGCTGAAGGACCTAACAACCAGGCCATTGATCATTCTTTTAGACAAAACATTTAAAGATGTCCTGTAGTGTACAAATAAATAAATATTTGTGGACCAGAGGGAAAAGGGAAAGGTGACAGACTGACACAAAGGCTTATGGAAGTGGTTAGGATACTCCTGTGGGAGAGTTCAGTTCAAATACCCACTCCAATAAATATTTATTAACTTACACAATTGGGACAACTTGGGAAACAACGGGCATGTTTGCTCCAGAATACCTGCCTGCTAGTGAGGACATTCCTCTAGTCTTACTTGTGACAGAGTAAACTCTAATTCTTGCTGCCTTAGGGTGGGATGGCATGAAGATGTGTCCTAAAGACAATACTAGATGAGAGCAGACTTCACAACTCAGTTTCTCTAGCGGAACTAATTTCTTAACTATCTTTTAGTAAACGGCCATAGGCCCTGTGACCCTCTTCAATGTTTCTTCCTGTCCAATTTATGTTATTCAGCTTTCAAATTTCTGTGGGTTTTTTTCTTGGGCAACTAATTGTCTCCAGACAAGGTGATGAGAATGTCTTATTGCAGATAAGGGTGCCCAACCCAAGGCTGTAACATTTCCAAAGTTACAGTACCTAAATTCTTTTCTGAATCTAACCCTATATGTTTTGGTTGGAATGAATGTTACTAGTCAGAGATTTGGCTCTTTAATCCAAAAATATAAGAATGTAAAAATAGGATTAGACCAGATATTCAGACAGCTCACTGTATGCTATCTGAAATCCTCCACCATTCCTAGCAGAATTACATCACTCCAAGAATTATTCAACCAGAAAACAAGCAAAATCACTTTTTGACTCCAAGTAAATCAAGCATGCATGAGGTGCTGGTCAGGATTTTCAGTTCTTGTTTGCTTCAAGTTCTAATGCTCTTGAGAAAAGAAAACTGAAAGGAAAACATGCCAAAACATACAGAATAACATTACATAGCGATACTCTCTATAGGTTAACGACAGGAAGAAGCCTCTGATTCTTACAGTGTTGTGAGCTCTGTAGGTTCATACATGCTTCACGTAACTACCAGCTTCACAACCGCACACACATTTTATTTTTGTTTAATTTTTTTTTTTTTTAAATTCACTGCATTCATAATTTCCCTGCCATTGTTACAGTGAAGGATCAGTGCCACCTACAGACAGGGATTAGAGTGGAGCACAACTAAGTGTGAAGGAAAGTGAAGAAAGCATATCAAATTTTAAGCCCCAGACCTTCTAGGTAAAAGAATCCCCCAGTAAAGAGAAGAAGCTGACATCAAGATTCACGGAAATATTCAGATCTCTTTATCTACTTATACTTACTGATAACAAGCATTTCTTCAACAAGTCGCTACAAAGATGAATTCTGGATGCTGCATTTGGCTGTATCAGGTTTCCAAATGCAAATCTCATACACAGCTGAATAAAGCAGAATACACCGCTGTCAGCTCCTTTTCTGTGCATCTAGTTAATTTTGGTTGGTTGTTATCTGAGTCAGTTCAAAGGGGAAAAAGCCTTCCCCCTCAATTATGAGTGCCAATTAGATTCAGGTTTAATGATCCGGATAAAATTAAAACCAGCCCAACTTCTCAACCCAAACTAAACTACATTAAAACAAACCTACAACTTCAGAAGAGATTGCAGGAAGGCTGGCAGAACAGAGCTCATTAATCAAGCCAGTTTAAGTGTTGGCAGTGGCTTGGTTTCTGTTCCTTCTGGAGGAAGGAAGGGAGCAGAGGGGACTGGGTTATCTTCTAGCCTAATCTCATTAAACCCAAACCAGTTTGCATGCCCTTCCTGCCTCCGTACACGTATAAACGCATGCACGCATACACACGCAAACCTGAGTGACTGTGATGGAAAGGCATTAAACAGTTAAATCTAAGTATTTTGGGGTTGAGTTGTTTGTTGTTTTTTTTTGTAATAGAGGCTAATCTAGTACCATTGTAAGAGCAGAGAATTCATCCGCCTCACCAAGAGACCTGTGGTCACTGTACCGCGAAGCCTTTAGTTCAGGCAGGGGTGGCTGCCATGTGTGGAGAAACAAATGACGACTGCAGCCTTTGAAAGACAGCACGTGACTAACCGGCGGTGTTGGCTAGAAGGAACATACAGTAACTAAGGCTCGTGAGAATAAAGAAATCAAGCCTTTAATTTCTTCTTCTGCTCTACACTTCCTGCATAACCTTGTTGTTAGTCTCTCAGAGACTAAGTTTTGCTATATGTTAAAGAGGGTTAGTAGTACTTACTTACCCGACAGGTATGAGATTAGGTTAAATTTAGCTAAAGCCCCGAGACTCTCATAGGGAGAGATCATTTGGAGAAGTAGTTATTAACTATTAGTGCTGTATTGGCATATTGCAGGCAAACTCAGCAGCTTTGGGGATTTTAAAAGAGGAGAGTAGGAAGTCATTGCTGACCTCTCCTTTTAACTCTCGCTTCAAACTTTGACCTTCTGTTTCACATAATAGGACAAATATTGTTTTATGAGTTGCCAGGAATTTCTCCCAAATTATTTATTGCCAACATTCGTTCTACCTGGAAACAGTCTGAGCACAAAAGAATGAAGAAAAACAGGCTCAAAGATCCGTAGTGTAGCATAGCAGTCTGTTAAAAAAAGTGACCAGATTCTGCTGTAGAAGCTATGTTTTACACATTTCCTTTTTTGTTTTGAATCTTCTTTTGAACAAAAAAGTAATGAGATAGAGAAAAATAAATAATAAATTAATAGAAAATAATTTCTTAAAATTAGATGATAGTCTATACATTCTCAACAGGCTATTTTTTTAACTAAAAATTCTGCAGATCTGCTAATTCTTTATCTCTGCCTTTTTAGACAGAGGCTTAGCTCGTAATAGCTCTTCATAATCTTGGAGAAATGTTTTAATTCTTCAAGTGACCTTTCACATTCTGTTGATTCTTGTTAGATGCAGTTGCAAAATAAATAAAATATACTTTGGCTATCTAAACCCCAATCAGCATAAGTGTAGATTATATTGTATAATTAAGATAGATATTGTGTACTTTCACGATTTAGTGAATTTAAAATCCAAAGATTCTTAAATATCTTTGTATCCATCTCACAAAGTATAGTTAAAGTAAGCTAAACTGTCTTGTACTTTATAACTGGATCAAATTGATTTGAAATAGTAATTTCCTAAAGCTCTGCAGAACTGATGTAAATCAATTATTCCAGATGAATGAAGCTCACAACCTGCTCATCTATCTTACAGTATGGGAATGTTCTTCATTTATTATCATCAGGGCCCGCTTTTGAACTATGGCTTCCAATTTCTCTACATTTGAATGATACTCTATTAGGAAAGAAGTCAAAAACAAAATCTAGTTTCTTAAACAATATTTTACTAAGACAGCAGCAACATTAGAATGACTCAGTGTTCCTCAGCAGGGAGAAATGGGTTACACCTACGTCTTACATTCTAATCTTTCCTGCCAGCGCACTGTAAGCTTTGGACTAAACAGTTATCCCAACTTCTCAATAATTACCTCTGTATAGTAGAAACAAATAGTATTTAAATCAAAGAAACATGCTAGTATTTAAATCAAAGAGAGGTCATTATTTAGTTATGTTGACCAAGCACACTGGAAAGTGTAAGGTTCAGTATTCAGGCCAAGTATCACTATAGAACTGTGCATATAATATTTATTCATCCTCAGTATCCTCAGCATTTTCTGAACAACAACATTTGCCAGGGGAATTTGGTGGTGGAGGGAAAATGGCACATGTCAGAAGTGAACTAAATCTAAACTATGTTATAGTTAGAAACACTGCTAACGCCAAAAAATTATTCAGCAGTTAGTGTTATATGAAGGCATGACTGCTAGATATTTATTTTACCTGTTAAAAGGTTATTAGCCATCTCTTTTTTTTATCTCCTAAATCCCGTTTATTTTCAATCTGACGACCTCATTTAGAATGACAATTGCAGTTAGAAACTCTTCTGATGCAAGTTTTAATTATGTTAAGGTTTCGAAGCAAGATTATAAGTCAAGGTTTTTATTTTTTAATGAATATGTTCATTATTTATAGATATTTCTACACCTCCCATCACAGTAGCTTCTGTATGCCAGAAATTCATTCTGCAGTATAACCCATTCCTGCATTCCCTCCCAGATTCTGCAAAGAAATTCCTTTTGGATTTTAATCTCTCATGAAGTTTGGTACATTTTGTTATGAATATTTAACTAAAAAATTGTCAGTCTACTTTGTTTTCCATTAATACGAAAGGAAGAAGGAAAAAGAGAAACTCAGTCCTGAAACAGAACTCCTCTTATTCTCTATCCAGTGCAACAATTTCTGAAGGGATGTTGTCTGGATGTGGCGTGGCCGGTAGAAGTCACCGCCGTGACTGGACCTGGCCTGTGCTAAGTCAGCCCAGGCGTCACTGGGGAGAGGGCTTGATGGTGGGAGCTGGAGGCATCACGGGGACCCCAAACTGTCTGTGACATGGTAGGAGGTGTAGTGCCAACAGGGCAGGGCAAGAC
>RSEF01000004.1:68801259-68837223 GCA_003993805.1 Himantopus leucocephalus | reverse complement strand
CTGGTTATTTGCATTAGAGATGCGATAATCACCCAGTTCACACAGGAAGAGAAGGCTTCAGACATAAATCTGGATGGTAGCTGTGATTAATGCTTGCTGCTACTGAATGACGTATCACTGTAGTTCATTAATGTGACCAAGGAAACAGCTTAATGACAGCCCAGGGGCTGTCCATACCCTTTATGGTTTTGCAGGAACTCGTACTTGCCCCCAAAAGGAATTGTGTTTGGATTGTGCAGTCACTGTATGACAATAGAATTCAGGTAGCTCTTTTCTTGCTTGCTTGCAATCTAAAATATTAGTGTGAGGGGTTTTTCCACGCATGAATTAACATGTGTAAGAGGTTAAAAGGGCAACTCTTCCCCTTGGAGCGGTTCTTGAATTTCACTGGGTCGCTGTTACTTCAACAATAGTATGAAAAGAACGCTGCGCTTCTGATTTATGAGCCTTATGAGTTTCACAGACCAAAGCCTCACCAAGAGCCTCCCTCATGTCATTTCCTAGGAAATGCTTACACAGCCACAGCTTTGGCAACACTCCGATAAGTATTATAACCATAACAATAGCAAATATCAGTGGAAGACACTGTCTGACCAGTGAAATTATCATGGGGGCAAAACATCCCAGCAGTAAAGAATCTTATTTTAACCCTACACTTTACAAAAATAAACACTTGGACCTTATTTTCGTTACTAGCTATTTCAAAACAATTTCTTTAGAGAAGAGTAACAAAAGGTTTGTGCTACTTACTACACAGCTCGAAGACTCAAATATATATTTTGAGATCTAAAAATGACAAGCAATGTGAATTACACATAGCAAATCCAAGAAGTGTTCTATCAAACACAAGTATCTTTCTTGGTATACTTTACTTTTCTATGTGGATCTAAACAACCTGTGCTTTTAACTCCTGCCCTTAACACCTGAGAACTTCTGCTGTGCACTGTCAAACAGTTGTTGTCATCTGCTCAGAATCGGACAGGATGTTTTATAAATTTTTACCATCTTGGTTTCTACAGAATATGATTTTCAGTTGAACATGTATTCATACACGTACATACAGCTGTTCCCAGCACCCTACACTCAAAGGCATAAAATGCATAATGCAAGACTTGAGGAAGATCAAAATCAAGGATATACAAATAACTCACATACAGATAAACTATTTTTCAAAAAATACTCGATGTTCCTTCCTTATAAACAAATCTTTTTGTAATCCATCACCTTCTTTAAGTCTTTCTTAAGTTCTGGCATACATAACCAAAAGTCAACACTGGAATTTGTGAGAAATGGAATAAATTTAAAGTTAGACTGTATCACAGTCCTCCAATTAAGGAGTATATGAAAAGAGTATATGACAACTAGAATAAACATCCAAAAATTATGGTAGAGAGGGGATGTGCTGCTTACAGCACTCATCCAAAATGTAAAAACTTCCAGATGCAGTGTTCTCCTGAACTGAAGCTCTGGTGAGATTAAATCCCACCTTTCCCTTCCCAGGATATCTGACAACTACCTGCGNTTCAGTTGAACATGTAGACATGTGAACTGTAGACATTTGGGAATCGAGACACAAAACAATTTTTTCTTTCTTCCTGTTAGAGTAAGACTTTTGAAATTTGAGAGAGAATTGAATTTGAGTGAGACTTGAAATTTCATTAAGGTACACCAGAAAATATACATTTTACTCCAATGCTTTAGAAATTTGGACAAAGACCTGGGTTCTGACCTTATATCGATGACTAATTACATGCTGTATCTTTATCTAGAAACTATAGAATATAAAAATATATAAGCAGCCTCTGAAACAGGAACCAGAGCATAAAGTTGTGTATTCCATAGGACTACTTGTATCTACTGAGATAGAGATATATATATATATTCACGTTTTCTCTTTCTCACTCAGACACAGTAAATATTGAAACCTAACACAAATTAGCACAGCTTCAAAGAAGCTAAGAGCTGACAGCAGCCAGCTGATCGGGAGTTCCTTTGGGATGGGGAGGCAAATACCTACAGCCATGACTGAGTGCTGTCGCTAGTAAGAGTCTGCTGTCACTTACATAAAAGGACTAACTCCTACTCCACTTTCAGAGGAACATACTTTGAAGACAATTTCAGAGAAATTCTGTGATTCCCAGACCTGTTTTAAGTATACTCATTTTCCCTCTCAGAGTCCCACAGAAAATTAGATGTTGTAGGTCCTCAGAAACAGTTGCATATTTGATGCTAAACTAGAAAAAAAAAAATATTTCCTTCATACAGCTGTGAGTCTTCACCCTGACTTAACTACCTGCCTCATTAAAAAAAGCACAAGGTGGCTTGAACTAATTACCTAGCAGTGTCATCTAGCTAGCAAATGGTTTCCTCATGATTGTTCCCCCTGAGGCTTTTCTACCTTCTGTAAAAGACTAAATAGCAAATCAGTCAGAGTAAGAAAATCACTGTTGGTGTGGTCAGGGAACTGCCAGGTTCCTTTTCCTACTGTAAAGAACTCAGTATTTAAAAGCCGGGCACACGCCTCCTATATGGGAGCAGTACTTTCTAGTCATTATTTTTAGCTGCTTAATTACTCTTGTGGGTTACACAGAAAGGAAATAATTTGACAAGATTTTAATTATGCCTTACATGTACTTTATGAAGTAATTTGCTGACGGGTACCTGTCAGGAGCTGCCTATCTGATAGACAAAAATCTTCAACATCCAGAACTGAGGATCTGACTAAACACCAAAATGTGGCTACGGTGAATTCAGGACGTCTTTTCAGAACATCAGAGAGAATGCCAAACAGCAGCATAACAACCCCCGAAAAACTCTCAAACAAAAACAACACAACAAAAAACCCACCACCACAAAAAACACCACCAAAAAGCCCCAAACAACAACAATAACAAAACCCACCCAGATGCAGTAAAAGCTGTAGATGTCTCCTTTTCCCTATGACACTTGCACGTGAAAATCTAGACCTCAGCAGACTCTGATATACCTCCAAGGTGCAGCTTGCCTTCCTACCCATAGCTTCCCAACATTGCCTTTCTAAGGGCCGTGACACCTTTTCTGAGCCAACCCAAGATAGGTTTTTCTATCTGTATCTTTTCTATCTATAGGTGGGAGATCGCCTGACCTCTTAATGAACCTTGCTACAGTCATTGTAATCAAACAAGTCTCTCTATCCTGCAAAGCCAGGGTAGAAGTTTGAAAGACTGGGAGTCATGAGGGCTGATTCTTCTGCTTAGCACATCTGTTCTGCGGCTGTAACCGCCTGCTCCATAGTGGGACCCCTGTGACGGCAGAATTACTTCCTCTGTGGGTTTTGGAGGGGTAGTTTGGTCTTAGAGAATAGATACGGGTTTTCTTTTCCATCATGTTGAATGGAAAGAGCATTCATGCTGAAGGAGTTCAATTTCATTTAAAAAAAATATTAAACGTCCTTGTTAAGCACATCACCCAGGAAACAGATAACCACAAGCCCAAGATGAAATTATTCGGACTGTGTCCAAATTAATAACAAACTAGAAAGGGGCCATTTCCATCAGCAACATTCAGATAGTTCACAAATGGTTTACTTCAGTACAGTCAAAATACAATAGGATAGGATTTTAGAGGTATAATCCTTTCCCCTGGCACTCAGTGACATGGCAAAGTCAGAAACCACTTTGGAAGGCAGGCCAAGCCACAGAATTTGTAGCCAGTCTGCCTGAAAATGGGTGGGTATTATTTTCATAATAAACAATAATAAGAAAACTGAAACATTGGCAGTAATACGTCCTGAAGGACGATGACAATTACAGCCCACTGTCCTCTGGCAGGGATTAGTTTCACAGCTTTGAGGAATTTCTGATATAATTGAGTAATGTGCCTCCAAAGATCAAAGCCAGCTATGATAGCAGGATGGGAGTTAGCATTAGAAACACCAGGAAAGAATAAATCCAAATAAACCAATTTTATTCACGCACACGGGGCCATATCCAGTGAAGGTTTGCACAGTCTCAGTGTCTTTCCCAAGCCAACAGGAACGTAAGGACATATGACTCTTTACTAAGTAGGATTTTGAAAGAAATTATGTTGAGCAAACCGATCTCTTCTCTTCCAGCACCACTCTAAGTTGGTTTGAGTCACTAACCATGACCCAGTAAAAAGAAAATTCTTCCTTCAGAACCAAGCAGAAACTTACTGTTGTAAGATTCTGTGATTTCTGAGCAAAACCACTTTAACTCTTTACAGAATACTAGGATATATGAAATCAATGTCTGTTTGTTAGGCCAAAAGTGTAATAAGTATACAAAAATACAATAGCCACTAGCTATCTGTCCCAAATAACATATGTTATAGTATTCTATAAAGACAANTGATTTCTGAGCAAAACCACTTTAACTCTTTACAGAATACTAGGGTATATGAAATCAATGTCTGTTCGTTAGGCCAAAAGTTTAATAAGTATACAAAAATACAATAGCCACTAGCTGTCTGTCCCAAATAACATATGTTATAGTATTCTATAAAGACAACAAAAGACAATGCAAATTCAGAGTGGTGCTATGCTCTGTAGTACTGTGTTCATGTAACTGGGAATGTTAAAAAATTTCTAGCAAAAAAATGTTTAATATTTGTTTATAGCTGTCAACTTGGGCAATCTCTCCTTTCACAGAAAAATCTCATTGCTACACATTCTTTCTATTTATTCCACTCCCTCAGACTCCAGAATAATGTTTCTGAGCTTCAGTATGCTTTCACCATCATGATTTAATAGGGTTTACCTATAAACCTTCTAAAACCTCACTGTTGCAAAAGATTTCAACGGACTTATGTATCGCCATTGGCATAAGAGGTAGCATGCAACAACCATTTCACATCAGATAACCACAGTACCAAGCACACAGTGTTTTGTCCATTTGGGATGCTCAGGTGATGTGCGTTGGCCTAACTTCACTGGTGACACTGAAACTCGCTTATTTATGTACCAGTGTAGGCTCTTCTCACTGGTGCTTAAGACCTTACTGGGATATTCCTGGTTCTTTTGACACCAACCTCCTACAAGCCTAGCAGTTTGGATGAAGACATTTTTTAAAATAAGAGAAATCACCAATATTCCCATCCATCTGTTATCATCAGTGAGGGCTTTTGTTCTCATTTCTTCAATATGAAATGAAATGCTCCTAAAGTGGAGAGAAACTGAGATTCGCCATCAGTGACTTGAGCCAAGTTAGAACAACACATCGNACTTGAGCCAAGTTAGAACACATCATTTACTCACCATACATGAACAAACCTGATGAGTAACCTTGATACTGCCTCGGCAACACGGAGCATAAGTATTTTCTTTAGATGTGTGTGCTGTAGCAAAAGCAATGTTAATGAAACATTATGCATAATAACAATTACAATAATGGGATATCAAGTTGTGGAGTATCATTTATCCTGAAGGTAAGAAAATACTTTTCTTTTTTATTCCTTTTAAGAAGAAACAGAAAGAAAGTTTAATTTGCATAAAATTTTCTCATTATATAGTGTATACATTCATTCAACAGCCCGTGTACCACCCTCACATTTGGTTGCCAACTAAAATACATGCGGAATCACAGCTAGTAAACATTTTATTGCAAAAAAAGCTTGGTTAAAACCTCTAAGTCCTTGCACCTTTTAAAAAATATTTCATACTTTTTATTCTGTCAAAAGGAACAACATTTAACGCTAACTTTTAATGTCCACAGATGTTTTGGCTTAGATTTGAATTCGACTGTTCTGTAGTTATTCAAGAAGTGAATGGAATCGTATCTACTTTTCTTACAATCTTAGATGCATGTTGATCTTGCTCTGAAGTAGGCAGTGCATTATGAAAGCCTGATTGTTGGAGATAAATTGTTATTATTACTATTAAGACACATTGTAGATCTGCTGCATTCTGGGAATGCTGTCAAAGCCCTCCGCATTTTACAGAACACCACCAATGTATATTGTTGATGGGATTACCTTTCCTGTAGGCTCACTATAGCATTTTAGCTTCATTTAAATGTTGTCTTGAACTCTTCTTTCTTGGACCTGACTGTATATTTTTGGGCACCACCTGTTTTGTGATTTTTTTTTTTGTAATGTCACTTCATGCATATATTTATACACATTTATATTGATAATGGGCCTAATCCTCAACAACTTTTCAAGAAAATTCCTCATATATGATGAGATATGGTCTAATAAGACTGCAGAGGTTGCATCTGTCTCTTGCATAGAAGGACAGGAGAGAATGAAGCAAAAGTACTCCCTATGTTATCTCCCTTCAGTTGCAGATCACGAACGAAACCCGTGTCCCCGCTCTCCAATTGACCAAGGAAGTTAGCTATGCAGGGACAGCCATTATTCGCATACAAAATTATGATAAAACAGGAATATTTAATTCATGGACAAGCAAATTCTTAGGTGTCCCAGTTTCAACCTTGAGAGCTATCTTGTTGAAGTACTTTCTCATTATATAGTGTTATATAGTGAAGTACTTTCAACAAGGTCTAGAAAATGTTCACCTTAACCGATTCTTGCCATTTCACGTACCTTTCAAAGAAGTCTTTCAAATCTCATTAAGCTCCTTGCTTATTCATGAATGCTTATTTATGAATCAAAATCTACTGTTTGCTATTAGTGTGATCACGTGACAAATACAGACCTAAACTTTTAAAATTTTGCTTAACTCAAATGTTTTACATACTATTTTACCACCAGTAGGGAACTAGCAGCTGTATGTAGCAAACTTTTAAGAGAGCAAATTATAATAGGAAATAATAGGATTTGCTTACTCTTTTTCAGGTCTTGTGGGAGTTGGAGTTAAAGGGAGAGAACCATGTTAGAAGTCTCCATGTGCAATCACAGCAGCTTTGTACTTTGGGTAAGTAGTTCTGAAGCAACTCTCCCCATCATCTCCAACTTGCCACACTTGTGGCATCACAGAATCCTCTCAAATTGGATTCCTCCATGATGAAGATAAAGCAAAAGATGAGCCCAAGGAAAGCATGTAAAGAACTGCTACTGCTAAAGATGCTCAGTCTACCGGTCCAGACAAAAGCTAGTCCAGAGTGACACAGTCTGTGTGGATACCAGCACCAACTGTTCCCTCTGTAGATCTGCTTCAACTTTCTAATGTAGCCTTTATGATCAAATGGAGCATAGATGGTAAAAATGTTGCCGTGACTTAAGTGTATAACCATTTTCCCGTCACAAAGCCATTTTTCCAATGTATCAAAGCCTTTGCTAACATCCCAAGGAAGACAGAAGAAATAATCTAAAAGTTCAAATACAGGTTAAAACACTGCAGTCTGACATGTATCTGTCACTCACTTAGTTGCAATATTGGAAATCTGTCATATATTCTGGAGATGGTTTCTGAAGTTCTCTAAAAATGTGCTAACAATTTCTGCAGACATCTCAAGTTTTCATAGCAGGACCTGCTGCCCGCCAATGGGAGATAGTCTTGTGCGTTCCTGGCTTCCTTTGTACCTCAAATCATAAAACAAAAGTCAAGAGGAAGGAGACAACACGACACAAAACAACCGCAGCCTTCACCCAGTTCCAGACCACTCTGAAGTGGGTCATTATATGCAAAACAAGCTATGTCTGACATACATTACAGAAACTGAGTCACAAAAATGCAGTTTCAGTCTCTGTTAACATGAATTGGGGAGTGAGCTGGAGCCGCTCCAGTGTATGGGCATATAGGGCCCACCTTGCATGAGGGGGATATCCTATACTGAAGATATTAATTTTGCAGCTTAATGCTCCCTGTACTGTGACATAAACCATCTGTACCTTGGCCAAGAACTTGGCTTGGTAATATTAAGCCTGCAGGATAAATGAGATAAGCGACATTACAATGCAACCCGCATCCTCACCCCCACACTTATCAGTGTTCACGGTAGCTTCTTTACTTCATTGTGAAAAATCAAGTTTGTAAATCTCTATCTTGATAGCATCTAACTTTCAGGTCTCTTATTCCTACCATGACAATCAAGGGCATTGTTGAAGTTTCAAATGTTTTCTTGGCTCAGTTTAGCAGCAAGAAAACCTGAGGATAATTAATAAGGCCAGTACTGATTGGAATCTGCCAATCAGAGACAACAGCTAGGGTTTTTGTAGGTAAAGAAAATTCTCTCTTCTGATATTTGCGTGATGCTAGATAATTCAGGATCACTTTTCATTATCTGAACTTGAGGATGTCATTTGAGCTTTTAGAAGGCCCAGTCTCATTACGTCGGGTTCTACAGAAGAGCTGTTTTGCATCACTGAATATCCATTAAAGGTCAACTGACAACACTGAAGTGTTGGTGAAAGAGAAATCATTAAATGTAACAGTATTGATCAGTGTGTTATTGTCTCATTAAAATTCATGAAGTCAATTACTGGTTTTCTCCAATAAAAATATTTTTCTAGGTGAGTGTATTTTTGATATAATATCATACTTTAGGGAAATTTCAGCCAGGGCTTTATTTTGGTTTTTTTAATCAGACAAGCATGATACTTCAGATTATCCAGTATTTCCACCTTTTAACATAACTTGCAAATAGTTTATAAGAATCAAAGTATGAGGTTTTCATTTTAATACTTGGTTTAGGAGTCTCTTTTGCTATCAGCCATGGCAGAGGCTAACTAAGAAAATCAAGATTTGTCACCTTCTGACATATTATGGCCACCATCATCAGCATTCAGTCTCCCAGTCCTTCCATTTCAGTTGCCAGAAATGGACTGTGATTTCATCAATTATCAAATCTTTCTTCTGCCTCTCATTTTTAAGCAAACATTTGGGTAAGGTTAGTGAGCCTTTCTAGCTACCCCTCTTGGTCCTTGAGAAAAATCTTAACTGTTCAGAAAGATAAAACATGATAAAATTATCTTTATCTCTTTAACTGCTTAAATATGCAGCTGGAGAACATGCCATGTTTTGTTGGTCCAGTAATATAGATTGAGGTCCTGATAGGAAAATATACTGTCTATAAAGGCATCAAAGGCATGTGTCCCATCAAAGTCTGATTTTCATGCAGAAGCTGTGAGACTGGCACCTAGGTGGGGCTCTCCCTGATAAGAAATTGTGACAAGGGCAAGATATGCAACTTAGAAGGGCTCAAGAGACCTCTAAAATTAGACGCAGTGCTGCAGGGATCCTCACTCTCCTTCAAAGCATCTTATGCAACTTTTCTTTGTGTTTCCAAATACTTCAATACTTCTCCTCAAACTTCTTAAGGAACTTCTAACTCAGGAGGGAGAAATGAAATAGATTTGATTCAATTCATTGATATTCCTACAGTTACCATGCTTTTGATGAAGAAGAATTGTTAGACCTGCACGCTAGCCTTATCCATATCAGCTGAACCTATAACTGGACGCTCTTCAGGAATAGCTAATCAACCTCTTTTTATTCACAGGCCAGTTACCGCTCACTCTGAGGGCACGCCAGTGTTAGCAATGACTTTTAGCGTGTGAGCCAGCATGCTTTTAAAGAGTATTAGTGTGCTGGCCAAATCTCATGTCTATTTTTTCCTAATTACTTGAAATCTGGTACATCGTGGAGTGTTATCTAATTCAGTCATTTTGCTCATTCAGCACTCAACTGATGAAAGGTCTGACACGGTCAAGCGAGGAAGGGGAGCAGAGGAGTTCCAAAGGAGACAGCTGCTATTAACAGGGAGACCTATGTCCCTCCTGACCCAGACACATTTCAAAACCCAGTGTTTGAAGAAGGAAAAAACTGTGAATGCCTTTGTAAATAATTGAGGGCTCCAGAGATTTGTACCAAATGTAAATCTGGTACTCTTGATACACATTCCTGCCCATCAAAGAAATGTTTGGGTAAATAACAGAGGTGGTTTTTGAGGGTTATGGGTAAAGAGAGAGAACAAAGAAACACTTGTAGGGGTGTCAGGAACCTATTTATTATGTCAGACCAGCGCCATAGACACAATGTTCTGTAACCCAAGAGGGGAACTTGTAACGTCTTTTTCAAAGGGTCTCCTAAGATTAATGTTATTATCATTACTGTTTATTTTTTCATAATTTTCTTAAAATGTACTCGGGAGATGCTGCTACCTTACTTATTGCTGAAACATTTCAGTAGGGCTTTCCTTCCTCCTGCCCTTCAGAGTAAATCTCCTTAGGCATCTTTCCATCTTCTCATGACAAACAGTGCTGCCTACCTAGGTTTAGGGAAGTTGACATTGTCTAGCTTCTCTGAGGAGGTTAAAAGTGGAAAACCACACCTCTTTTTGAGGAAAGATACAATGCTTCTCTTCCCCCTCTTCCGGTATTCCTTGCTTTGGTATCATACAATTATATAAAATGAGCCAAGAAGTGGAATCCATCCCTCACCCTCATAGATGGTAAAAGNAGTTGACATTGTCTAGCTTCTCTGAGGAGGTTAAAAGTGGAAAATCACACCTCTTTTTAAGGAAGGACACAATGTTTCTCTTTCCCCACTTCCGGTATTCCTTGCTTTGGTATCATACAATTATATAAAACGAGCCAAAAAGTGGAATCCATCCCTCTCTCTCATAGATGGTAAAACNGTAAAAGAGAATGAAGCATTTATTTTCAAGAAAATTTCTGCCTTCTGTAGTCAGGTAGGATTTGCACGTAACATTGGATATCACGCTAAAAGGACATAAAGCAGAAACAGTAAGAAATCTAGCTTCCAAAGAATAGCTTTTCGTGTGCTCGTTCTATTTTTAATCATGCAGAACCATTGCATTCTGTAACTTTCAGAAGTAAAAATCTTTTCACCTGTATTCTCCCAGTTAGATGGGTTAAGGGACATCTCAAACCCAGCCAAACAAGTAAAGAAAACACTACTAGAATATAGAGTAACAAGCTTTGTGTTACATGAATAGGTTTTGTATCAATATTCATTTACTGCCAAATTGCAAATTCAGGCTGATTCCCAATGCCAGTCTAAAATATACAAGCAACATCAATCAGTCAAGCTTTATTGCATCTGCTTTTGTTGTGGCAGAATTATATATCTTATTAAAATATGCAATAGAAATACACAGTGGAAGTATACAACACAAATACAAACTCACATACCCAGTAAAATACAGCACAAGATACATCGATTTATAGTATAAGGTAATGTTAACACAGCAAATGCTCTATAAAAGCACCGCTGAGAACATTCTAGCATCGTATTGCTATACTCTCTATAGTCACATATCACACTGTTACCTCTCAGGAATTTATGTCTATTTAACCTTTCAGGTTCTCCTAACTGTGCTAATGCCAAAAAGGAGTCTTTTCTCCCCTCTCAGCAAATAACCAAGTTAAATATTTATTTCCTGGCTATCTATATTAATACTAGAACTGGGTTCAATTCTACTTTCCTGTAGAAAAGAAAATGCTCATATTTCTACTCCCCCTGCTTTTACAGAGATGATTCCTTTAACCAGCAATCTGTGCTTTTATGTCACCCATGAATGATAACAAAGATGAGGGGGTGGATGAAGAGGATCTTTTTTCCTTTAAGCAGCTATGACTATATAATTTTTTATTTTACTTCAGTTTCTGTCTTTGATCCTCCACCCTCAGACCTAAAGCCAAAGTACACTCCTGCCCCTGACTTTGAATATGAGCATAGCAGGTCTGATCCTCCAGCTTTCTTGTGCTAAGCACCCCAAAATTCCTCCTGATATTTCTGTGCCTGGATCTTCCGTAGCAGACCTTGGTAGCAAGAGTTAGCAGAAAGACTCCTACTCTGTTCAGGTTTTCCCTCAACTCTCTTTTAAGGTATGCTACCTAACACAGGAAGGCAAGACCAGGACATTTTTAATCATCTTATATAGAAGTGAACGATTTTATATCAAAGAATAAACTAAGTACATATGACTTTGGCCACTGGAAAGATTTAATCTGAAGCCACAGGTCTGGTCTTTCTTTTTCTCACAAAGTATAATTCAACTCAACTGAATTGAGAGCAGAGCTAAGCTTAGGTAAACTTTTCCAAAGAAACTGCATCTTTGTTTAACCATAGTGCATAATGATGTATACCATTTCTGCAAACAAAGCATTTAAGTTCTTACATACACCTTTCCAAACTGATATAATTCTAGTGGCTCCTATAGATATACTGATTCTTTACACAAGCTCCAAACCCACATCAAAGATTCTTAACTGTCAGGATGCCCTTTGTTTTGCTTGAAACTAAAGTAAACATCATAGAATAGTTTCTTCCTGCATCAAATCACACTTCTCTGAGATGAGCCATCTCCCCCTTTTCTGCCTATATGAGTGGATTCAGCCTGCCTGCCCCATCTAGGTGTGGAAGCACATATCTGCACATAGACACACTGCTGCGATTTGTGCATTTTCTTTCACCCGCTACAGTGATTGCAGCATTAATTGTTCCAACAGTTTATCCATAGTACAGTTCCTAGTGATGTCAGTAAACTGGTGACGTTGGACCAGTTGCTATATATTATCAGCAATCTCAACAGGAAAAAGTATCACAGGACAGTATTTCTTCTTAAATCCTTTGATTGCCAGAAGCTAGAAAAACCAGTACATAGCTGAAGTAATGAACAGCCTGCTGTATGTATTGCCCATGAAATGTAACCAAACATTGATTTTCTTTACATTCTAGGAGACTCAAAAGGTATTTTCAAGGTGTTATTTGTCCTTTTTATTTTTCATCCTTTTCTTCTCTACCTTGTAATAATCAAAAGGCATAATAGACACCGGAGTTTAGAAAAAGACTGGAAACATCCTGAGATTTTCCTATTGGATTTTACACTAATGTATTAGAGCAAAAGGTGTAAACTGCAGCCCCCATAATCAACTTCAGTAATATGGAGTATTTGGGATTAAGAACCTGAGTTTTGCTTGCTGAGGAAATTAGATTAGGATTTGAATGAGGAGTCAAACCCACCTTCAGGATTGATCCTTTTAACTCTTCCAGACTTTCTTGCAGTGACGCTTGACTATTCTTGGGGATATGGTTTGGAAGCGGTTTTGTCAGGTTAGGTTAATGGTTGGCCTTGATGATCCTAAAGGTCCCTTCCAACCTTAACGATTCTATGATTTATTCAGGTGTAGCCAGTCACGCACACCTGCTGCCTGCACTTCACCCACACAAGCCAATTCAGGCTCAGAAGCTGCACAGCTGTAAGCTGGAGCTGCTCCATCCGGCAGAGACACAGGCTCAACGATAGCCAAGACAACAAGGCTACAGCACTTCCAAGGAGACGTTTTTCTTATCTCAATCAGAGACTTGAACAGGCTACACCTTGCTGTATAGACATGTTCTATTGTTGAAGTAATTTTATTTTTTTTCAAGGGCAACACTAGAAAAATATAGCATGTAAGGAGCTGTTTTAGGTAAATAGCCTTGGACTAGCTTTTGTTAGAAGTTATCAGCTACAGTAGCTTGCTTAAGAGGCCTTACAGTCTGCAGGATGACTTTGAAGTAGGCTTAGGCTGCAGCTGTAGAAGATGAGGAATTGGAATTCAGGTGATAGATTCAGTTCTTGGCTGCATTACAGATTTTTCGACTGACGCTGGGAAATAACTTAGCCATTCAAGCTGGGATTCAGCCCTGTGATACGTCTCAGGTTGTGCTGGCGTCTAAGCCTTGTTTGCCTCTTCTTTTTTTCTTCCTCACGTGCTCATATACTCCTGTCAGTCATTTGGCATTTATATTATGTTGACATCTATATTTAGAAGTCTAAAGCTTCTTACGCCTCTCAAGTGACCCTTCACACATGCTCAGCACACAAAACACTGACAACCTTGACATCTCAGATTTGCCTCCAAGCCCTGTCATGGTGTTTCTCCTACTTCCAAGACATTTACATACCTCCGCTTTTGTCCTTAAAGCCCTTATTCTTGGTCATACCTGAATTACAATTATTCTGTCCTACCAGATTACATCTGACATTCCTGAAGCAGAAAGGAGGCTTGAACACCAGATGAAAGCACTGATTCCTTAAGGGCTTGTCTTGGCTGGTAGATTAGTAAACAGTGAGAGACATGACATAACAAGTGCAGGATTTTTCCAGACGAGATTAGCATGGAGTGGCTGTTAGGATGGGGATGGCTGGCAGAAGCTGTAGGTGACAGCCTAGATTATGACTAAGAGCAAGGTTGTGGATAGTTTTGGGAGTTAGAAAGGAAGCAATAGGGATTTCTGAGTTCAGTGGGGGTGGGAATGGAACAGGGAATATGACAGCACTGTGGATTTCTATCCACAAGTGTAGTACGAGATGAGAGAGAGGCCCTGAGGCAAGCCGATACACTAGTGACGTATGCCACCTAACAAGTCCTAGGAAGAAATGCAAAGACCTTCTACCAACTCCAGTTTCCTACACTTTACATATGAACACTCTTGACATCTTTTCTGTGATGCACTCCTTGGTGAATAAGTAAAAAGCCACACATACCTCGTTTTAGGTGAAAAAGGCTCTAAGTATTCTTTTGGTTGCAGTCCAGGTTCAGTCCGTGACTCAGTCTGGGTTATTTATACAATATCTGGCCTCTCCTCCTGGGTAGAAGGCCCTCTTCTACTCTGTTCTTGAGGAACAATTTCTGTTCCTTCTACCCTGTTCTTGAGGAACAAATTTCTTGTCTACCTACTGGGACAGGATTCTGACATAGAGAAGGTTTTTTGCCGGATTTTATTTTTCAGGGTCCTTGCTCTAACAAGGAACTGTGGTACCAAACCATCTGGGTTGGTACTTTAAGTAAGTACTTGGTTTCTTGCACATGCGTTGCAGATGGCATAATGCACTTTACTCGTAACAGAGAAGCAGCAATACATTTATTGATACAAACCAATGATTTAACAAAGTTTGATAGTAAATGCGACAGTTTCAACAAGATTCAATGGCAAGGCACGCTTAGTTATTTACTGCATGGAGGACAGGGTCAGACAGAACTCTCAGGGAGACCCTCCCATTAAGTTGAGGTTCAGAAAGGCCCCCCTTGCTTTCTAAACTCCTTCTCAGAGAGGAGTCTCGGTGCAGCTGGATCCAATCCTAGTCCTAGACTTGGTCAATGGTGTCTGTCTAAAGGATTATATATGCGCAGTCAATCCTTTATATCACTTTTAGCTAAGATTTCAAAGTTTAGCATTGCATTAGTCACTTACTGTTGCAGCAAGGAATCTCTGAATCTCGAGAAGTAACCTTGAGCGGCGTCCCTGCTCAAGGGCAGATCCTGGCGTGTAGCCCACTGCCGTGCAGGAGAGCTCAAAAGGCTCTTGGGCTGTTCACTGTTTATGGGGGTAGGATGACCTATAGTCATATTTGCATACTGACCACAGTACCAGTATTGCTCAAGTTAGCCCTTGGCTCTTGTGTTGTTATCTGTCTCCCCGAAACCACATCAAGCCAGAACCAGCCATCACGACTAGATGCACCCACTATGACCACCACAGGTGGTCATCACTTGGGCAGGGTTATGGGAGATAGAGGTCAGGCTGGCACCTGGGGAGGAGCACATCATCATACCATGTAATGGGGCTGGCCACCTTCTCCCGTATTTCCTCCACTCTCCTCTCCTGATGCATCGCTTAGCTGATGTCTCTGAGCCAGCTTCTGCTGACCCTGAACACCAGCTTGAATCCAGACTTGGGCACTGATCAGCTGCAGAGTGCAAGGATCAGGAATGCCTGACAGGAGTCAGAAGGAGTGGGAAGGCTCTAGTCATGTCACTAAGATTGTTTTTGAATTTAAATTTGAACTTCTTTTCAGTTCTAACCTCTTCCTAGTGGCTTGGACATGTTTCTGACTCTCACCATCGACAATCAGAGAGTGCAGAATTTACTGTCAAGGCTGAACAGAGATGTATGATGTACCCATTTCCTCCACCGTCAGTTCTGAAACAACAAAAATGATCAGGCTGCACAGTTACTGTGACATGTTATGAATAGATGGCCCACATCCACACTGTGACATTCCGTGGGCCAGAAAGCGACGTCTCATTGCTGGTAGTGCCTGTTCTTTTCTTTCTGTACTGAGTTCTCCCATTGATCTCTGGGCCTTGTGATATTTCCTTAGAAGTGGGGGTGGTGGGGTGACTCTGGGGCCTTTTTACAAAAGCGAGTTTTGACAGCTATGATGAAGGACTGCGTCTGTATGCACAAGCAGGTAAAAGGTAGAAGGTGAGGGAAGGGTAATGATTTGTAGATATTCCGTGAATACCCTGCAGGCAGAATAACGCCTAAATGACAGGTGAACCTAAAAGGATTGATAGATTTCCACAACAGTTGGGCTCTTTATCTTTGCTGTGCTGAAATTTCTCAGCTGTAAAATGGGGATAATTTTATTTTCTTCCTTTCACCTGTTTTCTTTATAAACAGAATTGCCCTCCTTCTTTGCTTACCCTTTCCTAATATTTCCATAGCAACACACAACCCATATAAGTACCTGTAACTATTTCTTTCAAAAAGCACATAGGGAAGACACCCACTATTTCTATGAAAACATTAGGATTCAGATTTATTTATGTGTACATATACATATTTCTCTCTCTCTCTCTCTCCTTATTTCCAGGACTCGGCTCAAAAAACAAAATCCAACTGAACTGAGCTCTCCTCTCGCTATGAAGATCAGGCCTGTGCCTCTGCTCAGCATCTCCATTCTCAGCAAACTGCTAACAGGTGATTTTAAGACTACTTTAAGTTTTGTGGGGCAGGCATATTAAATAATGTTAGTTATTTGTAAATGGCATAGTGCAAGTCCCATAAGCAGCACTACAAAGCAGAGGTAACGTCATTAGAATCAGCAGAGTTCTGCTGGTACAGTGCAAGAATGTGAAACCTGAATCAGCCCACTCTGTCGTTCACTAATTACAGTGGTGACTGACGAAATACTTCGGTTTGAAACAACATTTTTATTGCTGTGTGGCGTAGTAATCACCAACCTGAATCTCAATGCCATTTTAGCAAAACTATAGAAAATTTTCCCTTATTTAATCGCCCGCTCCCATACTCTGTCCCTCATTTAGCCAACGGTAAAGTATCTAGGCATTGTTTATGCTACAAAATTTCAATGCAATGGGAAAATAACTTAGAGTTATTGTGTAATTATTACAGATGGATGCACCACATCCACAAGGTAACACAGGCCACAATATTCCATGCGCTGTCATAGCAGATATCTGGGACCTTATTGTTTCTTCACGAGGCCCGTTGGTTACAGCAGCTTCTCAGGAGATGATATGTGATTCCTACAGTGCTACACGTTGCTATATGTACCCCAGACATCCATAGGAAATACCCCAGTTAAAATGTTTGCCACTGACTGTGCATATAATTGAGAGCTTTTCCACCACTTAAGAGTGAACGGAGAGCATTTTTAGTTGTTTTAATTATCTTTTTCTTTGTATGCCGGTTCAAACAAACTTGCATTATGTGAAACTTGAGATCAAAGGCTCTAGTTCCGGATATGATAAATAAAGGTGGGTTTTATTGTCCCAGAAAGGCCACCTAATAAAGCAAGGCCCAAGTAAGTTTGATGGACCTTAATTTGCTAGGTTGGGCCTTATGACCCGACACAATGAACTTACTGCTTGGTACGTAATTGCAGCTAGAAAATGGTTTCTAAAAGTTGACAGACGGTGGAGGGGTTTTATATCTACTTTTACTTACTTTGACAGCTTAGAATTGTGATGTGAGGAGGCTGCCAAGATTTTGCAGCGCAATTAAGTGACAAGCAAACTTTAAAGGGATTTAGAGTTAGGCTGTAAGTCGAAAACCAGGCTCATGTCTGGATTTAGATTTGATTTCAATGGAATGCTTTCCTGTTTTCCTGCTCTTAAGCTTTGGCTCCTCCAGCAACAGACGCTGAAAATAAGTTACAAAATTGAGGTCCTGCAGCAAAGCACGCTCACAAGAAAATGCTTTTCACAAAGTTCCAGAATTCTCCTTGTTATCTTTCTTTGTTCTACGTGGACTTTCCATATTTCTCACTTTCTGCTATCTATTCCCTTTCCTCCGTTTTAATAATAGTCCTATAGCTCCTTTCTGATAGTTGCAGGGGTTTTTAGTTCCCACGTGTTGTTTGTTGTACATAAAATTCTCCCATTCAATGTTATGTTTCTTTTTCTTTTGTTCTCTTCTTTTCTTCCTTTTGACTCTTTCCATAAGACTTCAGTCATGGGCCAGTTAAACTTTTTGTTTCCCCACTGCTTTCTACTTTCTCAACGGACATGTATTTTTTTCCCCAGTCCCTTAAGTTAGCCCACCCTGAGCTGTGCAAGATTTCAGCCATGTGCTAGTTGGTTTTTTTTTTTCCCCACTGCTTTCTATTTTCTCAATGGACATGGTTTTTTTTTTTTCCTAGTCCTTTAAGTTAGCCCACCCTGTATATCATTCCAGGGCTGTTTCCAGTATCCATGCTAACGTATTTTTAGATGGTCCAGCTATCTCTACACACCAGTCCAATCTGTTNTTTAGATGGTCCAGCTATCTCTACACAACAGTGCAATCTGTTAGATAGATGTCTTTAACCTACTTAGCTCAGGTATCAATTACAGTGCATTGGCCCAAACAACAGATGAGTGGCCATGTATCAAGAGTTTTTGGCAGGCCCCTAAAGCCCATATTTTCATTGTAATTGATACCTGAGCTAGCTGTATCAATTTAAATACAGTCCATAAGTTAGATGAGCTACAGGCATATTCATGACTTCAGTATCACAAGTTTTCATTCCCAACTTGCCTCAATGTGCTCTTACCGTGTTTGCCTTTTCCTTTTGGCCCATTTATCCTCATGTTTCACTAGCAATGTGTGGGATAAAGAAAGTAGACAGAATTAAGCATTTTCCTGGGAGATCTTTAGTGCAATTAACAGCTTTTTTATTGAGGAGTACCTCCCTACTACCCGCCCTTATGGTCTCCAGTCTTCCCACTTTTCACTTCTTTCAACCGGATGTAACAATCATACGAGTACGTACCATTAAAGAATTTAACACTTTAAACGAATTGACAACCAAAAGCTTCTCATTCTAGTGAGCTTAAAATCTCCATGAAGCTTTGCATGAAAATACGCAGCATTTAAACCAGGCTATTGAGCAGCAGATGTATAATTGTTACACTGAAGACAATGGCAAAACTCTGCTTAATGCCAGTGGAGCCCAAATTCTACCTAAGGAAACCTGAGGTGCCATTCTAGGGCTAGTCAGACTTCTCATATGATGAAGACAAAATGAAACAAAAGGCTTTTAAGGAAGCATTAGAGCCCAGTAAGTTGAAAATTCAACACCTGCTCCCCTCAACTGCAAAATATTAAGCATACCTGTGCCTACTTGCAGAAATGTCCCCGAAGCAGATGCCAACTGTTTTCTTACGATAGGGGTAACTGAGACTTTTACTGGCAGATCAATTCCACATTTTAGTCTTAGATACTCTCCTTCAACAAGGCAGAGCTTAAAAAGATTTGGCTTTGAGTCAAGCAAACTAATTCCTCATTTAAATGCAACGAGTAATAGACATATAAGTAAACAGGAAAAACAGAACATATTTATTACAAAAGAAAGTTTAGCCTCCACTCGTAAAAGTAAAGTCTTTTGCAGCTGGTGTTCTCAAAGTTGGAAAAAGCAGCCCATCCACTAAGGAAAGGGACTGTACGATTTCCACTATAGCACGAGACGGACTGAATGATGAAAAATACATCAGGCATTCTGGATGCCACTAATAAGCAAAGCCATGTAAAGTTCACATGGGATACAGCAGAGGGACTGGCACACTGCCCATTGAACTTTGGGTTAGAGCACTGTGGATCTGCTTCAAAGAAACTTTCATGCTCAGCACGTAATATGAATCTGTCCCTTCAGCTATTTAACCTGCTTTGAGAGGTAAGCTTTGTCAGAGTTACAACCATAATTAGGTCAGGGAACTCCAGACCAATGCGCCTGGCCCCAGATGCAATTTCAGGGTTGTTTCAAACTTGTCTAGGTAACGAGGGTTAACCGTATTCCCATAACGTGTCCCGGATAGGCGGCCGTGTCTCAGTCCTGCCTGATGTGTGGCTCTTCAGCCGTGCTGTAACCGCATCTTGGAGATGGGAACCCGGAATCCTTTACAGCTGCAATGCAGGACTGACCAAAATTGACCCAAAATAGCTGCATTCAAAGGGAAGGGTATTTCTTTTCTTTCCCATGAGAGTTCCAAGAAGCTCAGACTTTTTATCTACTTAGTGTTTATGTTAGCCTGCTTTGAACTGCTCCTTCATACCTTAAATGTCACTACGAAAATTGCTTGCTTTTTACTTCCCCCTATATAGTAAACTAATCAGAGACTGGAGGAACTTCATCTTTATTTATTAGGCTCTTCTGATTCAAAGAGATTGTGAGTTCCATCACACATCTGGTGGCTGAAGGCCTACCAAGGAGAGTGGGAGCACGAACAGCCTGACGCTGTTCCCTCCAGCACATCTGTCAGATAGCAGCTGGGGACTGAAGTGACCAGTGTAAGGCCGCTGGCAGCCTCTGCTGAAAAACCTCCTGTCAAACTCAGGATGCGGAGTCTTGCCATGTGTTTACAGGCTATTTGCTAGTGTTCCCTGAGGCTGTAATTAAGACTCTGCCCTGGCAACATGAGGGCAATTATTGTGCTGTGCAAAACCATCACACCTCCATGAAGGAAGAAGATCATTTGATTTGCATTTTTTAAGATCACGGCTGTGAGAGACCGAAAGACCTTCCTTATAGAACATCAGGGGACAGAAACATGTCTCATCATATACTTTAAGGATGCATTAAATGGAACTCACACCCTTACGGACCATCAGCATAAAGACTCAGTTGGCAATGGAAAACTTCCCTCTCTATGTCCTTTTTCCTTGTTTCACAGTAAACTGGTGATATATTTCCTGCAATGAAAAAAAAAAGCTTCTCTGACAAAGGGGATGCTTTTGTTTGCTTGCTGATTTGTTATAAATCCTAATAAGCTCAGTTACAGAACAAGATGAAAACCAAACTGAAGAGCATTTCTCACAAATTAGAACATCTTCTATCACGTGTGATTAGAGAGTCAGGTGTATTTTAAAACAGTAGTCAGCTTCCCTGAGGGCAGCCTCTGGCTTCAGCTTCATGAGAAGGACAGGGTACAGCAGCAACCTCTACTAGGGTCAACTCCTTTTGAAATGTCGCAGTTTAAAAAGGCAGCCATCCATCCTGAGGCCAGATCTCTGTTCTATGCAAAGAGCAGTTCCTCCTTTCGCCAGAGGAGGGGTAGAAACACAACACCGAGCGTGTGATTTCTACCGTCAAGATTTCAGAGACATGTCTTTCTTCTCAGAGTAACCATCAAGACGGCACGACTTGAAGCCAAACTGTTCCAAAGAGAATTTAACAGCTCTTGTACAATGCAGTGAAAGCTTTTCTGGATGACTTTCACATGGTTTTCTGGGCAGCAGCAAAATTTCAGACTTCAACTTCCTTTTCCTGATGTTGAGCAAATACTGCTTCCTCACATGAGGAATGGTTACTGTCAGTGTAGAAAAAAGGAAAGGTACATACAGCACTTCCCACAGACTTCTTGCTGTATGGGAAGTTCAGCTTCATCACCTGTATAGTATTCTAGTTTTATCGGTAAACTGATTCTATCAGAAAGCACGAGTTTTCATAGTTGTTTTCACAGTTGAAAGTGAGAAACTCAGTACTGGTAATCATGACAAAACGACCTATGAAAGAGTGCATTAAGAAAGCTGTCTTTGTAAAAGGAAATTTGCCAAGAACATCAGTCCTTAGGGTGACCTTAATTAGGACTTTATTGATCCCCAAGGGGGAAATGATTTTAGGTGACAGACTGTATTGAAAATCATGCTGTTCTCAATTCCTTACGTGCTCGGTCTTTTTCTCTTCTTCTATTGGGAGAGGCTGCAAGATCTTGAAATGCACAGAAAAGGGCAGGAAAACTAATCTTGCTGTTCTCAGGGCATCACAAGATCCTGGAATATTTGCACAGAAAATAAACTTGTTGCACTCTCTGGTTGGCATGTTGTTCTCTGGTCTTACTCCTGGAGCACCCCGGAGAACAAAGCGAGATTCTAAGAGTTGTCATGACAATTGATATTAAATTTTGTGTGGCACGTCCCACATATCCCCCCCACCTACACTGTCTGGTGTTGAAAACTTGGCTCAAGTAAACAGCAGTTTACCTGAAGACACTGACACCTGGTTTTCAATCCAGGATATTACCATGGATTCAGACAAAGGGAGAAACATGCTCAACCTCTGACAGAGTTTGCTCCATCATTACATACTGTATTGATGCTTCCCATCCTTAACAAGGCAGCGATGAGTGCTGCCACCAGCATCATGCAACACTATTATAACTTTAAAAGAAAAGACCATACAATCTGAGTAAAACAAAAGAACAGTCGAACCGATTGCACTAGGGGAAATTCAAGTGCTGTCTCATTTTCCCACAGTCCTTTCCATCATAAATTTATTCAGTTTTCTCTAAACCTGGTAGATGGAGGTTCACAGCTAATTGGGCCTGAAATTATTTTTTTCTACAATTGATTGAGAGTGCAAACCTGGGAACACAAAGTTGAAAGCCAGACTGAAGGCCATTTAAAAACGTGGCCCCATGGTGTTAGCTGTTCTGTTGGCTGCCTTTCAGAGTAATTTGAAACCGATCCGCTCTTCAGCAGTACAATGGAGCAATTTTCTACCCGGTTATCATAAACAGAACAAGTAAACAGCAGTGTCTAAGAGGAGTCACAAAGCCTTGTATACTCAAGGTCACAGTTTGGGCGAATGGCTTAGCTCAGCTCCAACAGATGTATAAGAACCCGCGGCACAAAAGCACGTAAGCTTTTGTGTACCCATGGCAGGGGGATGAGCAGCGCGGATGAGCAGGCTGAAGCCTCTACAGCATCATCCAAGCGCACATGTGTGCGGCACAGGGGATGTTTTGCAGCCCACGTCCTTGAGCCTTCCTGAGAAACGTGCAACTGTGACAACGAGCCTCAGGATATTCCAAAGCTTTCCAGTGCTCAGACAGGCCTGAAATATTGAGCAGGTCCTTTATATCTGATTTCAGAAATTAGCATTTTTTTCTTAATCCTCAGTTCTTGTGAGGCGTTTGTGAAATCAAAATGGGGCAGTAAAAGGCCCGACCAGCCACAAAAAGCTGGCTGAAAGATGGGCTTGTTCAAATTGATTTGAGCCACCACAGCACCCACGTATTACTGTATGCACCGGGGGGAGAACTTCATTAGTTCCCAAAACACTGTCTATCAACGCGGTGCATTGTTAAACATTTATTTTCTCCCTCCCCATCCCTGCCCTGAGAAAACTACATGTACTGGAGGGTAAAGCAAACTCTAAACCTGTACTGCAGTTTATAAAGCACTTTTACATCTCTCAAATGACAGGTGTTATATATGCATCACATTATCTTTTCCAACTCTGCTCCTCAAGTATTCAGAAGAATAAGGCATTTATGGTTCAGCCACTAAAACTGCCTCTGATGTTTGACTCTAATGTAGGCAACCCATTACACCGAGGCATAGTTTTAGGCCATCATCTCCCAACACGTAAAAGCAAACGCAAACCTTACCAGTCAACAGAATAGTTAATATAAATGTATGACAGGAGAAGCGTTTATTGGCCAAAAACACAAATGGAAATTGAATGAAGAAATCCCCCCCGGTATCATAATTATACCAGAGGAGAGACTTTCGAAAAAATTCTTAGTATACCTTTAAAAACTGAATGACATTTCTGAGGTACTCACTTTAAATAGAAATAATGATGTCTCACAGTTAAGTTCATTTTTTTTCCAAAGGAGTGAATTTTCTTTCAGCGACAGCGAGAAGCTCTAATACTGGAAGATGGAACAGAAATTTTATCTGAAGTTCTGAATTTTTTTCCCTCATACACACACCAAATGTTGGCTTCACTCAGATAAGAAAATGAAGTGTTTACTGATTATTTTGAGATGCAAAGTGGGTATTGAGCAGTAGATGGCAAATTTTACAAATCACTACTGGACACATTTCACAATGACTACATGTATGAATATACATATAAAAAACACCTAGTGCAAAAAAAAAAACAACATTGCCTTTACCTGCCTGGTGTATTGCAAAGCAAAAAACACATTGTAAGCAAGGTCAGTGAACAAAAGCAATAATTACATTAATGTCTTCTATTACATTTAGACTTCACAAAAAGTTCACAATATGCAAAAGAGAATTAAGTTCCAGCAATAACATGTAAGAATTTTTATCTAGCTGAAATTTATAGGGAAGGAAATAACTACACAAACAACGCAAATATTTACTTCTTAGTATCAATTTCTATATCATGAAATGAAAAGATTATTAAAACAATCAGACACAGCTCTTCCAAGAAATGCATGTGCCGTATGAGGATGTTATTAGTTAATGTATTCATTTGGACGCCCTGGGTAATTTGAAAAGCATTTTACCTACTTGTGTTTATCAGACAACTTACAGGAAAGCTAGGAACAATTTCATTCTCAATTGCCGAAGTCATTAGCCTGGTTTGCAAAATACGTTTCTCTGTTTTTAAGGCAGGTCTCTCCGCAGACATTCTGATGGCATTTTACTGCAGGCAGCGCGTAGCGGGGATGCGCGGAGAGAGCAAAGCTTACCATTGCTGAAAGACTACAGCAGCTCCAGGAGCTGGGCACATTGCCGGAGCCTGTGAATCATAAAAAATCATGCATGGAATTATGGGCTGCTGGTTTTGGTGAGCTATTTCATATGAGATCTCAACTAACGCCTGTGAAGATTCCTAAAGAAAAAACATTATCTTACATAGCAATATTGCCCAACAATGCTGCAGTCATACTATCTCTTGCGGTAATTCTGCCATGCTCTTGCAGTGGATGTTGTCTGCCCTTCCGTTCTGTCAGAAGACAGAGGTTCAGCCTCCCTGAAGATCTTTTAAAATCTAGGTGGATACTGAGGTCCACAAGGGATCTCTGTAGGGCTGGGTCTCTCCGTACTCCCTGGAGCCAAGCGGTGATGTGCACTCCCACCCACGTGTCTCCTATGTACCTTTAGATTCCCTGGAAACAGAACAGCAGGGGTCTTATGTCAGAAGCAGTTTCCATACGCAACTAAGTGACTTTACTCCCAGAGGCAAACCATACACATAGATTTGAATAAATCCATTTGTAGGTGTGTTTACAGAATCTTGNTGTCAGAAGCAGTTTCCATACGCAACTAAGTGACTTTACTCCCAAAGGCAAACCATACACATAGATTTGAATAAATCCATTTGTATGTGTGTTTACAGAATCTTTCTTTTAAATGACACCGCNCTCCCAGAGGCAAACCATACACATAGATTTGAATAAATCCATTTGTAGGTGTGTTTACAGAATCTTGCTTTCAAGTTCCCCTTCAGAAACTGAAACACAAGTCCTGAATCCAGGACACAGGATCATGTTAAGTAGTAGGGAACCTGCTGGTGCAAAACAGCCTACACACAGTAAAGACTTCTGTTATAAAGCCTTCTGCATCCAGAGGCTGCAGGATTACTGGTTAGGATAATATCCATTTTTTGTTTCCCAGGAAGGCAACTGTCTTAAATAAGCCAACAGGAAATTATAAACAGAAGGAAAATAATGGTAATGTAAATATTGAAAAACAAGCAAGTTTTTAAGCATCACCTTCTTGCGTATCAGTACTCTCTCAGCCTCAGAGTCCTATCAACTTACCGATAAAAACCAAGATTTTTGCCCCAGTTAGCACTGCAAAAAGCTCCCAGAGTGGAATGAATTTTGCTGTGTCAAACTGCACGTTCTTTATTACCAGTGGTAATGTAAAAGGCACAAAAAGCAGCTTGATTCCTAGATCCCAAGAGCAGCTGTGAGCACAGGCAACTACAGAAATCATCTTCTGGCTTGTAAACTGCACAAATTTGATAAGGAAGTCATTAAGAGTGAGTGAAGAGGGCCCTTTACAATGACAATGTTATATAGTCACTTCAGAAGGTCAAAAAGTACTGCTTGTCTTCCTGCAGTAGAGGCAAAATACCATGTTTCAGGAAATCTGGTACAATTTCCTTTGCTCTGAAGCATCACGATTTCCCTTCTAGTTTCCAGGAGGTATTTCTTTTTTATGGGGCACTGACACTTTGTTCCTATCTGTCTGTCACTTGTGGTGTTGTTCTATTCTCCTGCTGTGGTCTGGGCTCTTGTTTTCTAATACATACTTATAGATACTATGTGTGTATATATATATACACACTATATATATATGCGAATTACTTCACTTAATTTCTTTTCACTCTCATTTTCTTCAGACTCTTTGTACTTTACACCCTACTTTTGTTCTTCTTCTCCTGCTTGATTTGGCTCTAAGGGTACAATGTGCAGTGACTTTAAAACTCAGGAATTTGGATACATTTATGAAGTATGAAAATCAGTAGAGGATAGAAAGAATGAGAGAGGATCAAGGTTTACCATAACAGCCACAATTTGTGCTACAAGGAGCGCTGAATGGGTCAGGGAAACAATAGTCTCATGTGCCATAGTTCTTCACTAATTTGAAAATCTGCTGGAAAAAGTTTTGGAACAAGATGGAAAATTCAAAGCTTTAGAGCAAGCTGAGAATTAGCAAATTTGCAAATGCATGCTGGCTTTAAACTCCATCACACAGGGAACAGCTGAGCTCCATCGCCACCTGACTGGTATTTTTGGGAATTAGGACAGTCTTCCATTTCCTCCACCACCTTCAGAAAGATACAGATTCTTTGGTCTTTTAAGGAAGAAAAGATTGTTGTGTTTAGTTAGGAAGAATGTCGTTCATTACCCTCAACCATCCTGCTTTGCTCTGTTGCGAAAAATAAGTTTATACTATTTCTACAAAATTCTGTAACTAACTCAGCAGAGAAACCTCATTACTAGCTAGCTAAATAACAAACATTCTCATCATAACATTTCTCTCCCAACATAAATGAATACTAGTAATTAAATTTGAGCCCTCATACTTTATTTAGGCTGAATCATATAAATCTGATTAACCTCCAAAAGAGGCAGAAGATTATCTAAAAATTCCCTTTCCAGTTAGAAGGGAAAATAATGCTAATGTGAGTGAAAAGGGTTGGTGAAACAACAGGAGGAGGAGGAATGGAAGGTGCAACAAGTTCTTTGGGTTGCTGGAGCGCAACATGTACTCCAAGGGGAAACTGAGCCTTAAAGAAATGGAGCCAGAGAAGGGCAGTTCAGGTGCAGCTCCCGTGAGAAAAGTACATCATGCAACCAGCAAGGGAGATGTAATGGTCCATGGGTAAGTGGTCCAAGGCACATGTGGCAAGGAGCAAGACAGTTCTGACTACAGAGGCTGGGTGCTGTAGAAACCAGCTCACACCCAGCCCACCACTGCTCCAAAATGGAGAACCGCAATTTTGACTAGAGACCTTTTAAAAACTGCCTCTTATCAAAACTTATTGCCAGAGGTCTGACAAGTCTGTAGCATCAAAGTGCTATCACGTCTCAGTAACTTCGTGCTGTGCTGAGCAGGTTAGTCAGAGGTACTGAGCACTCCCGGGGCTGTTTGACCACGTACAATCACCCAGACTGATCTGGTAGCAGAATCGGGGCTTTTGCCACATCATCTGTCTAAAAAGGCAGAAAACTAAAGCACCGAGCTAACTGCGATATAGTAAACAGACAAAGATTTCCACACTCTCCTTGTTGTTGTTTCCTTTAACATAGCAGGATGCCAAACTCAGATCTTCACAAACCTCAGTGAACAGGATTAAGCTTATGAATTTCTGTTGACTGGATTACTACTGGGTTCATTAAAAATACATATTCAGTAACACACAAATTTTCACAGTAGGAATTGTAGCTGTGGCTCATTCTACTGGAAATTAAGAATTGGCAGTACTCTGCATCTCACATGCCAGTTAGGACATTCACACCCAATTGGAGCTGTGTTATTTATACAGCTATAATTATCAACTTATCTATACTTCAGTCTTAAACACTGAATTAGATTAGCAAATCTCAACCCTATGTGTCTTAAAAGAGAGTTTTCCATGTAGAAATTCCCAGCTGCGCTTCCCCAGGAGGTGTATTAATTACATACATATGAAAATAATACGCAAAATTCAACCTTAGGATCCTAAAGTCAAACTTCTATTTTGTTTTCCCCCTGGCCCAGTAACACGCCTTAAGATTACGATTAGCCCTTTTGCAGGTGCGGAGTTGGTGGGAAGAAGATAATCAAGATTTCTCCACCTCTGTTTGACCAGTCTGGATAGGGGCTGAGCAGATGGTGCCACCATTGGGTTTCTTTCCCCTCTTATGAGAAGCTGGTCACCAATACAGAGGCTGGAATAAACCCACAGAATCACAGAACAGAATCACAGAATGGAAAGGGTTGGAAGGGAACTTTGGAGATCATCCAGTCCAACCCCCCTGCCAGAGCAGTTACACCTACAGCAGGTTGCGCAGGACGGTGTCCAGGCAGGTTTTGAATGTCTCCAGAGTGGGAGACTCCACCACCTCTCTGGGCAGCCTCTGCCAGTGCTCTTCCACCCTCAAAGGAAAGTTCTTCCTCATGTTTAGACGGAACTTCCTATGTTCAAGTTTGTGCCCGTTACTTCTTGTTCTATCACTGGGCACCACTGAAAAAAGACTGTTCCCCTCCACCTGGCACCCTCCCTTTAAGTATTTATAAGCGTTGATAAGATCCCCCCTCAATCTCCTTTTCTCCTGACTAAAAAGACCCAAGTGCCTCAGCCCACTCCCCAGCACAAGCCAGTGGAGATGATTGTCCTCCCCAGGCATTGTGGAACATTGTTTTCCTTCTCTGTCTTTGTTGCATTGAAGCATCCACGCTGGTGGTGCCCAAACACTCGTTCTGTCCTTGGCTGGTTTCTGCTCTCATTATAAGTGGGCATCACAGCGACGGGCAAGTGAATGATCCTTTGCCTCTACAGGGAAATGTTTCTGATAGTGGTGACAGCTGCACTAAAGTTAGAGCCAGGCACAACATTTTTGGTGAATGCCAAAGTACCCAAAAATGTGACCTCAGCTGACTTAAATAATAAAAATAATGATTTTCTGTTAACTGCATTGGAAGTCTTGGCTCAGATTTTTTTCTCCGTGGTCAGATTCACGAAGCAGTGAGGAGAGGGAGAGGCAGGACTCTGCTGTCCCCCCCGCTGCGGGGGTGGGGGCACTGCGCCAGGGTACACAGCACACGTTCCCAAGTGTCTCTGGTGGGGGGGATGCTCAAACAACGCTCTAACCATTTGGCTTTCTGTACAAATGCTGGAGATTAAATGCTTCGGACAAGCAAAGTTAAACTTTCTTTTCATTTTGAAAAATAATAATTATCTTTCTTTTTTTTTTTTTATTTGGAAATAAAAAAATAGAATTTGCGTCAGACATCTCCCCCCTTATTTACTTCCCTTTTTCTGTCTCCTTGAAGTAGTAAAGCCAAAAATCAAGAAGCTGCACACCTGCTTTGAAACTACCTTTGACAGGTAATTGGTGTGTAACTCTGTCAGCGCAACGAGCAATAGCAGCACACTGCAGCTTATCAGCATTCACAAAGGGTTTTCTGGAAGTACAACAGACGGCAGCCCATCACTGGCACGGCGATTCCCATTTAACTTGCTCCTGTACTTCCTTCTGAATTTTTAATAGTCCGTAACTGAAGTAACTGAGGTTGTCATTCCCCAGGATCCCTCAGTCCCAAGAACTCCAAGATAATCCCTTGTTTATTATTTCGGCAGAGCAGTGTGTTCTCATCTAAGATTTGAAACAGACCACAAGATAAACATTTATTATTATTATTATTATTTTATTTGTAAGCATCTTTGGTTGGTATCAGGGAAGGCCTTTTTGATTAATTTAAGAATACACAAAACTAAAATACTTGCACATCTGAAAGCCCTTTTTTTTTACTGCTATCAGAAAAGAAAGAAATTGAAAGGAAGAAAGAAAACCACACATTGATTTTCAAAAGTCTTTGACCATAGGTCAACTAGACAGTATATCTGCACTGTGTTTACTTCTCACAGAAACCTTCTCTGTCTCATTAGTAGCCTTCAAATGTACAAAGGGTGAAGGCTAGCTGTGAGCCTGAGCTGCAAAATCACACCAGCACTACTGCCTCCAACTTCAAAGTTTAGTTATTTTCAAGAAACTTTTTGGCAAACCCACTGAACTTGCTAGCATGTGTGTGCTGCTGCTTTCCATCTGCCTCCAGAAAGCAGGCTCGGGTGGAAAAGGTGCTAAGTAAAAGCAACAAATCAAGGATTGAAACGGGGTGGGGCTTTGGAGATAATACTTCTTTCCCTATCTTAACAAATTTCAGCATTAGACGAACGCGACTTTCAGTTTCTTTATCGTTGTCGCAGGGCTGTCTGTATTTAGAATTTGAGAAGAAAACAAGAATTGCAGAAGACACATGCTCTGACAGACTGGTGAATTTAAACTTCGTTCTTTTCCTCCAGATTTTTCTCACCCACATTCCTACTTTCTATTCCTACTGCTGTCACCAAGTATTTGTTTGTCATTCAGATGTCTAACGTGGGAGCCATCCAGATGTACTTCTCTTACCCTCTACTTAGTCAATATATTTAATGACTCCAGTCTCCTCAACATTACAGACCGTGTGTCTGTGTGCTCTGCTGATGAAAGTCACACGCACAGCTTTGTAAATCTGCAAAAGCCTAATGAAGTATCCAGAAAAAAAGAGTGGTTTCTGGCAGAGAACTCCAAAGCAGCAAAGCTATATTTCACTCCCCCCTAGGTTATCAAAAAGCCTAAGCAACTTCTATCTGGTCCCAATGCCCAGCAACAAAACTCACAGGTAGAATGATCCTAAAAACACAGAGCTAGAAAGTGTTTTTTAAAAAAATAAGGCTGATAATGTGTATGCATTAGATTGCCTCGTTAGGAAATATCTATCTGAAGGTAGCTGATTACTAGAACCAAAGTTCTATTTTAAAAGACGAGTAGATTTTTTTCCTTCTATCAGATTTTGTAAATAGTGCGATTGTTTTATAAGATTGATTGACAAATAGAAATACATTTTTAACTACAAATATACAAATAAACCTTATCAATATGTCTGTTTTTATGATCAGTTTAAGATTCTATAACTTGTATTCACAGGGCAGGCAGGTGATTAAAATTATACTATAGAGAGGATCTGTTGCACAACAATCATTTGGACATGTTTGCAGGAGAAATGAGTATATCAAAGGCACAGTTAATATTTTCAATAGGATCAGAATCACCCTCTAAGGAATGCAGTTGCAGGAACATGGTTTGTTTTGTGTAGTTACAGCATCACAAAGTCTGTTTAATCACCTACCTGATATTTTCATTTGCACATGGGAATCCACCAGTGGTACTCAGCAGGACTCAAGCAGTCAAGGAATCCCAATTGCCAAGAATTCGTATGATTTTTTTTGTTTGCAGTCATGCATTTTTGTTTTTAGCTTAGTGGTTTAAGAGCTGAATCACGACTATCTTATTCATTCAGAGCAATACTTCATTTTTCAAGCAGACCCCCCCCCAAAGTCAGTAGAACTGCTCTGAAAGGAAGTCGCTCTACTACATTTGATGTATGGCACTCCGATCACATCTGGAATGTCAAAGCTGGTGCAATAATTTGGTAAATGTTTTAGGAACATAATCCTGTGGAGGTATGAGCTGGTAGAGCCCCACTAATTGAGTTGACTTCAACAGAACTATTTCAACTTACGTCAGCTTAGAAGCTGATCAAGAGTTACCCAAGTGTGTAGAGCAGTATCAGAAAAAGCCTTTCCCAATGTCTCACAGAGTCAGCACATGGTTTACATTTACNCGTCAGCTTAGAAGCTGATCAAGAGTTACCCAAGTGTGTAGAGCGATATCAGAAAAAGCCTTTCCCAATGTCTCACAGAGAGTCAGCACATGGTTTACATTTACCCCATCGTCCTGTGGCATCAGGCATGCAAGCAGACCACTGCACCAGACCAAGTCAAAAGAAATGTTATGACTTTCCAATGACCGATATCAATTTGTGGCAGAAAAAGATAAGCAGTGAAACTCTGAAGCTGACTTTGTAACGATCTTGTCTTCCAGTAGCACAGTGTTGTCAAAAGCATCCAAAAAATATTGATTTTTGCATTGAGAATAAAAGGAATGATTAATGAAATTGCAAGGAGGACAAATGCACAGTATGTGTCCCTCACTTGAGGTTATGTCACAGAAAGATTTGTCTGACAGAAAGGAACAAAGAATTATTTAGTATTTATATTTTCTTTAGAAGTAGCTTTTTTTCTTGAGGTCCATTTTATCTCACTATCAAAAAAAAAACCTGACCAGAAGTTGGTGGTTCAGTACAGATGCTGAGAAACTGTTTTCTTTCACTCCACGCACGCACGCGCGTGCGCGCGCACACACACACACAGAGTAGATTACAAAGGCATTTTCAGTGCTGTGATGCATTTTGGAATTGTGAAGTAGAAAAGAGCGTTTTTTTTCCCCAGCTAATAAGACCTTATTTACAAGATCTGCAGCTTTCTCCCACACACTGACACTGTATAGAGAATGCCATACACAGTGGTGAACAGTAGTCTGTTATTTTAGGGTTTGCTTCATTATCATAACAGAGTATTACGCTTTTATATGTCATCTTGCAGGCAATTAATATTTATAGCAGCCATGCATGATGCTTATTTCTTTTTCTCAGTATTAAAATAGGACTTAATTAACTCACTTTTATTGAAATTTGACTTTACTGCACATTAGCCACTGTTACTGCTGTAAACATGTAAATCATTGTGAAAGCATTTATTTTTGTTACGGAGTATATTACTCACTTTATATTCCAGAATGCCTGCTGATTTAGTCTTTGAGCTGAATATGAAAATTTCACTTAATAGTCCCAAATGTAGCTTAAGGGATCTGAATCCATAATAAAAACATAACTGGCAAACTGTCAGCTTTCCCACGATCTGCTTTTTCGAGTAAACTGGTGTAAATAAATAAATAAATAAGCTGGATCTGGCTTACAGGAAAATTTTCCAAGCAAAGGGATATAACTGGTCAGTACAGCCCGTGCCACATGCCTCTGCACCGCCTCGCTGGCCCGAGGGAGCCCAGACGGGTGCGGGAGAGCGCGGAGCTTGGGAAGAGTTTCTAACATATTTAGGGGAAAGGTGGGACAGGAGTTTTGGGGGCCACATCGCCACGTAGCAAAATTTTCTCTCCTTCTAGAAATTTACATGCTGTTCTAGCTGTATCTCTGCAAAACCTATTTTTCCCTTCTGTACAAGGGACAGTGAATTAAACTGACGATGGTGAGAACAGCATAGCAGTAACTCCAGCACTGAGCTCAAAAGTGGTATAAACTTTCATTTAGCAAAATCGCATACTTGCAACTAACTGCCCTTTATAAAGGCCATGTCTATTATCGCTATCAGTTTATGAATTGAACCTGGTAACAATGTGTATAGATAGGTTGAAATAAAGTTAAATTATAGCTTCAATAACAAGGAAAAGAGTGAGTAACTTCCTTATTTTCTAGGTGCTTTTCTTCACATTCCCTATAGGAATTTTCACTTTGTCTCTCACATACACAAGTCTGGAATTGCTTGGTAAAAGAAACTCTTTTCCCATTAATATTTTATTGAAAATTCACATTTTTAATTTTCTGCAGCAAGCTCTACCTGTGTGTTCTCAATTTTGCCAGTTAGCTTTTTCTTTTCACTTGGCAGGCAAACTCTCTGCACGTTGCTGTTCTAATGGGAATATAGCTTTTCAGTGGGTGTACTTACTTAATTGCCTTGACTAAGCTATTCCTTCCATTTCATCAGATGTCTATGCAATTTATGTGCACTGTAAATTAATAATAAAATGCTTATAATACAACATAAATAGTAATACCCATAGATTTTCTTCCCTTTGGAAAATAATTATCCTGTTCAAGCTGTCTAGCGTATCCANGCTATCCAGCAAAAAAGCTGGAGCCCGACCCATAGCATTCCTCACGGGTCATCTGTGTGCAAACCTTAGATGTATCTGGGTGCCAAAGCTCACAATATCATTACTTCTGTCTCATTTTATAGTCAAAGGAGAATGACAGGCCATTACAGAAGGGTGAGGGGTAGGCTGCATCCCCTGCTGGGTTTGACCATATGTCTCCATTAACTATACAGACACCGCGGGCAAAGGTTACACAACCATACGCTTGTAAAGGACTTCAGAGATTATTTAGCTCACCTAATTATGCTTTGAGCCGAAACATTATGGAGCAAAAAACTAAATCTATGGATCCTTGTCTATAACGGAAGTTTTAAATTACAGAAAAATAAAAATCAAGCAAAACCATTGACTAATTCATATTTTGATTTTTTTTTTCAAAGTTTACCGGTGTCCTAAAGGATGTGTTTGTATGGGTTTTGCTTTTATGTTACAATCATTTCACTTACTAGCTTTTCATATTTTGCAGACTACAGGCTGATTGATCAACAGAGCTTCTTGCCCTGACGCACAAACAACTGTACCCACGTCAGTGCTGACCATTGTTTCTATCTAACCTTTTCTAAAAGTCCTCCAGGTGTGGAGATCCCTCACGGCCACCAGGGACTCTAATCCATTGGTTTATTCTTCTAAATGTTGAGAGTTTTATTCCAATATCTAACCTGGATCGTCCTTGCTGAAATTCAAACCAATTATTTTCTATTTCTCTGTCAGTTTATTTGCTTGTCACTCAGCGTCTGTCTTAACAGATTTGTTACACAAATCATCTAAGTACTTCTACTCCTTCCCTTCTCCGTTCAAGGTGATGACATTTTCCTTGTCTTCACTTTTTGCTAATGTCACAAGCCATTTGACTATAATTGACTTTTTTGGTAGAAAATTATGGAAAATCATTTAAACCTTTAGCTTTTCAGCATCACCGCACAGTAGGAAGACAAGGAACAACATACCAGCCAGACCATAGCGGTGGTGTGACTGCAAGTGGCCAATAGCAGCTGCTTAGGAAAAAGAAAAAGCAAGCAGAAATCATACTTCTCTTAATATTGCTCCCTCTGCCTCCAGAAAACTATTCAGAAACATGAAGAGTCAGAAACTATATCCCCACCTTTTTTTTTAATGACATTTTCTGGATTATATTTCAAGCCATGATCCTAGGACAATGAGTCCCGGGATTCATATATACAGTGTAAGAAAAATATTTCTTTTCCATCTAATCATATTTGCGCCCCAGTTGGCACATTATAGAAAAAGTCATTTTATATTGACCTGCCTAATACATTCATAGGTTCATATATTTCTACCCTCCGCCCCCATTCACCTTGCAGTTTCTCCCCCCAAAGCAGCAGAGGGGCGGCAGGCGAGCTGGGGCGCAGGGCTGTGTACTGGATGAAATATTTGACCAGCAATTCAAGATTTATTAATGGTTTAGAGATGGATCAGAAGGCTAGCACTTAATCGTTAACCAATTTAAGGATTAACAAGGTGATTCAGTAGAATATGTTATAATTAAACCCGCGACAATTAAATATTTGAGAATTACAAGATTCACGCTAACTTACTATGAGGTATCCTAAATCAAAATATATGTATGTACATATGTATAAACATAAAACATATGAACGCACCTCATTCAAGGAGTCGCACACACACCACCCGAGTCTTTAACTGCTCAGACCAGAGTCCCCTCACATTGGGCGACTCCAGAGAGCCGATGGGTGCCCCTTCCGACTCCTCACACACAGACAGAGAGAAATACTTGCGTCCAGTGAAATACATAGACACCCACACTCGTGAAGGCTGATGTGTACATGCAGACCCACAGACAGGTAGAGAGGTGGATGAAAGAGGCTAGACTACAGTTAAAATTTCCCCTTTCTCGAGTTTAGAGTAAATATTCACAATATATCGGCATTCCTCAACGGGCAATAATTGAGCCTGAAGAAGTTTGACTTTGTCCTGGCCCTTTGCTGGCTTTGTCAGCTACAGGAAAGACATAGAGGTGCTGGAGCGTGTCCAGAGAAG
>RSEF01000004.1:68774217-68792300 GCA_003993805.1 Himantopus leucocephalus | reverse complement strand
ATAGCCAATATTCGGTCCGTGTAACAGGTGCCCTCCTTCTCATTTCCACTTGAAACAAAGTTGAAAGGGTCACCCAGTGTAAAACTTTCAGTAATAGAGTCAGAAGTGTCTGGTGGAGTTTCTCCAGAATAACAGAAAGGAGATTAGCTCGAGTACTGCTAAGGATGTGAAACTGAGAACTGTCATATTAATGCGTGCAGTGTCATGAAGGAAAAATGTGGCATAAAACATGGTACTTTTGCACAGATATGCCAGAAAGCTTCTAACAATGTGTTTACTGGAGTTGGCAAGAGTTATCAGACCTGCTCTGATATGCCTGGTCCGGCCTCATGCTACTCGTTATTTATTTTTCTGCATTTACTTTTGGAAGGCAGTAATGACTATGCCCCAGTTTTCCACTGTGTGCATTGGAGTCTGAACACTTGGAAGAATGGAACAGGACAGATTTAATAAAATTTTCTACTTTACCTATAACTTCTAGCTTAATTGGAGTTGGAACTATGGTGGGCTGAGTCCACACCCAAAGGAAGTTGGAGCCACGGTGATNTTTAATAAAATTTTCTACTTTACCTATAACTTCTAGCTTAATTGGAGTTGGAACTATGGTGGGCTGAGTCCACACCCAAAGGAAGTTGGAGCCACGGTGATGATATTAACTCTGCACATCAAAGGACTGATGTCTGCAGAGATATGCTTGCGCTCCTTTTGTTCATTTTTCTTTTTTGGCATGCTACACTGTAGCCTTACTGCTAATCTGNCCACGCTGTAGCCTTACTGCTAATCCACTAAACAGATTACTACATTGGTTCAGGAAGGAATTTTTCTTCTGACGACTTTGGGGGGAACTCTTACAATTTATTTATGATTTTGTTATGCCCTTCAGCTCTCTCATAGCGCATCATCATCCCAATAACAAAGCCACAACTATAGGTCTAGTATTGTTATAGGATTGCAGAAATATTTTCAGCTTATGATGAGTGGCTAAGACAGTTTGTGGGCATTTGTTGAACAGACGAGGAGTGAAGACAGGATCTGAGGATCCATCTCTGCAGTGCTAATCTACGTGTCTTTGTCTCATTTCCCACTCATGATTTAGAGTGCACATGACATGTGTCTCAGCTTCCGAAAGCGAAAAACCTACTTCTCTTTTTTCATCTGAATGAATGCAGTTCTACTTTACTTTTGCTTCAACAGCTTCAATCTGTCAAACCTATGGACCCCAAGTTGGACAACAAAAGACAAATCAAAACAGACACTTAGAACTTAATAAGACACAAAGACTAGAGTTTAAAGTTGCAATATGAAGTCAAGCAAGTAAATCAAGGATTTTGTACAGGGCAGGAAAAGGAGTTCCTTCCTAAACCTAAGGGTAGGTGGTTATCAAGAACCAGAGACCTTAAAGCCATGTGAACTCCACTGTTCAGAAAATCCCACGAGGTAACAGGCCCTGCTTATGGTGCGAAGGTAAATTCACAGGCAGACAAAGCAAGACAGAGAAACAGTTGCCCCCTCCACCATCTTGCAAGCCAGTTGATGTAATCAGGAGGGGAAATAAGCGTTCTTTTCCTGTGAACAGCTCTGGTTTACTGCCTACATGACAAACCCCAAATCTCCTTCTAATTCCATTAAATTTCTGTCTAGCACCACACAAGTCTGATTCATTGTTACACCATTTGCACAGAAAGGGAAAGAGACTCCTGTTTAAGCAAACTGGATACCTTCTTTAAAAAAAGGTTATTTGATGCAATATTGCATGGCTGATTAGTGCATTAATCTGTGCAAAGATAATATAATTTCAGGGTACCTGAATCAGTATTAATTATACTTCAAAACTATGTCAAAATATTTACTTTTTTCTTTTAAAGATCTGATAGAACTTTCTCTTGTATTCAAAAATTTACCATGGGTTTCCCTTTTCCCCCGTCCATCCTAAAGTTTTGAGTTCTCAGTAATATGTCTGTGGTTGAAGAGTATAGATTGTCTCACTCTGAAAGAACAGAATTTGTATTAAAAAAAATGTACCTCCTTGTGAACGTCTCTGAGACTTTTATGAAGTGAAGTGCTTGGGGATAATAAATAATGTGAGTCTTCAGTTTCTTGCAAATTGTTTCGCTCTTGAAATCTGACTGTTTAGTTAAATTTCACAAGTATATTGCAGGAAGTCAAATGGTTTTAGTCCATAAAGTTTGCAAAACCCACTGCCTGTGGGTTCTGTAATCATGTTTATCCTTCAGTGAGGTGATTTATATCTTGGTGTTTAACTGAACAGAATATTGTCTTTTATGATTTTCTCCCCTTGATATATACTTTGTCTACATATTGTTCTCAGAATTCTAATAAGAATTTCATGAATTTCACAAGTGTGGATATTCATCTATTTGCAAATTATATGTCTGCATCATCTTTCAGATCCTGTTGACACACAGAAGAAACTCCACTGTTTTCTGGGGGATTGTTTATGATTTATATTGTAACTGTAGGCAAACTTACTTTCTTGAAACCTGTTGCGCTTCATGAAAGCACAACCAAAATCAAAGATGTGTGTGAACCAGTTTAATTTTCACTAAACACAGCTTTTAAGTGTTCTCACATTGATGTGAGATACCCTGCCATTTCCTTTGCTTTTTTCTATAATAAAAAAAAAATACTCAGACAAATTTAATGTTTAAGTGATAGACATGGGAAAAAAATGTATACATTTCCAACATCAAGGTTTTATTCCTCTTATTTTTATTCTCTCACATGTCTTGATTGGGATAGACATATCCTCAAAGATCCCCTGGTAAGACAAACTGCCAGGGTCAGACACAGGAGGGACTTTAGGACCTCCTTTCGTATGGCCTTGGATAGCTGGATGGACAATTCTTCTTATTTCTTCCAGCACAGGACCTTGGGGGGAAGTATCAATCACATCTTGAAGCATTACTTGAAGATTTACTTGTATATCACCTCTCTCCAAAAAATTTTTCATTACGTTATTTGTGTTCCCAATAGAATATATGTGATTAAATGTACTGCAGTATATATATGAATATGTTGTATTCCACAGGAACACACATACACACTCATATATTTCCTATATGGCTCCCAGGCTGCATTCTCATACCCTCACTGTTTGGGATACAGGGGAATCTTATGCTAATGCTCAGTGAGTTTACATTAACAGGGGTCGGAGTGAAGACAATCCAATACCTTCGGTCTGTCACTTGAGTAAGATCTCCAGACTCCTTATTGGATCTTTAAACATAGGTTTCTTTACACAGAAGTGTATAATTACTGCTTGGGCTTCTCTCTGTTTATTCTCACTTTTTCTTATTTTCTTTGACCACTTCCAATATCTTTAAACGTAGTTTTGAATTGCAGAATATCAGACACATGCTGAGAAAAATGCTTTTCCTTACTAACATATGTATTAGCTACAGGTAATTTCCTCCTTTAACAGCTATCAAAGCTGTGCAATAGGTATTCACCCTCCCCCCCCCNTTTCCCCCCCCCCCCCCCCCCCCCCAATGCCCCCTTCAACCTCTCTTACTGAATTACAAAACAAAGAATGAAAACCTTTTTAGTCTTTCATGTGGAATCCATTGGCATATGTTATCTTTTCAGTGTATATTTTTGCAGGATAGCTGTACCTTTGCATGGCTAAATAATTTAATCCCACAGTCCCGTAAGAATTTCCAAGATGTAGCTGCTCCCTTAATTAAACAAAACTACAAGTGATCCTATCACCAGAATGACAACATGCATGTTATAAATCATTCGAGAAAGAAACCATTTCATCTCAGTGGATGGCACCTGCCCAGGTAGTTGTTTAATAAGCCAATAACCGTAATGAGTAAGTAGACTTGAGCAAACAGAGATATGTTTGTAAATCCATCGAAACTTTTGCTGGCTGGAAGCAGGTTCACTGAATCTTTATCGAATATTTGCCAACATTGCAGGTCCGGAATTTTTGTTAGACCTCGTGACTACTGTCAAGGCTCATTAAAAGCACAAATTCTAGGTTTCTCTGCATGGAATCACTACATGATTAATTTTTATTTTTTTTTTTTAAAAGGATCTCTAACAGCCTTTGTAATATCCCAGGGACTAACCTGTGTCCTTTGGAATAAAAAGGTCATACTAGCAAACATGAAACAGGAAAATTTCCTGGGCCTCCTGGTTCCATTCTGGCTAGATGAAATGCAGAAAAACCCCAGCAGGCTCTTCCCAGTATCTTAGCACTTTTGTTTCCAGTAAAAGTTAGTAATTGTGAGTACGAATTAAGTAATACACAATTAATTATAAAAAAATATTAGTTTAAAATGCTATAAAAATAAAGCGTTACTGTTTTACACTCAATGTTTATTTCTCTTGGAACAGAGATTTGGGTTAATTATGAATGGTAATATTCATTCCTGCACAGGAAGAAGGGCAAAGTACAAGGACCATTGAACATTACATTTTTCCAATGTTACCTAATTATAAGAACACCTGTGCCGAATAACTTTTAGCTGATCTATTTGCAGAGTGTTTAATAGTCCTTAAAATTCCTCATTTCTTAACAGTAATGGGCCAGCAATGTTTGCACATTAAGTTGTGTAAGAAATATATTGGCAGAAACTGCTCAAAATGCTTATTTCTCTGCATTATATCTAACCAGTGGTTTCTAGCAGGGTGCTTACTTGAGATCTATACCAATAAGTACACTAAATATTAGTGGATATTCTGGGTCATTTTTGTTAAGAGTAAAGTGTTTTGTCTTTGCTACAAAGAACTCATTCTATGGAAAAAACCCAGTGACTCACCTAATCAGCTCAGGGAATTTATTTGCATGCCAAAGAGGATGTACACTTCTAAAACATTATAATGGAAAGTCTTCCTCTCCTTCTNTTTTTTTTTTTTTTTTTTTTTTAATGCACGGTACCCCTCACCCCTCTGTATACCGGGCATATTTAAATATGTCCCATATCAACCACAGTATCTTCTCCGTTACTTTTGTTGCTACAGAAACTGGAAATAATTGTGTCTGGATGCTGAGTATTTAAGTGTAATACAAAAATTGATCCTTTTTTTCACACCCCGAACCTTAGCAGTGAGTGATCATAACAAAACCAGACATAAATGTTTATAGTAGCTCTGGAAGAGTCGCACAGGCAAATGCTAATGGCTATTAATCTTTTTTTGATTGCTCATATCTGTTTAGTTCCTCTGAAGTTAAGTAGAAAACTAGCTCTAGCAGTTAATTAGATGAAAGTCAGGCAGAGGAAAGGAAGTCAGGAAATGCCTTTAAAGTTGTTTAACTGCTTAACTTCCACAGAAATCTTTTTTGTTTCTGATAACTGTGCGGTTTATGCTGCCAAGTCAAGGAAATGGCAGAGGACAACTGTGGAGGGGTTTTGGTGGTTTGCGTGTGTGTGTGTGTGTGTGTGTGTGTGAAGGCAGTTAAGACACGCTGCCGTTCAGCCAGATGTTGTAAGTTCAGAGCCAAGATATTGCAGAAGTTTCTGCAACCTGTATGGTATCAAAGGGGATGTTATGAACATAACCATCCATCCTGAATTTAATCTATATTAATTTAAACTCTCTGTTTTCCTCTCACTCTGGAATCTCCCTGACTGCTACTGGAAGCATCTGTGAGCCTCTTTCGGCCATGTGGCCATCTCCCAGGCTGTTCCTACCCATAAGCTCTTTCCTTCAGTGGTTTAATAAGATGCTGGATGATCCATTTTTCTCTGTCTGGAAAACTGGTGTTTGTCTATTTGGATCAGAGTATTCCCACGGGAGGGAAAGGCCCCAGAAGCAATCTTTGTGGCTTAGTTATAGGAAGTTATATATGTTCCTTTATCTTTTGTGTTGGACTGTATTTTAAGAGTTAGCCTCAGAAATAAGGCAATGATGTATCTGTGTAAGAAGAAAACCACTACGGAATCTAAAACAAGTATAAAAATGTTTTATGTAAAACAAAACTATGTAAGGCCATATTAATGAGATGTTTAGAAGATTTTTTTGGTTTCGTCTGCTTTAAAGAAGAACATGTGTGGTTCTATATTCCAAATTAATATCTCTTAATCTGGTATTCGATGTTGCTCCGTTTCTAACACAGGCTGGACCATGACCCAGTTTCATATGCCTGCAGTTTCCCACTGACACCCTTGCTATGAAACACAAAAAAGTAAGGTCTTCACTGAGCATTTGTAGCGTCGTTTAGAGGGCAACAAGAAGTCGGAACTTGATTTTTAACACAAATTGTACTGTATTTATAATGTAGGCAGAGCTTCTGGGAATCCACACTTCTTCAGTGTAAATCTTCAACACGCATTATAAATGCTCACAGACACACATTGTGTCAGTGCAGGGTGGGTAACAGTTGGAATTTCAGATATCTTCAATAGATATGAGTCTGTAAGAAGTTTCTGGGTTTAATTTAGACAGCATTCTCAAATGTTATATATACTTTATATCAATTTAGATTCCCTTTGGTATGCATATCTATCTGGACGTATCTGATTTTTGACTCAAAATTCTTGAAACTCCAGACTAGGCACTTGAAAAGAGAATATTGTCTTTAAGCATGAGAAAGTCTAACTTGTCAAATGTTAGACATTGCTTTCTGCACTGGAGCAAGTGGTTTTACTTATTCCAGATACAGAGCCGTTCTCACTGAAGGGCTCAGGGACTGATTTCCGAGAATTCAGGCTGGCAAAACCCACAGCTCACAAAAAATATGTAGACAACCCTACGTGCATTGAGTTTTTCCTCCTCTTTCTCTCCTCCACATGTGATCATTTGAGTCATGTGTTAAGAGAGAGGCTGCTGCTACCTACACTAAGCAGACTGGACTGGCCCTGAAGCAATCACTTGACATTGATGTGAAAAAGCAGCAGGGATCTTGGAAGAAGTGGGAGAGGTGGGAACTTTCTATGAAATAATTCTTTGAACTGAGACTGAAAATGGACTGTGGCTGTGAGACACTGTGGCTGGGAACAGGTGAAGAAGAGGAAGAAAGGGATTTTATTTGAGACACAGGTATTAATGTTGGCTCAAAGATGTTAGGAGTAAGCCAGGTATTGAATAAAGAGTTTTCTGTTTCAAAAGTCCATAAAGAGCAAAGGGAGAAGTGATTGAAGGTGGTGGGGAGGTTCATATGATCCAGTTGCTTTAGAAGATATGTTGGAAAAAAGTCTGAAGTTGAAGAAATGTATTTGAAAGAATCATTGTGCTTCTATTATTATTATTTTTTTGTAAATACTTTCAGAATCAGAAAAAAAATTTGAATCCAGAAAGAGACGTCAAGAATTAATTACAAGGGAGGAGCTGTGCGGTTTTAGAACATAACATCTGTATTTGGCTTCTGTTGACACTGTATCTGGCAAAGAAAGAAAGATGGAATTGAAAAGAAGGATGTGAATTTTAGGTGGAAAGGACCTCAATTAAGTGGGGGAGTAAAATTGTAAAGGCAGTATCACAGGTCTTTAGTTTTTCCTGACTGCCAATCAGAATGGTCTTTCTACATTTATCAAAGAAAATCACAGATTTTAGACATAAGCTTAATGCCCTATTAGCAGCAAGTGTTTAGGGTTGGAAATGTCATTAAACCATGGGAGCAAATAATGGGTGGCGTTTTGTTGCATCAGTTATGTACTCAAAGGTATTTTGGAGCCAATGGTTCTTTAGACAGAAACAGACACTGCTGTGTAGTGGGAACTTTGGCAAAACAGAGCTCTTTTTCTGACTTTTTGCTCCTAAAGTAGGGTGCTACTTACTTTCTTTCCAAGTAAATGTAATGACGGAACACTTAATGATCCACATTTCTGCAATGCAGAATTTCAAATATATACCAATAAGTTATTGATAAACATATCTACTGGTTGTTTTTTTCTGATTTTATGCTGAGCAGAATGTCAGCAGGTAAGATCCCATGCCTTGGTGGCACCTTTCTGTAATTTAACACTACTAAATACAGACGAGAGTGCAATTTTTTTAGCAGGCTCTTATGTAACAAAACTTATTTTATCATTTCACTGCATGGGGGTAAGGGTAACTTGGATTTATGTGTCTGTCAGTTCTTCCCACAAACTATTTAATTTCTTACATGCACAGACTAAACATGAGTAGCCTCCTGTCTTGTGTGTTTGAGACACTGATATTCAGGTTTGCTAGCATGTGTGACCTGCTTTGTTCATATTCCACTAGGAGAGCTATGTCAGTGATTTTAGAAGCAACTGGGGGGCAAGGTAATTTGCAGATTACTCTTGAGTCCTTCAAGACTGGAACTTTCTTATTTAATTACTTAAATTTCTCAAAAAGCTCATTTAAAATTTTCATTTCATGTCATTGTGGCATAGTAGTAGCTCTTCCTGTAGGTTGACATCCTTAGTTAGATGAAATGTAGTTGTCCATACATGATTCACAATACTTGAACTTAGAACTGTTATTTGCGTAGAATGAAATTTAGATTTTTGTTTAACCTAACTGTAACCAGACAGCTTGAGTTCTTTCTAAAACTGTTCGAAGCCTCTGGTCGTATACTTTTTCCCCTTTACACCCACTTCATGTCAAAATGTCACCAAAACAGATGTTCATACACTCCAGACCTTCAAAAATGTGTGTGTTTTCTACTAAAACAGCCTGATTGCTGGACACAAACCAAATGGCAGTCTGAGAAAACAGCATATTGGAAAGGGGGTGTTGAGTATGCACCATGTACGTGTGCTATGTGTTTTTAAAGACACCTGCCAAACTACTGCAGATGTAAGAGCTATAGGAAAACATTTGGCATCAACCAATTCTTTTGGAATTTTTACTCTTGTAGGTAGTGGAAAATATTCACTTCTTGTATAATGATTTGATTTCTTTAGGCCAATGAAGAAAAGAAGAGTTCTGTTTTTCTTTTTTTTTTCTCTCTTTTTCTGTATTGTGAGTGTTTACCTTCTGCTAGTTTTCATTTCTTGCTTTGAGCTTGTCCAGTCATATTTCTAGGGCAAGTGGGACATTCCCTGAGGTGTGACTAATGGGGTAGCTGTATTAATTCTGGACATTATCCACTCAACTAGGTACTCCCTTTTCCCTGGAAGATGTTTTTTTACACTTTCTTAATCATACCATTTTCACACAGTTCCAATGAGGGAAAGCTCGTGATCATGCTGAATACCTTTCAGATAGGGACCCTTCCCAGGTGAAATTTTAACATGCCCATATGCTTCGTTCATGTTGAAGGCAACACAGTCTTTGCAAGTTCTTTTACCTTAGTTCAGTCTGATTTCTCTTTCAGTGTAACTACCACTACTTCTGGCTGCATGTGGCTTTGTATTCCTGTTGCCAACTTCAATTAAATATAATGGTCCATGTGCTTCCCTTCAGCCTGATAGCTGCCTCCAAGGTAATACTGCCCACCATTCCCCATGAAGAATTCCTACTGCTATAGTCATTCTCTTTTCACATTTTTCACACTTGACTGGTGGTTTTGAACACCGTAAAGGGATATTATACACTGTCATTCTTATCTCTGTTCCTAGATACTTTTTCTTCTCTTACCTGACCTGTGGTCCAGAGACTGTTTTCTATGTGCTCTGACTTTGAGAAATGTTTCAGGTAGCATTTTGGATTCTTTGTCATGGTTTTTTTTTTCTCTGTCTTGGTCATGGAGTCAGTAAAACTGACCTTTTCCCATCAGTTTCACTTTGAGTTGCATACTCTCTCGTATTTGGCCTATTTTTACTGCATTGTTAAGCATAAACTGTGAGCTTTCCATCCCTCAGGATCTGGGACTAACCATGCAGCTTAGTCCCTGCAGTGGTGTTCTATCTCCCTTTCTTGAAGCTCCTCAAAAAATGCTGATCTTCAGAATTCATTTGTACTTGCTTCTGTTTTTCGTCTTATTTGTGCTTCACCTCTTTGTTTAAAAATGCATAACTTGCATTTCTCTTTTTTATGCTGAGACTATCCCTGTCAGGGTTCTATGTTGCAGAACACAGTAGCTGTTCGCTAAAAATAAAGATGTGAAATACAGAAGAAATCTTGGAAATGGCAGAGTGTTTCAGTTCTTTATTTCTAAATGTGTGCATCTGGCAATTTAACTGGCCAAACCGAAGTATTGGGGAAAGTAACACAGAGAAAGACTTAGCCATTAAGTCTGTGCCTCAGGGCAAGATGTTTTGGTTGACCTGGTCTCATCCTTAGTTACAGCTCTGTGTTGCAATGCTCCCCTTGGGTATCTTTTTAAGATTTCCTTTTCCAAGTATTTTTATGTGAATAGTTCTACTTTGGGGCAGGAAGAGTCATTACTCCTTAGATGAATAATATCAGTATAGTCCCTGAAGTACTTGGCAGGTGTCTTTGTTTGTTTGTTTGTTTTTCATTTTTCTCAGCAGAGATCTCTTTTTTCTCTTGTTTGGATTCTATTGGAAGTGTTGATACATAGCCCATTGCTCTCTCAGGTGTTATACTATAAACCTTAGTCTGTCTCCGTACCAAATTCTTGAAAGCAAATACAGAAGTTTAATTGGACTTTCCATAATGAGGGGTGATCGAGTTCTCCTTGTATTCTGCCAACCACTTATTTTAAACTAGAGCCTTAAAAACACTTGCAATACTCTTTTGATTCTGCCTCAGATGATAACGTGCAATTTTTGTCTATTTGGATACAGATTCCACAGGAAAATCTCAAGGCAGAACACCACCCGTAGCCAATTTCTGTCTTGCAAATTTCTTACCTATATCTTCCACTCTCTTTCCATTATCAAGCTCTCTTCTGTATTTCTACTCCACCAAGAAAGACACAAACAAAACTGCTTTGTTGCCTTGCAAGAATCATGTATCCAAGACAAGAGCTTGATGATGTGGCATCATAGAAGAGTCAGAGCAAAAGTTGTTGATGCATCCCTTAATTCGAGCTTCATTTTTTCCCCCCCATACTGTAATTTCATACTTGTTCTACCACAAGATATGTTGAGTGAGAAAAATAGGACTCCTGCCTGAAATTGTTCTCCATAAAACTCCTAGAGGTGATGCTGAAAAGCGTCATTAAATCATGAACCTCAAAAGAACAGTGTTTTGTGCCGGGAGCTGCTAGTCAGTTATGACGCCAAGTAAGAAGGGAAATCAGACTCTATAGAGTCTGTATCATTAAAGTTTAATGTAAAATACGATTTGTTAGAGCTAACATGATAATGAAAGAGAGAAGAGTGTAGATAATCTTATGTCCCTTCAGATGCTGGGAACCCCGTGTTGTGCAGCACCAAACGTGCCTCCAACCAGCCTGCAGCACATTGTGCAGACCCCATCTGTAGAAAGGGTTACCCCATATTGGTCATTCGAGCTATTATCGGATTTTCCTCCAAGAAAACAACTCTATTCAGAATTTCTACTGTCGAACAGAGAGGATGCTCGCATGAGAACTTCTTGATGCAGTTTTAGATAAAGGCAAGGTGATGCAGGAGGTCTAATTGCTGGAACCAAGGGGGAGTTGCCTGCAGGATCCTCCTCTACAATGAGCAGGCTGAGGTTATCCTGCGGGCAAGCAGTTTGTGCGGCACAACACCGGCCTGAAGGTTAAACTGTACGTGTAGCACAGCACAACACTGCACAGCACAGGTCTGGTCCTACTCAGGCTAACTGTGGTGTGGATAACTAACTCATCCATGTACAATGGTCTTCTGGTCAGGATCACTAAAACCCGTTATTTTTAGAAACTGTAAACAATTGTGTATGTTAGCTATCTTTTTTTGCTAATAAAAAGTTTGAAGATCATACTGGTTTGGAAGATAAAATGTCCTTTCAGCCATTGAGTGGTTCCCTCCAGGTGAGGGTTGAGGCATAGAAAAGAAGCAGTAAAAATTCTTGGCCTCATCCCTTGCCTGTGGTGTTCTTGTTTGGTGAATAAAGGATTTGAGTCATCGCATTGTCAATCTGTCAGCTTCTCTGTGCATGAAGGAAGGATTTCAAAACTGCCTAAGCAGTGATGTGAGCACTTAAGAAGATCAGGTTCTTTTGAAAATCCCAGACTAAATTCAAATGTTTTTGATGGATGTCAACATCTTCTCCCTGCTTTTATGACAAAAAAAAAAAGAAACTAAAATCTTTCTTTCTGCATATTTTTCTCTTTGATGGAGCAAAATATTGCTGTTGTATATAAGCTTTTATTTTTGCCCAGCCCAAAAGTTCCCTAACTATATTAACTGAGGGAAATTTACATTCTGATATATGTCCATCTAAGAACTAGACATGCCTGACCTACTTTGATGATGTGTTTCAGCTCGACAGCAGGCATTTTAATGGTGCACTACTGTCATACATCTTCAGACTGAGAGTTAACAGTAGTTCATAAACTAGTTTCTTGATTACCATTATTCTGTGCTTTCGGTTTAAGAAACTGGTTTAAATATACTGTAACTGGGTTATGATATGAGTATTAATGAAGCACTAACACTTAGCTTGTTACACAGCAATAGAGCTCTAGTGCTTTACAGAAAAACTAGGAATGGGAAGAGTCAGAGATCCTGAGTGAAGGGGGAAAAAAAATCCAATTTTAACCCCTTCCAAAAATTCTCAGTTTACTTTTTCCCTAGTGTCTGTTCAAATGGAACAGTTAAATTTGAAAAGACAAGTTGATTTGGACTTTTTTTTTTTCAAAATCACTTTTCTTAAGGAATAACTTGGGAAAAAGATTGTGTCACTGTCCCTGTATAGTATCTGCACATGTCCCCCAACATCCTTTGGGGAAAGCTATTATAGGTAATAGATGCTGCTTCAGAATGAAGATGTATTTGGCCAAATGTTGCCCTCAGTTATGTCGGTGGAACTACCAATACATCAAAGCCCATGAAATGAGTGATTGTCCAGTGTTATAACTGAGGGCAGATTTTGTCCTACTGTATTGAAGTACGTTGGCAATTTGAGATAAACATAAAGTCTGTTGATCTGCTTATAACCTCTAGTAAAAGTACACGGAGTCATCTGGCAGAATGAAGATCTTCTGTAGAATATTTCTGTGATCTCAGTTACTTGATAGCTGTCCAGCTGATTCTTTAATTCATTATGCCAAGCGCTACGTTACTACATTTCATACTGTAGCCCTGAGAACATGTGCCCTCTTAACTTTTAAAGCTATTTTAGTCTAGATATTTTTCCCCAGAGAGGATTGATTGAAGAACTGTAGTGACTAATAATTAGGTGAAAAATTATCCTGACAGTTTTATTTTTATATTAAGCTATTAAAATTATTTTTTTTTAAATCATCATATTGACATTTTAAATTTACAGAAATTTGGGAAATTTATGGAAACTTCTACAAAAATTGTTTCTAATGTTTGCAGCAGGACATTTCATCCTTTTTTTCTACTAAGCTCTGAATAATTCTCTTTTTCAAGAGTTAGATAGGAAGGTTTGGGTTGTGCTGAATCTTAAACTCTCAAGTACAGTTCTTGTGCTGGAGCTGTACTGTGTAGTCCACTACAGTGCTATGTAGTCCCACATTACCATGTAGGCCATGGTAATCTAAATCCATTCTGGTAATCCAAACTGCTAGCAGGAGAAATCACTTGAATACTCTATTTCTGAAGTCAGCTCTGGAAACCATGGAGTCTGCAGAAAACCTTTCTTACCTGTGAACCACTACTGGAACTCCTCTCTCCTCTTGTGTTATCATAGAATCATAGAAGGGTTTGGGTTGGAAGGGACCTTAAAGATCATCTAGTTCCAACCCCCCTGCCATGGGCAGGGACACCTCCCACCAGACCAGATTGCTCAAAGCCCCATCCAAGTTGGCCTTGAACGCCTCCAGAGATGGGGCAGCCACATCTTCTCTGGGCAACCTGGGCCAGTGCCTCACGACCCTCACAGTAAAGAATTTTTTCCTAATCTCTATCCTAAATATCCCCCCTTTCAGTTTAAAACCATTACCCCTCTTCCTATCACTACACTCCCTGATAGAGAGTCCCTCCCCATCTTTCCTGTAGGCCCTCTTTAGGTACTGGAAGGCTGTTATAAGGTCTCCCTGGAGCATTCTCTTCTATCATCTTCGTGGCCCTCCTCTGGACTTGCTCCAACAGTTCCATGTCCTTATGTTGGAGGCCCCAGAGCTGGACATGGTACTGAAGGTGGGATCTCACCAGAGCAGAGTAAAGGGGCGGAATCCCCTCCCTTGACCTGCTGGCCACGCTTCTTTTGATGAAGCCCAGGATACAGTTGGCCTTCTGGGCTGCAAGCGCACATTGCTGGCTCATGTTGAGCTTCTCATGTACCAACACCCCCAAGTCCTTCTCCTCAGAGCTGCTCTCAATCCATTCTCCGCCCAGCCTGGATTTGTGCCTGGGATTGGTGATATGATTCTGTGACTCTCTGCCAAAAGCCTTATAGAGTAGAGAACATTGACTTTCCCTTTCTGGCATCCCTTGCTATTGTAGATTTCCATAATGTGTTTTGATGTGTAACAAAATATTTAACAAGGCTGATATTTAAAGTATCATTATTGGTGCCTGGGTAAACATCACTGGGATGAAGCGGAAATCAATGTAGCATAGCTATTGTTTCAGGCTTTCTGCCTGCTTAGTCAATCATATTTGCATGCATCAGTCTTGCTTCTTCTTCTAAATCTTTTCTTTGCATGTGAAGCAGACGTGTTTCAAAAATCTAAATAAAGCTGCAAGGCTCTTTCACTGTCACTACACTTCAGCAAATGCTGACCTTATATAAACTCATATCCATTTCTATGTGTGATGGACAAACCACAAACCGTCCTCAATTTGGGTTTGTTTCGGATATTTGGCAAAGTACAGGTTGGACTCCTCTGAAGTCTAATGGAATGAAAACAAATGAAAACTATCCTGCGTGATCTTGCATTCAGCTTCTGGTCTCAGCAGGAATTAGGACAGCCAGAGTTCCCTTCATAGCATCAGGTTTTCTGGCATGCAAATTTTCAAATGTTCTAACAATTTAGAAGCTCAGTGAGGTATATAATTAAGTGGAGATAATAGCTCCTCTAACTAGGAAGTGTTTGGTTTTGTTGTCTTTCAAAAGCATCTCTCTCCTAAAAAAAATCTGCTAGAAATTTTTCTTGCTGTCCTTGATCCATTATCTCAACCTATGAGAATGTGTTTGGGTTTTGTTTCTTTTTTTGTTGTTTTTCTTTTGTTGAGGGTTTTGAGGATTTTTTTTTGGTTGGTGATTTCTTTTTTTTTTTTTTTTAACAGTTAAAGAATTTAATAGATTTTTCAGGCTAAAGAGTCCCTTCGATTTAAAGTTTACTTCTAACTCTCACGCCGAGTTCTTCTGGAACAGAAATCTTTGCCCAAGTCACCTACCATGGTATGTTTCCATATGACCTGCACAGAATTCATCAGCCTTTAAAAGTTATTTTCATATATCAGTACAGTTGCTGTAAAATAGGACTGGGATAAAATAGGACAGATCTGGGGAACTGATACTGGGAATGCATGCAAGCATGCCTGGATCCAGGTGGATATACCTTAGAGCTGCTTTCACAGCTTGGCTTACCGTTTTCAGCACAGATCAGTCTCCAGTTCATGTTTTTAGAGTAAAAAGAACCCAAAACTTGTTTAGCGACAAATATTGGGAAGCCGTAGGATATTTTAAAAATTCTGGCATCAATGGGTACTTTATCATTTCAGAATAAAAACATCGTATTGACTTTTGGCCCTGATTCTGGCTAGTGCCCCTTTTTCCTCCCATTCCTCTCATCCATTTGCTTTGTTTAAATCCGGGTTTTATTGATTGAGGCCGTTGTAAAGTAACATGATCCAGACCGTGACATGAATAATGAAGTGACTTTATTTCTGTTTGCAACAATGGCTGTGAAACATTTTTCAACTGTATCTGTGATCATTTAATTTTAAGAGTTTTTGAAAATTAGCTATTTCTATGTCTAGACAGTACCCAACCCAAAAGGCACTAATTCCAGTGGGGATCTATCCAGCTAGCACTCCAGAAAACCAAAAGCAACCCCAAGTATAATGGTGAGATCTAAAAGAATGGCTCTGAGTGAGTGCTTCTTAGAAATTAGAATATTCATGATCTGAATGAATCTGTATAACTTACCATTGGGAATAACAATTCTGAGATGCAGAACAATATCAGTTATGTATTGAAAGTGGGCAGGAAAGAACCTGTTTCCAGTGAGAAATCAGCAGGTCCTACCAACTTTTAAAATTAATTTCTTTTTCCCCTGGAAGTTCTTTATAGTGTCTACAAGCTGTAAATACCCACGAGCCTGTGATGTTCTCCTGTTTGTTTATTTGGTGCAAACATGGTAGTTTCTGCATTGCACCAATCTTTATGCCGTTATATCAGTAAATTTTCAGGTTTTATCAAACACTTTTACTTTCCTAAGACAAAATCTTTGCATTTGAATGCTATGGACCCCTCAGGAAATATTTGTTTGAAGGAGCTGGTCCATTTCAGTTACTCTGCTGAAGAAGGAGGCCTTTGCTACAAGGACTATATTTTATCTTAAACAAATTAAATTCTTAAACAGACTTCCACATGTTGCATAGTGTCTATGCTGGAATTTATATTGTCTGAGAAAGATGACTGATACCATAAATAATACTCTGCACCATTAACTCTTATACTGTAAAGTAGTTTTTGCAATACATATTTTCTTGTATTTCTGTGATAATGCAGCAGTGGTAAAAATCTTCATTCACAGGGAATTTAGCATACCTTTTATATTTGACAAAAGTTAACTTTAGCTCAGTTATTTCAGTAGCTATGTCAACATCTATCCACCTCTCTTCTTCTGTTGGTTCCCCCTCCTGCTCCCAATTTCAGGTCTTTATCTGTAACAACTGCACTCAATCTGTAAGAATAACACAAGGAGTCCCTTCTATTCCTGCTTGGGTTTCCAGTGAGGGCAGCAAGTGAACTAGAAGCTTATATGGGGTGCAAGGATATTTAGTGCACACAGAGACTTAGACTGCTATGGTCTGCACATGTGCAGACTCTGTTTTTTAACAGTTTGCAACTCAGTCAAAAATGCAGACTGATTTTTCAGAGGAACAACAGGCTGGACTTTTTAACAGCTGCTCTCAGGCAAGAATTCATAACCCTACTTTTAAATGGTTAAATAGCATGACTTCAAATATACGCTTTGTCAAAATGTCAGATTTGAGATTTGACATTATAAAACTGTAATTTCCCCAGACTAATTTTTAAATGTCTATTTTGACTGTGTTTTCCCCAAAATCAATGGCCTGAGGCAGACATCCGCCATAGATAACATCAGCTCAAGTAGTTACATTTTGGGAAATTTTTTTTATTGGCAACTGTAAATGGCTTCCTTCCGAGGGAAAAGATGGGCTTTCTGAAAGGGGGCAGGACGAACAACCTGCTTCTGAAAAAGAAATGACTTAACACAGTACAAGGTGTGCTTAATAACTAATTACATCATTAGCAGTTAGAACTCAAATAGCTTAATCAGGATTCATACATATATCATTGCAAATGTTCTTTAATACGAGTAGATGGTTCAGGAAAAAAACACTGTGCCAAGAGAATAATAAATAAATCATGTCAGAGTATGCTTTTTCATCTTTAATCCATAAAAATCCCCTATTGTTAATAAAAGTCTTTATTGAAGTAGTATAAAAAACAGAGTAAAAACCGTGCTGTATCTAGCAGGACCGTAATTACTCTTCTAGGCAATACAGGGGTTAACTGTTTGTTGTTCTCATTAACCGTTGCAGAAGGAAATGGTCCTTCACTAATTGGCAGGTATTGGCTTAACAAAACAAGGCTGGACTGGAACACTAAACAGCTCGTGTTAGGTAAGCAGTGAAATTAAGAGCAAATACATATCTGCTGCTGATACAGATGTTACTCATTTGAAATCATGAGGTCAAAACTAAAAGTGATGGAAGGGGACGTATCTAAATTTTCTTGGGCTCATCCCTGTTTCTGGTGACCTCTGATCATTTGCAGAGAGAATCACAGAAATTGAAAATACTGCCTGTGTTGCTTAGTGAATGGACTTTTCCCATTTAGTCATGTCTAAGGATAGGTGTGTCTTTTATATCCTAAATGTAAGGATGTGAAAGCAAAGATCGAAAAATTGTAGGTTTGACTGGGTGTCACCAAATTTCTTTCTC
>RSEF01000004.1:68752188-68774207 GCA_003993805.1 Himantopus leucocephalus | reverse complement strand
CCTAAGCATTAGAAACAATATAAAAAATAAAAAGAGATGACACTGAACAGTATTCATGATGACGTGTTTATTATTACAGCACAAACACTAACAGAGCAGTATATTAGGCTCTTACAATGACAGACTGGACCACAAATAATTTGCAGCGACAGAGAGTTATAAGCCAGAGAGAGAAACTTGTTAGCAAAGGCTTCATGAGCAGAAACGTCGATCAGAGAGGTGCAAAGAGAGCAGTCTAGTAGAGTGGACATACAGATGAAAAACCAGTTCTGAGCTGGAGAGAGCTGGGAGGGAAGGCTGAGGAGAATTCAGCTCTGCCACACAGCCAGTAACAGGGCAGGCGGGAATAAGTGTTGGTGAACAATGCTAAATGGGAACCAATAAATTTGGGACATTTTGGAAAACCCAGCATACAGGGATTTTAACTGTTATTTTGTTTTAATGTATATTGCAGTGCCAAAGGTAATTGCTTATGGGAAGCCTCTTTGCACGCACAGATACCGAATATGCTGTTGTTCANACACAGATACCGAATATCCTGTTGTTCAAGTAAACGTCTGATGCTGTGGAGGGAATTGGAAATGTTAGTAAAATTCTTAAAATTGTGGCTTTACCTGTGCAGAGAGAGAGTGGTGAGAGCTTAAAAGATACCAAAAAATGATGGCTAGCTTGCTTCCACTGTGAAAACTCACCCTCATGACAAGCAGACAAAAGTAATGCCTGTCATGATTAAAAAAAAAAAAAAAAAAAGAAACAGGGAAAAAAAANAAAAAAGGAAACAGGGAAAAATAACATTATATTCTTGTCTTTAAGTCTCGTACAGCTCAAAATAGAGCAAGAGACTGCTCTGAAAGTCACCATGAGAATCAGAGATCATCTGTAAAATAACTCTCAGCCACTACCTGCACCTGTGTTTAGCAAAGGAAATGGCATAGTAAGAGAACTTATTCTGAAAAGAAGAGTAAAGGAAATGATTGCCCATACATAATAACGTAGACATGCTGCAGTATTTACAGTGTTTTGTACTATAGTTGATATACAAATTAATTAGAAGTATTTGCAACTGTCTTCTAATGCACATGTTAATGAATTAATCAGAATAGTTCACAAGATTTTAATTACATAGGCTAAATGTCAAGTTTTTAAATAGTGAAATTAGATGTTTTCATACATTAATAATTTTGTGAATTTTGTATGTGTGTGAACGGGGCAATTAGGGTTTTTTAAGATAACTTAGTTTAAAATTAAAAGCTACATGAAAGTCTCCTCAGATATCTTTAATAGCCTGACCTAGTTATGAATAATTGTTGTTGACACAGGATTTACACATGTCCTTACACTGTCATTTTCTTAAATGCAAACAAGACACCTGCTGAGTATTAGCTTCAGGAAGCATGTCAAATATAAATCAGCAAGTAATTATCCCTACCACACATGTGGAACTTAATTCATCTTTAAAATAGTCTTTCTAGGCATTTTTTTATACGTAAGGGGGAGAATAAAGATGAGACATTCATCTTACACATAAAAAAGAAAACATTCCCTTTCAAAAAGCATGGGTAATTTCAGCATAATAATAACAGCTTTTGATACACTTTTTTTTTTTCCTGATACAGTTTACATCGAACAAGGTTATCCATACACCTTTAAAGAGTTTTCTATACTTCAAAATATGTAGCGGTACAGATAATTTCATCACAGAGCTTCCAAATATCTATGATTACTAATATTATTGCAGGGGTTTAATTTCTTCCTTTTCAGCAACTGAATTTAACCCTGTCACATTCCAGGGAATTATTCAAAGTAAAATAAGGACAGACACAGTGGTGGGTATTTGGAGAGAGAGAGAGCATGGAAGAAGATGGGAGCAACAAGTTGTCCAAGAAGAGAGAAGAAATATTTGCTGTAAAATGAATTTTGTATACAGCAAAAGGAGGGAAGTACATGTAAAATAATTGAAAACTTTAGGACTCTAACAGTATGTAAAATTAAACACACTCTTAGCACTTTTGCCAGATCTGGACCTCAGACCTCGTCTGAGAAGTCAGTACTCTTCTCTTACGCAGTCTTGCCAACAGAGTGGAAATTAGGCTGTAAATTTGAAACCCTCCAAGATGATTTTCTGACTGAATTCTCCAGCCACTTGGAAATTCTGTGAGAAACACAAGGCAATCATGACCCAACAGCACACACACCCAGATCCTACCACGTTTGTAGGGACACTATTCAGAGGGGTTAGATTATCCCAGAGCATTTACTAGCCAGGATTTTCAGCTGAAACTCATTTTCTGAATCCCATCCAGTTTGCTTAGGCTTAGAAATGTAGGCACCAAGGAACACAAGAGATAACAAAGTTACCTTCAAACAGGCTAGTCTTGACCCGGAGCTGGGTAACTGAGTCAGTCATCTGCAGATATTAAAGGTTATTAGCTTAATAACAGTAGTGTTTTGGATAAAGGTGATGATTGTTGAGGTTAACAGAACACAATGTCACCTTCTTGCATGCAGACCCTGTGGTGAGGTAAGCGTGGTTAATGTCGTGATAATTGTCCTACTACTGGCATAATTATATGCTGCGCTAATTTTAAACCTCTCATTAATGAAATGCTGCTAATATCAAATTAGAACTTAATACAATCTGCTGTTAGGAAAATAATTGCTGTCTGATCAGTTTTATCAACTACAAAAGGAAAAACGACACTGTTTTTATTATTTGAAGGGTAAAAAAGCCACATTTTTTTAAAAATGAAGTGTACAGGGGTATGTGCACGTTATTCTTGCTCCAGAAGCGATTTTTCTGGAACCGTTTGTATTCAGATACTATAGCTTTTACTGCTGGGCTTTTAATTACACTGCTAGTGTAGTTCTCCAGCAGGCAACTTCTTTTTAAAAAGAAGTCAAGCAACAGCTAGGGGTGACTATGAGCCAAAAACACATAGTTTACTCTGTCGGGAGCTACACTGGTAATTCCATTTGTGGAGGATTTTATTTGGATACTAACTCAAACTAAGAACGCATTGGAATGCTGAAATCAATCTTTCTGAGGTATGAACTGAAACTGCATTAAGTCTGGGAGGTAGAATTTTAATTCTATCATTTCTCCTTCCTTTAGGAAATTCCTCAGGGATATAACATCGTCAGTTTCCAAAAAAATCTAAAAAAAATGACATCAAATTGTCTTTACCTTGTAGGACTTCACTCTTCTTTGCATCTAATCATCTTTTCCTCCTCCGCCTCCCAGATAACTTTTTTTTTTGTGAATTAACTTTAAGAACATTCAGTGATAACGTTACTGTGGTGACTATCAGTTGTCCCATCTGTGGTAAATTCTTTCTTTACTGTCGGTGGTGCAACCAAATAATGCACTTCTTTAATGTGAACTGCTACCTCTTTAAAAATCTCCTTAACTTCAGGACTGCAAGACAGTGGAACCCTGACAGGCATGGAATTTCCAAAATTAGATCATATTTACTTAGGATCTTCCCTTTCTTTAACTTTCTCTTTAAAAATCACTGTTCTGTCTCAAATTAATTCACAGATAAAATGTTAGGTAATAAAAACCTTGTATGCTCTGACCTGAGTCCATGAGAGTGCTTCATCAGGGTTTGGACAGAACCCAAGTCCAGTTGTATTAACATTGTAAGCAAAGCTTTACAATTTTCAGGCCAAAGGGATTTTTGTTGTTCTCTGTTTTCTTTTTTTTCTCAGGTTAAGACATTAATTAGAAATGACCTGCAATGGATAAAACACAGCCCACACAATATACCTGATTGGATCCCTATCCCTCCAAAAAAGATCACATTAAATTTTTTAAATAAAACCTAAAGATACAGTTATTGAAACAAAGGTATCTATGGACTTGAAGTTCAGAAGGTTCAGGCTTGTCAGTCACTGTTAAGTTATAATAATGTAAATAGTAGTGGAGAGAGATCAAAAGTGATAGTCTGCCTTTGGCACTATTGCTTAGCAAATATGCCAAGAGTTTCTCCTGCATCCTTTGCTACTTTTTGCTGTCTTCTGCTACGGACGAAGTGCAGAGCATGCACGCTGTAATTCTCACTCGTACTGTCACTCACAACTACCTCATCGAATCATTTCTGTGTTTGTTGTGCAATACAGAACATGTGAGGTCGTGTTAGTCGCTCCTATCTCTGAAGATAACCCCTACGGACATATTCATCTGAAAGTTCCTATGTGGATATACATGAATTAACTAAAGACGGCGGGATAAGCTTGCCACAGACCAAATATCCTGCTTTGCGGAAGTTATACTTTAAAAATATCATCTGCCAGCTTTAAGCGTTTAATCCTACACATCAGAGGTGCTGAGCATTGCTTCTATAAGCACAGGATAAAAAAAGATGAGCTGCAATGGGGGCACAGCAAAGCTTGCGGCTGCATTAGCGGTGAAGCACTGCTACGCAAACGTCGGCTCGTTCCCATCGAGTGACAGATGTTAAGGCTAAAGAGGAGAGAGCAGAGTTTAGTCCCTGCTGACAGTTCAGAAGGACACTTGAGTCCACCTCTCTGCAGGCACACTGATCACCCTCGTCTCCCCTGCGCCACCCAGAAAGGAGCCCAGAAGTCTGAATAACTTCTACAGTAACTGCTCAATACTTCGGTCCTTGTCCAGTGTTTACACACACCTGTGAAAACAGTGATGCTGATGCTCACATCTCCTTCTCTCCCTATTGCATACAGCACAAGAACTAAAATGAATATTTATCTTCTTATAATCTTTTCTTTTTTAATTTTATGCAGAGACATTTACACTGTGCAGTTCCTGTAGTTTGGCATTCTTACTAGTGTTTGCATTAAATCTGGCATGCTGAGTATCTGTTTAGCATTAAGCATGAACGTCTGCCTTTGAAAGGAATTTCTCTTTAATTTTTATGCCTTTTTTTAAAGAGCTCTCAAAAGCCTTAGGCCAAACAGCCATTTTTAATTTTCATGAATAAGGTATCTCAAATAAGGGGATCCCAAGGCCCCCTGGCTGTTTCTGAATTCTGCATAAATATTAGAGGAACTTGGAACCTGCTCACAAAGCACTGTGTCCAGTGGATGCTTTTTTGGGGGGAAAAATCCTACAAATACCATGAGGAAAACAATTCTGCAAAAAATCTACATTGCTATGTATGGGTGTGTAGCTGTACATGTATTCATTTTGCTTAATTTGCAATACAAAGTCTCGTTATTTTTCCTGCCATTTTATTTCACTCCGACTGTCATTTTAGTATAAAAAATTAAGTATTTGATCGCAATGAAATAAAATGAGATTACAAAGAACTTTTCTGTCACTGGATCCAACACATATTGAACATGACAGAAACATTCAAACACATTAGAATACAACTTAAATATTAAAATCTTAATGTGTATTGTTTGGAACATTACATTTGCAATTGTTACTGTCTCTTTTATTCAGAAAGAGAAAAAAAAGTATGAAATGGAACAAAACCTAAGTAACTGGTTATCACAAAATATTCAGAACTCAAGTTAGTACAAAACACCTTTATTTCTGCTAAGACATAAAAAGAAAGCGAAACACAATTTACATGCCAAGAGTCAGTAAGAAAACTTGTTTCTGCTGACTGAAAACGGTCTTTCCTCACAAACCTCTTCAGTGTGACTTTCAGCCTGTGATCTCTCCTGAAACTCTTGCCACGGGTGTCTGATGACCGCATCCTCACCAAGCTTCAGGACTGCTATACCAGCCTCCATTCCTCAACATGTCGCCTGCCTTTAACACTACATCCTCAAAACAGTGTTCTTCATGTTTCAATTCTGTCATGTGCAATGATTTTTCTCTCCCTCACTCTATAAGGCCACTGACTAAAATATAAAATCCATCCATTTCTCTTCTGCAAGTGTTTTCCCAATGCCATGTTTGATTGCCCCCTAAGGAAATACATAATACACTATTATCTTCTTCACAGTTTTAAAGTTCCTAAATAAAAAGATAATAACATACCCGTTCTCCACTTCTTTGGACACTGTTGATAACCACCTTAAAAATATACTATGAACATAAATCTTATATGAGCAAAGAAGTTTGAGATCAGACCTGATAGAAAATTGTTTTCCCAATCCACAGTGCTTTCTGTCATTCTTTTTTCTTAAATTTTCTCACACTCTTTTCAGCAGCAAAGAAAGGCTTATCCACTAAAGAGCCATGAGCGCAGCCTAAGCTCAGAGGATGTAGAAAATCCATAATCAAGTCCTGTTGTCTAAAAATTTTGCTGTAGGGTTAAAACTTGTGTCTTGCACAATTTAGGTGAATGCCAAGACCGTCACGTTCTGTTCTCACCTTCACAACTTCTGAACTATTAAACTTTTAGGCCAACAATAATAAAACTGTCAAAGGAGGTAGGCATATTCAAAGTTTTAACCACTTTACAGAAGGAAACTCTCACAGTTAAAATGTTTTAACCATAAAATTTCCTTTGCAGAAAGTGTGCAACTTGTATTTCCATATCTTTTAAAAGGAAAAGTTATCTCCTAATTTTGGAATAAAATGATTACACAAAAATTCCCTAAACTGAGAAAAAAGCAGAGGGAGGAAATGTGTTGGTAGGGAACGACTAGTTGAGTAGTTCAGATCTGGCAGACTTAAAATTAGTATTGTTGGGGTTTTTGGCAAAGTAGTTCTTTATTGGTTTTGTTGGGTTTTCTATCTTTCTACTGAAGTGAAAAATCTTGTCTTCCTCGACGTAATTAAAATGTGGCAGAAATGCATTGGAAGTAGTATAAAAACCAGCCAGGATCTTAATGAATGTTCTGCATACAGTTATGACGGCTTAAATAGCAAATGAAAAAGAGAGAAGGCAGAGATAGCAAAGAATTTAGAGAGTTAAAAGGAAATAATTATGTTCAAAGTGGTAAAAATAAAAGGGTATTGTACAGAGTAACAGCTAAGAGAAGAAGAGAGAACCTTCGTTTTACCCTGAGCAAGGAAATTCTTCTAATTTCTCTGAACATATAATAGAACTAAAGACTTCTGCTGAGGCTAGGACCAAGGCACCTTTTCCTTTTAGACTGAATATAATGTGCAGGTTGTGTACTGAATACAAATTCTAACTTGCTACAGATCATGCTGCCAGAGAAATCTGAAGTTAGTTAGTGGAGTGCATCCACCAGTGAACACTACTCCTGGAGCAGGGAATCGTTAATCATCTGCATAAGTTGATGAAAATCAGGTCTGCCATCCCCTGGCATCACAGGAGGCTCTGAAGGCATGCACACTGTCCTGGCTTGAGGTAAAACAGAACCAATTTTCTGTTCAGTAATTTTACTTCGCAGCTCAGCCTCTTCTAACTAACTGAACTCTCTGAAATCAACAGCGTATTGTGGAGACACTGTTCGCTCCCTCTGAGTGATAAGACCAATGTTTATAGCTGATGCCCAGGCATGATATGTAGAGAGGCTCTTGCTTATACTTATTGCTATAAAACCCACGGCCAGATAACTTTGTTATGTGTCCCGTTGGAGGGTCGGAAGCGGAAAAGCACAGTGGGGTTGCACCTGCAGGGAAGAGTGGACAGGACAGGTGAGCCAAAACTGACCAACAGGGTATTCCATCCCATCTGCCTCATGCTCAGAATAAAAGCTGAGGGATCAAAGGGTCAGTCCTCTTTCTTCAATGGCCAGCGTCCGAAAAGGACTCTGTTCCTCTGTCTTTGATCCCGATCCGTGCATTTCAGAATCCAGGTCTGGAATTCAGTTCCCATCCGTCACTGAGTCTGGTCTGGGACTTTCCCAGTGCCTGCCAGTGACGTGATCGTCATCCTCAGAGCTCGATACTGATTTTGTATATATTATATATATTTCATTATTTTCTTTTTATTTTATTACTAACATTTCATTAAAGTAGTTTAGTTTTTTCTAAACTCATAAGTCTCTCTCTCTCTCCTTGGAGAGAGAGGTGGGGGAGACCATCTGTCATTCGCCTCAGTGGCCAGTCCAGCCCAAACCATGACACGCACCCTGGAGGAGTGAAACAGGCTAATCTGTTCCATAGAATCTCCAGAAATCAAAACAATGCCTTTGCTAATATCATACTTACAATGAGGGTCAGATAATCCACCTCTCTAGACTGGTTTGGAAACTCAACACCTATCAATGTAAGGGAAACGGAAAGGTATAACTCATCCAGCATGAAATAATAATCTGTATCAAATAAGAATCTAACATCGATGAATCTTTAAAATAACAATCATACTATCCCCTTTCTTTTTTGCTTACATGTTGTTTTCCGGTTCCAGCATTCAACAGTGCAAAAAGCAACAGCAAACAGCAAAAACTCGAGCTCACATTAATACAGTATATTTCACCACGAGAATCTTGCTTGAAGAACTGCTAGGACTTTGCTTCTACATATGCTATAAAGGAAAGAGAGATAATCTCTAGTTTCTAGATTCTGAGTTTGTGAATAACCCAGATTTTTTTTTTCCTTACAGGTCTTACTCATGTAACTTTTTATTTGGGTTTTCTTTGGTAAATTCTTAATGAACAATATTAAAATACTTGAAACAAATAACATCTGAAATATCTAGTCTGTATTTTGAATAATACATGGAAAGTCTGCAAGCTAACAGCTGGAAGTATGCTAAATTTAATCTGGCAACAGATCTATGAGTGACAGAAGGAGTAAACTTGACGACGAAAAAAAGGAACAGGCTCCCTGAGTGGACCTTTTGGGACTTGCCAGAGTTTTGATAAAACTGTGCCCAGAAGGCTCATTGAAGGACAGCCCACCTACTCAACCTCTCAGTCACAGGAACACGATTCCACACTGGGTCTCAATTACCAGCCAGGCAATTCATAAGGAAAAGTCTCATCCCAACACCCTGCAGCAACCCCACTGTGCCCTCATGGCGTGCCTGAAACTGGCTACAACACAACATTTATTTCTGCCACATCACAGCAATCAGTCTGAAACAGCGAGTGCCTTGTTAATTTGAGTTTCCAGCTTAATGATAAATCAGCAGTGTGCTTTTCATGTGTAAATATGGAACTGGGGAAGAAAATTAAATCAGAGAGGAGTTTTCCATTCTTTACTTTTTCTGTAATATCCAGGCATTACCATATCTAAGAAGAGAAGGTTTTTTCATGCACGCAAAAAGAATTTCCACATTGTCAGAGTCCTAACGTGCAATACAGTAGGGCATTAAATATGCAAAAAAGCTCACCCTCTGCGCTCTGAATGCCTAAGAGCGAGTTATAGTCCCTTGTCAGTAGAGCAGGAGCCTTCCTGCAAAGCGTTGTCTTCATGTTGAGAGCGTGGGAATACTCAATGGCGGCAGCTGGTGCAGCATCCTTCCCTAGCACACTCACAGGTATTCCAGAAGTAGCCACGGGCATTCGGGGTTAAGCTGTGAGCAGCCAAGAAAAAGGCTGGATTTGCAACTCCTTTGCAGCACTGTGGTGCTGCCCTGCTCACAGTGACAGCTGTGCTGTCTTATAGCTCAGCCCCCGGGGTTCACATTTGACTTCTGGGCCGCATGAAGTCCCTCTACTGACTGGTTGTCTTCCAACAACTGCCCACACAGTGTCCGCAGCAGATCCAAGTGATGGAGCTACCTGCCAGACCATCTGTAAGGTGGCCCCAGTAAGGGGGTGCGAGGTCGCAGAAGGCTGGGGACTGGGCACTAGCTTTTCCCTGTTTGCATTCATAGAATCATAGAATGGTTTGGGTTGGAAGGAACCTTAAAGATCATCTAGTTCCAACCCCCCTGCCATGGGCAGGGACACCTCCCACTAGACCGGGTTGCTCAGTCTGCAGTAGCAGATTCTGAATCGGACGCTAAAGGGACAATTTGACAGAAGGCTCACAGCAGTACTGCAGAAGTAGCTTCTTTGCTCTTTAAAAGAATAGTTTTGTACGATTGTTTTTGCATCAAGCCCTCTTTGGGACAGATCTGCGCTGTGCAGTAGCACAGGGCTTCAGTTCTCCAAGGACTAAGCAAAAAAAGCCCCATTATTTTTGTCCTTGGTAATCTGAGTAGAGGAGTCATTACCTCTGGTTTTGAACTACAGGAAATGCCATTTCCACCTGAATAAACTTTATTGCAACACCCACTTTTTCCATTATGCCTTTTCAGATGAGTCTTCTCTTTCTTTATAGACGAAATATTTCAAAGAAACTCAGTTTTTTCCCCTCTCTCCCAAAATATCCTTCTGGTCTACCTCTAAACAATTAAATGTTCTGTGTAACATCAGTCACTGTTAAATTACTGCCAAACACAGTCTTTTTGGTGTGGGCAGTTAGTTTAGCTTTCTCATTTTAATAGAAAGATGATTTGGGGATAAAGGTCTCACAGGAGCGCAGGTAGATCTATATTCCCTCCAGTTATATCTATGTGAACTTTAATATTTGAAAGCTATTTTCTCTAGAGCAATCTGTTTATGAAAAAAACTACCAACTCGCACGCAGGTGTGCTGAAGAAGGTTGCTGTTATTTATGGATTTTTAAGATACTGTATGCCACATCTGATTCTCAGTAAATTATTCATAGTGCAAATTTCTTGAGCATCTCCGTATACCACCTTTCCAATGATGACACATCTCAAAGGAGTGTTTTACACCCTCTGTTGCTGGTCCTTCCGATAGGCAATGTTTGTATAATAGTCATTCCATTGTTGTAGAAAAATGATTTTACCACAAGCAATTTTAAACTTCTTTCTTGCAAAAAAAAAAAAGAAATACTTACTTCTATATTGCTTTTAAAAATTCAATCTGTTTGTAAAAGAGGAGGAGGTAGAAAATAGATGCTTCCAAGGGTTGATTTCTTTGAGAAATTGCCGGTAATTATAAAGTGGAGTGACTGGATCAAGTCTCAAGTTGTGATAGCAATGAAAAAAGGCAGGAAACAGGGCGGGGGGTGGAGTACAGTATACGTGTGCTGTACCCTTGTTTATTTTTTATGTTTTGAAAAACATACCCAATCCATCTCCCCAAAGCTATTTTTCAGCAGCCTGCTTAAAAATGTTTAGCAAATACAGATAAGAAGTACCATGGGGTTTTGTGATTGGAACAGCTTCAGCTCTGATACATTCTGTGCAGTGTGCGCTGTAGTTTAAAAATGCATCTTCTGAAATATATTTGCTGTAACACATTCGCAGATAAGTAAGCATCACATGACAGCTAGTATGTGACAGATAGAAAAATGCACTTCAGGTAGACAAAGTGTCTGACTTTCTCAGCGTGTCAGCTGTCAAACAGCCAACCAACTAAATTAGGCTTCTGATTATTTGGTTTACTTTGCATTTTTCAGGGGTGAAGGAAACAATGCAGATTAGATTAGTCAATACTCATGAAGGTGAGCAACTGACAAGGGAGCGGAGTAAAACGTTCTGTTTAGTCCTGTGATATTCTCATTGCATTTTTAGAGAATCTTGATATCCCTTATTGACACAACTAATTACACTGTTAACACCCATTTTAAATGGAGTATCTAGTTTATGAATGGCTTGAGTACAAAGCTTCTACTACTCAATTAAATTCCTTAACAGCTGAATTGGAAAGAAACCAAACCTACTGGGTTACTAAAGCCAAAAGATGAAAAATGGGGCAAGTAAATGCAAATATTGCTAATCAAAGCATTTTATTAAGGCATTTAAAATGTTCCATTAAAAAAGTCCAGTCACTGTAACATGACGTCTTTCTGAAAACTGCGAAGATTGTTCTAGACATTTGTGGAATTTATTTTTTTCCTTTCATTAAAAGGAAACAATTCCAGCTATCTTCATGGCAACAGTTAATGGAGCTCATGGACAGTACAATAATCACATATGTAGCCAGCAGTTTTCATTACCCATTATAAATTTAAAAATGAGCATGATCTTTGATTTTTGCACAGAAATCTAACTTCAGTAAATTTCCTTCCTGATAGCTTGAATTTCATATCTTCTGTAATAATTTTTGCAATAGTTTTATACCCTAAAAATTATTGTTTTCACATCTTGTGTGGAAATACTAATAAATACATGAAAATCACAAGCTCAACAGGATCGCACTCCAGGTGCAAGAAAGACACACAGAGACTGCAGTGTTAGAAAAAATCCATTAATACAATCACCCCCAACCACAGCATCTTTCCAGAACCCTCCATAACCAGAGAATACTGCCTCCATCCCTAATTAATTTTGTGCAATGCAGTCTTTCAACCAAGTGGTGGAAACCTGAGGCAANTACTGCCTCCATCCCTAATTAACTTTGTGCAATGCAGTCTTTCAACCAAGCGGTGGAAACCTGAGGCAATTTGTACACCCCTGATGTTTTTAAGGGTAGCTCAACAATTTTGACAATCACTGGGTTTATACGTTCTTGTTCAGAACAGAAATTTCAACCTTTTAGAACACTAAAGTTTAGAGAGACACTGCTTACTGGAAACAAAGGACATCTGCGCCACAGCACAATGTCACAGGTTGTACATTTCTTCTATAGCATAACGTCAATATGAAAATTAAGTAATTTATTCATTACACTTAGGACCACTTCTGATGATAAGAAACAGAGAGTTCAGTCGAATTAAGGTGANCATTAAGGTGAGAAGGCTGTGGACTATAGTCTTGTTCCTGCACAGTACAGTCCTGAAATGCCAAGCAGGGACTAGCCCATCTTTTCCCAAATTCCACCTATAGTTGTTTAAAAATGTACATCATCTTAATATAAGTTGTTTTGACTTTGCTTCGAGTCATTGCTTTTTAGCTCATGCCAGAGGAAATAAGCTTTCTGCTGTCCTGCTGTTTCAAAGTGCGTGTGTGCACGCATGCAGTTGAAATTCTTCTGGCCAACTGCAGCGACACTGGACCAAGTAGATGCCTGCAGAGATCAGCACTGTCCAACAGAAATGAACACTAAGGAGGAGACATCCTGTTAGTGCCGGGAAGGCTGAAAGGCTGTAGTCCTAGTTTACGCTTAGAAATCCCAGGAACTGCCAAAGAACATACGCCCACATCACGGGAAAAATCTGTCTTGCGCTCTTAATGCTGACCAAGCACAGCATACAAATCTGCGAGAACCTCACCCTGTCAGTTTTCAGAGGTGTTTTCGCAGAGTTGGTAGCAGCTTTATAACGCAATGAGCGAGGCTGCAATGCAACCTTTGCTCCTGCAATGCCTTCCCAGCAGAGCACTCCGCAGCAAAGTCCAAGGCAAAGCCTAGATGCTTCAGACCCGTTCTTTGGTCAAAACTGGGGAGCAGAAAACATAGCTTTCCCCTGAGAAAACAGCAATATCATTGTGAGATCGGTTCTTCATTCTCAGTGAAAAATGGCATAATGGACAGCGCCCTAGAAGGCAGAAATAGTCAAGATAGTGACAAAAACCAATTTATTCCTATGCCACACAGCAATCCAACAAAACAAACAAACAAACGAAAAAAAAGACCAGGCTGATTTATGTACACATAGCTTCTATTTTAAGAACAGGATAGTAGAAATGAAATTAAGGCTAATTAAATCATTCCAGATTTCTGTAGTTCCGTTGTGTATGGAATTTATTTCTTATGCTTGTGCTGCTAGGAGAAGCAGCCATCTACACCTCTCCTGACTCAGCCCGGGATTAACACCGTCCTTTTATTCTCTGCCCTGATGCCCCAAAACAGACCTTTTAAGTTACGATCCCCTTTTTGTCAACACATTTAAATCTCAGAAGACACCATGAGAATCAATGTGAGTGTTTCGTCTAAATATGGGGCCTGCAGATAGCAAGACAGAGAGAGAGAAGTAGAAGGAAAGAAGAAAGGAAGGAAAGGAAGCAGGTCCAAACCTGACAGCAGGGACCTTGGGTCCACTCAACACAAAAGTAAAGGACAGATATAATTCTCCTCACTTTATTCTTATGGGAAAGTGAAGCTCTCTCGCACACACACTCTTTTTCCTAACGCTCTCAGATACTCACTCTTCCTGAATGTACGGGTGCCTCTTAGTCACATGCAAAAGCCCTACATGTAACGTATCGTAGAAACAGCCATAGGTTGTTTGTTGTAGCATGACAATCTAGAAGCCCTAGAGACTATCGAAGAATCGTAGTGCTAAGCTTTAAGACCATGATTCTTAGTAGAAAACTTCATCTTCTTAGAAGAGATATCAGGGTGAAGTTGGCTGCTTAATTTTAAAATTAGTTATTCAAAAAGCGTTAAATTGCCTTTTGCATCACATGGAAAGTAAAAAGGACTTCAGAGACAAATTATTAAGATACACTAATCAATTCATCCTTCAAAAAAAATTTGATGCTGTATCTGTTGAAATCTCATAGTTAATAATTACTGACAAAAACTAATTAAGAATTGTTTGAACGCATTTCCTAGACTCACTTTCCCATGTCAGTTCCCAGTTATTTGAATCCCTTAAACTCTGAGTTAATTATATGGTTACAAATACTGGGCAAAAATAGAAATGTAAGTAATTATGAATTACCAATTGATATGATCATTAATACAGTATATTTCATCTCACTAGTTCCACATCCAGCAGACTAATTGTTTGCAAACCTCAAATCACATGTATTGCTCATGAGAAGTTTAACAAAGTCTGTTGAGAAGTTCAATTGGTGTGAGACAGCCATTAAAAATTTACCACTATTTTTTGTCTCCTTCAACTCAGATTACCTACTTCACATATAGTTAGCTGACTTATGGATAAAAACAAATGAACCTATTTGTACTACTTGTTGTGAGTATAATCCCATCCAACAAACCCGTCTGAGGCACAGTCTATTTTCAGAGTATGCTTTTTCTCTTCTTCAAGGCATTTCCTTTCTCCTTGGATGCATGGGCAGTTCTCTTAGGGCATACATCCAGTTTATGGGAACAAGGAAGTACAATCTCTGACTGAGACTTAGTTCTAGTATCTTTTTAAAGATTTCTGCGTAACTGTGTGTGTCAACATTATCATGACTCCATTTCCGTATACTAAAGTGACAAAGTTGCCAAGTGAGTAGAGACAACCTCACAAGTATGCATAAGTCCAAGTAAGAGTTATAGTGAGCAAACAAGGAATTCACAAGAAATATTTGTTACACGTTATTCTGTTTCCTGTATGAGAGACTATTTTTTCTCAGACTACCAGACTTACAGAGAGAGTGGATAAAAGTCTGGACAACAATTGGTCCCCAAACTAAAATTTCATTCTGTTATTTCTTCTGAANCTGTTACACATTATTCTGTTTCCTATATGAGAGACTGTTTTTTCTCAGACTATCAGACTTACAGAGAGAGTGAATAAAAGTCTGGACAAAAATTGGTCCCCAAACTAAAATTTCATTCTGTTATTTCTTCTGAACTTTTTCTAGAACTCGGTACTTCTGTGCCTCAGAAATTCCCATTTTGCCCAGTCGAATAAACTCAGAACTTTGCTAATGAGCTAAAGAAAATTAGAAAGAAAAGAGAGACCTATGCAATCTCCTTTGTTCCAAAGTTTGTTTCCATTGACTTTCAGCCTATCTTTGACCACTACATTAAGCAATACCACAGTGCAGCTGGGATTTCAAGACCTTTTATCCAAACAGCAACATGCAATGCATATCTACCATGCAATTAAAATTATGATTGCAAGTGAGGTGGCCTAGTTAGGGGATCAATCAATGTAATTTTTTGTGGGCATAAATCTAGGCCATGAACAAAGTGACAGCTTGTTATTGTACAGTATCTTGTTACTCTACAGAGGCCACTCTACCTTTGCAAGCAGCATAGCTTGAGTGCAATTACAGAACAAAAAAAGTTGGTGTTGGGGACCTGCCATCCATATATGTATTTTGAGGAAGTTTTGCATTGGACTAGGATTAACCTGATGGCATGAACTGAATGCTCATTCACAGCTGGACTACGTCTGGAGTCTGCCTGGAGCACACCTTCCAGTCTAGTTTTGTCAAAAAGGGATCCAATTCAAATGCCCCAAGATGTGAACCAAAGCATAGGTAAGTGAGGACTTTGCTTAAAAAAACATCTCATTTCTTATCCAAACTCAAACTCTAATGTAGGTAAACCTTCTGATGTATTTTAGGTTTCAAAGTATTTTTCTGGTGATATTTTGCAAAGAATGTTATATGCGCAGAACTGACAAAAAAGAAGGGGTATTTTTCTGGTTTAGTCCTTCTAGAAAAGGCTTTGCAGCACAGTTTGAAGTATGTATGATGTTTCCTTCATCTACAACTCTCTGCCGATTCATCAAATTGGAGAAAAACACACAAGGGGTTTGGACATGAGAAAATAGTGTATTATCAGAAGTCAACCTGTAAGATAACTGCAAACAACTGATGACATTTATCTGTAGAGTCACTTTAGACTCTTCTTTCTTGACTTTGCTGGCAAAGGTATGGAGAAATACTAGTGGACAAAGCATAGACTTCTGCTTTCCCACCTATAATCAGCTCCTCCATCAATAAATACCGTCCTCATTAAGGGTTAATGTAGACATGAAGGAGTTTTGTTGCTGCTATGTCTGCCCCTACTGGCAATTAGTCAATGGAGGATATTTAAGTAACACACTAAGTAAGCAACGTTTTTATGACAAGAACTTTTAAAGTGGGAACAAGAATATAGGTAGGTGTAAACTATTCTCTGAAGAAACAGAATGGTGATCTTTTGGCAGGGGAAGAATAGCAGGAAGGTATAAGGCAAGACAGACTATGTTTTTTAAAAATATCTTTATATTCAGTTCTCCGTTGCCCATGATTTTTTCCTGTCAAAGAGGAATTTACCCAAACTAACAGGTTTGCTGCATGTATAACTTGTGTTACTCATTATTTCACAGCTGCACTCGGTCTTAATGTTGAAACTTCCTCAGCTGGAATCGCCTGTGCCCGCCTGGGTGCCCGACAGAAGCCGCCTCTGCAGGTTGCAAGAACAACACGATTAAAGGAGAGTTGGCTTCCCCTGCGTTTGAAATCCCATTCGTAGGTAACAAAAATTGCACACCCTATCTGTCTACTGACAGGCATGCCGATGAGTATTAGACCATTATTTGATTTCAATCTTCTATACCTTTAGGGTCTCTCCATGTATATAAAAATAAAAATAGTGGGGCTGCATTCCATGATACTGTACAGTTCCAAAATGGCAGTAAAATGCCCCCGGCTTTTACCTATAACAATAAAAAGCAGAAAACATAATGTTGTATCGCTCTTGGAAAAACTCTTGACACTAGAAGTTCATAATTTTAACACAATTCTTAAGACATTTTAATTGCCTATGATGAAATCTGAAGAAAATTGTGGCGAGCTTTCCAAGAAAAGGAGACAATTTTAAAGTGTTATGGTAAAACTTGCATGAACCAGACAGATTTTTCATATGACCAAGGTGCGTTTTTCATCATATTGCTGAGTTTAGAAATAAGTTTATAATTGTGTCCATGTTCCTTGTTACGCTCCCCAGCTAGAGACACTGGTGGAAGAATAAGTAATTTGAGGTAAAAACCTTTTCCTTAAAGTCAGTGTGAGTTCTGATGTTGAGATAAGGAGCCACAGGTTTCCCTGCCATATTCATGCCCAAACACAAAATAGGTGTGGCAACCTATGTGAATTGTAGTCCATCTATTCTTGAAGCAAACCAGTGTTTGCTAGTTTGTCTCAGGTTTGTCTCCTTTCTATTTGCCGGGTTTTGCAAAGGGAGGGGTTTCAGCCAGGTCAGCACTCTGAAATGTTTCTTAATTTGGGCACATCGTCCCAGCGTCAGCACAAGCTGGGCAGGAGCTCATCAGCCTTAATTTTTGACCGGTTTGTGTTGTTCTGTGAATCCCAGCCAGAGCTGATATGACAAATGATAAATCCCAGCATTGTCTAAGGCAGACCCCGTTCTCCCTTCTGCGCGTCTTTTGTTTCCGTCACCCTGTCTCTAACTCTGGCGTGAATTTGTGCAGCTGCTTGGTGAACCAGCTTGGCGAACTGAGATAGCAGAAAAACAGCCAGAAGGAACAAAAGAGCAGGGTGATTCTTTAACTTCGTCCACTGATCAGCCAGGCTTCTGAGAGGCATTAAATTCATTTAAATAGACCTTTATTTAAAACAGAAAACAATTTCCATCAGATAAGAATAAAATAAAGCTTAAAACTGTGGAGTTCTTTTCCTTATAAGAAACAATGAGCAAGTATTTTAAGGAATACTATAATAAAAAAACCCAAAGATTTCTGGGACACATCACTGCAAATTTGGGGGTTTGTATTTTTTTCCTAAAAGAAAAAAAAATCCTTTTAAAGACAATCCTATTAGAAGAACAAAAGACAACTTTGATCTCCATAGAAAATAAAAGCATCTGGTATCTAATAAGAATTACAGTCTTACAGGTTTTTGTTTTTAACGCTAAGCACATATTCAGTCAGGAGTTGTTATATCTGACGTGGTTTTATATGTAACTAAGAAGGTGTGGATTCTGTGGTTTTGTGGAAAGCTTTAAACACAAGCATGACCCTTTGAAGAAATTCAATACAGTCATAGGAAATACCATTCCCCTTATTTGACTACAGACAGAAAATGCATGTATTTTACACGGGATTGTTTTCAATTAGTACAGTACCTCCACTTGGTTCACCACATATTATATTTATACTGTCCCAAAGCAGAAGCAGAACAATGTACCTAGGGAACTGAACAGAACAGCTTAGTTATGTTGAGTATTTTTCGCACGTACCAAAGTACACTTATTAAAGAGAGGAGGTCACCTTTTTGAAACTCTAGGTCAACCGTTGAAGTGAAGCAAAAATCCAGAAGGAAACATGGTGGTTTTCTGAAAATAATAAGGTATAATTTAAATTGTACTTGACTAGAAACAACAAAAAATTATAAAGGAGACATTTTAAATGCTAGAGAGTTACAGGTTCAGGTTCCTTATGAGAGCAAGTGCTCTCAGGGAAAGTAAAAAATGTCATTTGTCTCTGTATAACCATTCACAGCAGATAAAAGAGTTGATTTATGTTCAGCCCCTCCTCCCTTTTTCTCTTTGTTAAAAGAAAAAACACCCCCTAACAACCACTTTAAATACATACCAGCCACTCATGTTGCTGAAGCACTTGACCTTAAGTTTGATAACCTAAAAGCCATCTTCTGTCTTCTCTGCTGGAAATGAGGTGGGATTCGTTGTCTGAGTGCTCACAAAGCATGGACGTAGCTGTTGAATGAACACACGACTTACAGTCAAATACTTCTTGAACGAAGTGAATTAACACTGTCATTATCTGTGTTTTTCCTTCACTTATTTGCTATCATTGAAATAGGTCTAGCTGTCTTTATCGTAACAGGGTTTACATTGCTCTCCGAGGGACTTTCTCTGCTCATTGCATCATCTGCAGCTATGATCTTTGTCACCAATAAAAGCAGAATGCAGATCAACAAAGGTATATTTTTAACACTGTGAACAGAAGTACTTATCACAAATGATATAATTTATAGACCATAACATCAAAATTGCAAGTTATGATACAACATTCATTTAAACTATTACACCAAATAAAGAAGTGAAATTTTTCATTTGCTAAATGAAAGGGTCATTACAAAGATATATATCAATTACATCGTGACAAGCTCAGCTCTTAGTTCACTTCTCTCATCTGTATATAATATTTCAGACTATACCAATTGTTCCAAATGTTTTATGAACCTTAACTATCTTTAAATTATCACCACATGAGAAGTATAATTCCTTACATTTCACTACTTGGAAATATGGAGCAGTAAGAAATTATCATATTATTGGAGTTTACTTGACACAGAGGTCAGATCATGGTCCATGATCACCAATCAGCTACGATTAATTCCCAGTGCAGCTGGTCCCTCATACGTACCATATACATGTCTTGATCTGTCTTTGGACTAAGATTATCAAAATATAAACTTGTTTTTAGCTACCAGCTTTAAAGGTATTTGCCAAAGTAGTAGCATCTGTGTTAGACACAAGATTAATATTCATGACTTTCCTGTTACTGCTTCTCATTCATAACACTTACACTGTAATAAACTAACATCTGTATCTCAAATAACTGAGAATGATCTTAAATTAAACAAACATGACATAGCATATCCTGATGTAAATACGTTGTGTTTGTTTCTCGGATTGATTTTTTGCTGTGGCAAACGTCTGCATTTCAAGTCACCCAAACCACTGTTGTTTCCCAGGTACACCAGCACTAGAGACACTGAGTTTTGAAATATTTCTGCATGACAAAATAACTGAGTAAAACATATTTAACAAAGTGAATATATATGTATTTTGAGCAAAAATACCAAGCAAGTGAAAATCTGAGTGAGCTAGTGAAAAAGGAAAACACATTTCTGATGTCACCTTTCTAGATCAGAGTCCTATATAGAAAATGCTGTGAGAAATATCTCTCTTGATAAGACCTCAGTACATTTCCTTTGTCAGCTCCCAGTGTGGTGCTTTTCTAATTGCAAGCTAAACATAAAAAGCCAACAGATGAATTAAATATTCCTATTATTCCAACTCAATTAAGTCCCACTGGATGTCTCCTAGAACTGGACTCACACACACTCCTGTGATTTATTTTTTTTAAAGCACTTAAATGCTTAATAAGTGGGTTTGGTACTTAACTGTCCAATTCAATGTCATCTTCACACACCGAACTCTTCAAATCCAGTCTTTGGTCTGTATGCTTAACAGAGAACTATTCTGCAATCTTAACTTCGCTTCTTGTGTATCTTAAGTCATAATAAAGATTGCGGGAATTGTTTTTTCTTATACTTTAGCTCTTTTTTAATTTAATCTGTTAATTGTTTCAGTGCATTTCCCTGACACTGCCCAAAACCAACACGCGAGTTTGTGCCACGAGGGCAGTAATGAAAACGGCAAGTGCTGAGGTGCTATCAACACAATGAACTCATGCTCTTTAGATGAGGGAAAGTTATACTGTGTGTTTCTGCAGGAAGGCTTTTAAAAAGAGATACTCGCTGAAAACTTAAAAAAATAAACCATGCGTACGCCAAAGCCTCCTCCACATCCCCATGGTCATAGAATGCTACGTGCTGCAAAGTCAAATTGCGTTTATCAGGAAAGGCGGCAGTTATCTGTTTGCTGAGGAGAGAGAGCTTTGCTCACTTTGTCTCTTCTTCTAGAAATGCTTATTCCAAGGCAGGTTTAAAGAATGGAAGAGAAAAAGCTGTATGCTGATTTAACACAGAGTCAGGCTGGTCAGTTCGGAATGCGACTCCTGGAGACTTATCAATGGCTGGTAGATTTTGAAACATATTCTGTGGTACTTCAAGATGGAATTATGCACTGAATCATATGGGTTACATCAGATCAGTAGGTGGTCTTTCCCTGCCTAAACATTTAGGAGTAATTATAGTCTTTTTTTTTTTTCCCCAATTTTTCACAGTTCCAGGTTCTTTACTGCCAGAGATACACATACTTGTTTGTTTGCTACTAAATTAGCCAATTATGCATATGCTTAAGTACAGGAATATGAACATTATGGTATCCATGAAGTATATCTAGATATTTAAGCTAAACTAATAATACTTTTTTCTTTGTTGCATTCATGAAACATAGTTAAAGGAAATAAATAAGTAACAGGCAGGAACCCAAGATTTTGAGAGCTTCAGGAGGGAGTTTAGACTTTGAGAAAGTCAGAAAAAAAAATTCAGAAATATTAGAATCATCAGTTTGCAATTGAATTATTAGGTATCAGCAAAAAGTTTGTGTCTTTTTTAATACATAATTACTATTCAGTATTTGGAAGTCTAGCTTTTTTTGTTTAAAAGAGCAGTAAATTTAAGGTTGATGATTTGCAAATAGTGTGTTATATTTTTCTATTATATTTTTAAATTAATTTGTTATAATAAAGTGTGGATTTTCCTGTCTCTTTCAATCAGATGCTGATATTAATGCTGGTGTTTTGTCTTAATGGAAATATTGGCAAATTGGAAGTTTACAAAGAGATTAAAATTGACAAATATGCACCAAATGGGTTAGAGACAAATGATGTTTTTCTTTTAATATACCTAAGGGGGGATTAGTGAGAAACTGCATTGGTTTTATTTATTTTACAAGGAAATCCAGGGTGCTTATGGCAA
>RSEF01000004.1:68742044-68752178 GCA_003993805.1 Himantopus leucocephalus | reverse complement strand
AAAAAAAATTCATATAGTTTAGCCAAAGACACATGGGAGAAAGTACATATTTCCTTAATGACCAACTTGAGGCTGATTAAGTGTTTTCCTGGGAAAATCTCTCATCAATATTCGATTCTAGGATGCTGATGCAAAATTTAAGATGAAAATGGCTCTTTCTGTGTCTGCAAGGTATTTATTACCCTAGTTCCTCTTCTTTTGTTGCTATTGTGCATCACACATATCTCTCTTAAATTGTGTATTTGTCATGCTTACTCTTGGCTTTGCTCTGAGGGTACTAGACACGGAATGGATTTTAAGTAGTGGGCCATAATATTGATTAATAGCAGTATACTTCCTCTGATCTTGCATACATGACAGTTAGCTTGGTCTATTGCGATGATACATGTTCCCCAAAGAAAAGAAGTTCTTTGCTGAGTTGATTAATAACATGCGTCAACTATTAAAACAAAACTGGTCAGAAATAATTAATGGTAATAATAATATTGTGACTCAAAAAATAAAAAATCAAACCAGAATAATAGCTTTTTTCACACCTATTAAGCACAGCTGTAATAGGGGTTGAAACAAAAGCCTATGAATGGCCTGTTTATAGAAGCTCAACGTATTTCTGTGCTGAAAAATAAAGAAGCTGCAATAGTGCTGACAAAAGTTTACCTTTCCTCTACACGTAATTATTTAAATAATTGAGTTCTGACATGGACCATGGATTCCCTTCATCTTCCCATCCTATTCTTTGACCCACAGGTTTCTTCTGTCAGCAATTAGCTGAGACCTTTTAGACATGATTTTCAGGGATTATCTTCACTTTACATTCCAGTGGCTTTCATGAAAAGAAAGAAAAAACCAGTGTTGAGTGGAGGGCATTGAATAGAAAAACGTTTCTTTTTGGTCAAAGAATAATCACCATGCACACATATATACATATACACTAACCACCCCACTCCCCCTTTGTGTGTATATACCTCTGTGTGTGTGTGTGTATATACAAACACACATATATATGTACACTTTAATTTCAGTTCAGTTTAAGTGCACTTGGAACCATGATGCTTTTAAAGAGGGACTATTTTTGCACCAAAAAAAGAAATTGTTTTTTAATTCCCATTGGTGAAAGATGACCTATCAACAGGATTTTCCCCTACAGATTTCAGTAGCTGGAGACTCCAGCTACCTTCAGTTCTCTTGATTATACCTACTGGTCCCCATCTCATCATCATTTCTCCTCAAATATCGTCTCCACTCTTCCTTCTTAAGGAAGTCACATTTGGAATAATTAAAACAGTTCAGGGTTTTTTGTTTTTTTTTTTTATATTTTTAAATAATTAAAACAGATACAAGATTCTTTCTATACTATTTCACTATATTTTTATCCTGAATGTGTTTGCCGAGGTATTCTTATATATTTCTTATATTTCTTTATATTTCTTTATATTTCTTATATGCCTGACAGTTTCTGTGATCTTACACATAAATTAGTAGTTTAGAGTTGTTGAACTTCATTGTAAGGGTACCTCAGTGTGAATGACTACATGAAGAGTTTATTTCCCAAGCTACGCACGTTTTTGATCTTTGCCTGGCCAGGCTTCACATCCTGTGCATGGGAGGCAGCATATAATTACTTTTCCTGGGATAGAGTATCATCATTCTCCTATTCTTAGACTGGGTCTTCCCAAGAGTGCCCATAACAGATCCATCAGGGCTCAGCGTCTGAGATTCTGCACTTTGGATGTCTTTGGCAATGATTGCATTCTTAAAATAAAAATATTTTTTTGTTAACCATGCAAACTGAATGTTTGATAAAAGTCACTCTACATGGTGTGTAACCTAATTATTCTTCCGAATGGGACACAGGTAAATCAGTGTTCTTCCAGATACTACTCTAACCTTCCTTTCAGTTCAAAGTTCAAAACTTTTTCTTTCTACATGTGTGTTTGTGTTTGCGTGAGAGAGAAGAGAAATAGAAGGAAATCATAGATCAATCACTCAGTGTCCTGTTTGCCATAGTGACTGTAAGCGGATACTGGAGAACATACGACAATACAGAAACATGGTGAAATTTTCCCCAAACCTTGTGCTAGTTATTTTGAATCTGGGGTCTAGAGCTGTAATTTGTACCACTATATTTAACAGACCTTGAAAAACCTTTCTTCTGTGAATGTCTCTGGACATTTTCTGAACCTACTTAAGTTTCAGGCCTCCATAATTTCCTGTGGAGAGCAGAAAGTTGTGTAATATATTATTTGCTACATGAAAAGTACCTCCTGTTTGTTTTAAACCCAGTGCCTAATAATTTCTTTGGCTACACTTTGCCTTTTGTGGTATGAAAAATTATGAATAATTATTCCCCTTAAGCTCTTTCATGTGGTTCTTGAATTTGTATGATTTCTGTCCATCATCAGTATTGAACATACGAGTGCAGTAGGTTTAAAAGAGTACTGGTCCTTGCCTTATGCTCATTGTCCCTTTTTAGTTTTTCCCAGTACCCAGCATCCTCTTCACCACAGCATTCATACTGGGCAAATACTTTCAGAGAACCATTCAAGATCTCTTGCATCTAGCATCTTCCCTTCTTTCTATCCTCAACAATGACCATTTTGAATGTGACTGGTTCTGTAGGTCAAGCTTCTTCACCGCTAATTCGCCTTCAGCCTCTTTGTGCTGGCTTCCTGCAGTACCTATAAACACTGGCGTTAACAATCTCCGTTTCCTCAAAGCTCTGTAGCTTCTTTTGCATTCTTGTCCCTCTCAATCTGCTCCCCGTCATTGATCATAGCCTCCTACTGGCAACCTATTTTCACCAGTTAATGCTGTCCTACTTCTTCAGTTCGTGCTTCTTTATCGTCCTACTCAGTTACTGTCTTAGCATCCTGTGAATTTCTGCCTCTGCCTTCAAACTCTAATCCTATCAATGGGCACCGTTAAATCCTAAGAGTCTTTCCCTTCCGCACCACAAGATCTTGGTAGGTCTTGCAGAAAAGAGGTTCCTACATAAGGAATCTTATCTCCATGGATTCTACCCGTAAAATTTCCCCATAATCATCAGCTTCATTTGGCCTTGTCCATTTTCACTTCAAAACACTTCACAGCGCTGTGCTTAGGCTTCATCACACTCTCCCTGTAAACTACTTAGTATATGACCTCTGCACATTTCTATGAAACTATGTGATAAAACCCAATGCTACATGCACACCACTATTAAAAATGTTTAATGCATGACTAGTCTTGATGCTTTATCTTAAGTACTGGTTCCTTATTTGCAAAAGTGCACATTTTCCTTAGGCTAATAGCTTAAATGTTAATATTTACTTCTAGATTGCTTTTGTGGTGAGTCTAACAGATACTTATGGCTAGTCACGTGGAACAAATATCACAGTAAAGCAGCACAAAATTCATGTCTGTATCACAAAACCATGTTTGTGGGTATGCTGACGGGTAAAACAATGTTTTTTAGCAGAACTTCAGATAGGTAAAGAAATGTATACGTGAGGTCTTTTAGTCATAAAAATATCATCCTAGTGTGCAGGATTTAGTATGTAGTTCATAAGTAAACACAAACTTATTTTTCCCCTTGAAATGCAAAATATTATTCAAAAACATAAATAGCTTCCTTGGGTAACATGGAATTTAAATGAAAGTTTTATCAAAGAGTTCGCAGAATATATTTAAAAATATCTGCTCGGAGACCTCAGGAAATTACTTTTTCCTATGGCTCTGATTAAATATTTCATGGCAGTACATGCTTATTTATTTGTACTTGCTATGCCAAGATAAAACACTCAAACAAACCAAACCCTCTTTTTATAGTAAATATCCTTATTTTGAATACGGTCGTGTCAAAACCAGAAGACCTGACCTCGGCAGACTGCTGAGTCTGCAGGGTGAATGTTGTCTCATGCTGAAAATGAAGACGCAGGAACATTCCTCGCTGACAGCTTCTGGAGCTGGTTTGTTAATTTAACACTTGAAGAAATGCAACGAAGACCACAGGCAATTTCTTGTACTGAAAGCGAGCGGAAGCACATCTAACTTTAGAGCTTCCTGTTGGTGGAGAATCAATGATAGATAACACAAGTTGCTGTCTTTTCTATTTTTAAAATTAACAATATTTTCCTAAGTTTAAACCCCTTCCTTTGTCTGGAATAGATGTTGTAATATTTCTCTTCCTTATGAGCATTTTGGGTTACTAGATATCCTGTAATTAAACACTGATAAACAGAACTGACCACAGGCCTAGGTCCATTCTAGCGGTCACTGTGTGACTACCATGGGCAGCATCCCTTTTTTCACATCCTTTTTCCACCCCCATTTTACAAGCCTATGTTGTCTTCTTCCTCTCACTCACCACAACACTCTCGTAACCTAGAGTAGAAAAAAAAAGTCGATTGTTTTGTTTCTTTGACCAAAGTTTTTTTGCTTGGTTCATGAAATGTTTTATTTATTTGGATTGGGAGCTATTCCTTCCTCGGATATAATATGACAGGGTACGCATCTCCGACACTGCTGATTCAGTCTTAATTCTTTTTGAACATCTAAGAGAAGAAAACAGCAAACCCATTACTGTGGAGCAGATACTTTTTCTGCTGTTCCAAGCAGCTAATTTTGTATAAGCTATAGCAGAACCTCCTGGCAAAGGATCCGGTTGATAAGGCATGTATTCCAAGAAACAGATAACGAATCTTTACACTTTTCCTTTGCCATCAGAAAATGTTAGCAAGTTTTATTATTATTTATTGTAAATGTCTGCTCCTTAACACTCTTCAGTCTGGAGATATTTTTTTCCATATGCCTGAGGCATAGCATAGCAAAAATATTTTCATCTTGAAGAAAACTAGAAATCAAACCATCATTCATCTGGTATATAAAGGCCACGGTAGAATCTGTGCAAATTCCATGAAAAAATGAGCTCAAAATGTCAAGTTTTCTTCAATTTTCATAAAAGCACAAATCATATTTGTTATTTATTATTTGTTATTGCTGGTTGTTGTCATATTTGTGATCCTAACATATATGTGCCTCTATGTTGTACAGCCACATGCTGAAAGACAAATTGTTTCAAAGATCTTTAACTACGTTGTCTGATGCTATGGACATGCAAGTAATTTTATGCCTTTTTATGAAGCTACGTGAAATCACTTCTTTTCATAACTCTGCTTGTATAGGGACCAGCTCTAACTGTTTGTTAGGGTAGGTGGGATTACCAATTACAGCTTCCCTCTGTTAACTTCCTAAATCCTCAATAAAATGCTAAGAGAAAGCAATTAATCACCCTTGCCAATTTTAACAGGAAACAGTTATTGCTGGCAAATAATAAATGTTTCACGTTTACGAATTTGCAGGTTTTTGGCATGTGCAGCTTCCTGGTAGTTTAAAGACATTCTCTGCTTGCCTTTAAGTATACGAGCAAGGGGTTTCTCCAAAGTGACATTCGCAAGAATGAAGAAGTTAGGTCTGAATGCTGATCTTGTACCGCTCACTATGGACTTAAGATGAGCTCTGCAAGTTCACAAAGATTGATCCATGTGATGTGATGACCAATTCAGTCATGGGTTAGAGAAATAGTACAGAAGCTGGTGGAAAAAAAGAGAAGTTTTGCCNACAGAAGCTGGTGGAAAAAAAGAGAAGTTTTGCCTTTGAAACTTGTATAAATAATCATTTTCAGCAAATGAATTTTCGCTTCATCCAGTGGAATTCATATGCATTTCCACATTATTATCCACAAATAGCAGTTTCTCTTTTAACTTAAATTTTTGGGACCTTACTAAGTATTTACGAAANCTTTGAAACTTGTATAAATAATCATTTTCAGCAAATGAATTTTCTCTTCATCCGGTGGAATTCATACGCATTTCCACATTATTATCCACAAATAGCACTTTCTCTTTTAACTTAAATTTTTGGGGCCTTACTAAGTATTTATGAAGTTTTTCCTCTTTTTCCAGATGACAGTTAAATGTTTTCTAAATCTTTGCACCTGGTGATTAAAGAAAACAAATGTCATGAAATGGAATATTAAACCTCNTACACACTACAAAATTTAAGAAAAATATTTACTTCTTGTCCTTCTTTATGCTCATGTTCATAGAAGCAAAGTAATAGATTAGTGGACACAGAAAGGTGAACAAGCCTTTAAAAATCAAAGCTAAGCAGAAAAAAAAGATAATATAAAGTTGTTTTACTGAAGTTAATAAACCCCACATTCTGAGACAAATATCCTCAAGCCATTTGTTTAAACAAGCATTAAGTTTAGCAGTACTACACCATAACATGATACTGCAAATTAAACTTTTGCATCTCAAGTGACCTTTATAGCAGTTTTACAGTTCATAAATTCTTTACAATAGTGCTCTGTGGAGTAGTTTTAATAAATCTTGATTGTGCTGTAAATGTTATAGCACATACTTGAAATGGCATTTCCAGTCCTAACAAACACAAGTGCGGAATGATTCCGCTATTCCATATGGAGAATTTTGCTTCAGTATTCATGAAATACTGGAGAGTATTCCGGTAATGAGGGGGAAAATGACACAAGTAACCCAGTCCTACTGAAGGAGAAGAACACATTTGATAAACATATTTATTAAAGTGGGTGGAAAGAATACCAACTCCTCATACACCAACAGGAAAATCTTCTTCAGTTTGCAGGGCTTCTAAAATACTCCAGGACTCCAGGATTATGTTTTCCACTTTCTGTTTTGTTTTAAGACTCGATTTCTTGGCAAAGTGTCAGATCCATAGAACTGTAAACTGTGTGGTCTGTTTTATTCTCCCCAACACACGGGGATAAGAGTGCCTAGTTAAAGTATGTCTGCTTAATCTTATTTATCTGTTTAATATGATTCATTTTTTTTCTGGAAAAAAAATGATTGAGTTAAATACTGTACTGAAAGCACTTTGTTAATGTGTTAAATCATCTGTTTTGATATTATTTTTTTCCATCTCTATTTCCTCCATCCTTTAGTCCAGCTACTTATTTACTTGTTGACTCCTTAACATCTTTTCACATATTGTAGTTACATTTGATTAAAAAATCATGATCCCTGAGCCATCATTTTGAGGCAACCATCAGATCCTCTACCTTAACTACTTCCTTCTCTTTAAGAGCTCATTTATGAATACGCTTTCTCATCCTTGTACGTATAATTTAGTTTCTTGTTTACATCTCTGAGAGCCTTTTCCATTGCTCATAATTCTCACAATTTTCTTTTCTTTTCTTGATCTAAGCCCAACTTTTAATCCTTAATGTATTTTTATCTTTTCTCCCTTTTTTCCCAGATGCGAGAATGTGAATAAACTCTATTCCTTTCTCTCTTATATATTCTGCTAAAGGTGTTTCTACTCAGATAAATTTAAGCATTTGAAACTAAAAGTTTTCAAACTTTACTTTCTCTCCAGATGTTGCTATTGAAAACAAGCCAAGCTTGAAACATCCCCCCCCCCACATTTCCATGAATGTTAAATTATGAATTTTAAAGCCAGAATGCTAAGCCTTTGCTCATTTTAAGGATCTTATTCATAAAAAATGCACAAGTTAATGATGAATTAGTTAAAAGATAGCTACTGCCATGCATGTTCTGTTCTTTCCCTAAAACAGGCAAAGCCTATAAGGTCTGCAAACTTGTTTCTGTCATTCAAGGGATGCACAGTGTGGCTTTCAGAAAGTGTAATTACGGATCTATTAATTTGCTCATAAACAATGAACAATATATATCATGTTTTACAATGAAATAAAGATAGTAGGTTGGACAGACAGATACAATCAAACTGAGAAAATAAATGTTAAGGTCTGATATAAATTATTAATACAGAAAATCCGTAAGAGAAAAATTATTATAACTGGTCCTGTAAGAAAATGTATAATGTAATATTAATGAATCTGTGTTACAGACCCATTATTAGTATTAGAAACATTGCTTTATAGCAGTAGTTAAATGTTGATCATCAAAGACAGTTTAATAATGAGTGGCAGATTCAAAAACTGATCTATTCCTCCTGAGGATGGCAATATGTAGATCAAGGTATCTGTTTGAGCAATTTAAAGCAGGCAGAGGTTAATAGTCTCTATAATTGCCAGAACCTGTGATGAGTACTTAAAGCAAACAATCAACTCTTGCAACATATGGTATCTACAAATTACACCATGGTATTAGGAATGGGAGTCGATTTAGTATATTGTTTTGGTGATTTTTGCCTTTAATTATAGAATATGGTGGTTTTTTCCATCTGCTTTAACAATTTACAGTTACCCTGTAAACAGCTAAATGCATCTGAAAGCATTGTGAACACAGAAAGCGGAACATGATGTTTAGCAAAGGTGATACAATCAATCTCTCCTTGATTGGTTTTCTAGATGCATTTGTAGTTTTTTCGAGACTCTCAGGGGGAATCTTTGATATTTGAAAATTTCTGGTGACACATTTTTTCCCTTAGGTTATGTTGAGTAGAATTTTTAAGTGTAACATCCTTAGAATTTGCTATATTAGATACGATACTGTAATAAATGCCAATGCATTGATCTTAAGCATCTGATTTATATTCTCTGAGATAAAGATTTTCTTGGCTTTGGAAGTTAAGTTAGATGAAACTTCTAGACTCTTTCAACCTTTTTTATGTTTATTACCTAGATGACAGTGGTTCAGGGAAAACTGAAGTGAGATTGGATCCTAAAGGTGCTAAGAACTATAGGAAAAAGTACTGGAAATCACTTCTGTCCTGAGACAGGCGAGGTAGTAGGTAGGAGTGGGAATGGAGGCAGGAAGAAGCAAGCATTTTTACATGAACAATGAGCATCACTTGAGCTTTCTGTTTAATCAAGATGAAAACTAGCCAAGCTGAATTGAACTATTACACTGCTACAGTGATCATCACCACCCCAGAGCCCAGACTCTGAGATGTATGGCCTTGTGCAAATTCGCAATTTCCTTTTATATCTTAATTATCAAAATGTTAACAAGCGATGCAATCCTTTTCTTTCAATACTGAGTACTGCTGATTATGAACTAGAGAATCTCATCAGCATATTGACGTTTGCTCTGTTTTCCCGTTTTGTCCATTTCTCCTCTTCACATGCTCTTTCCCCTCCATTCTTTCCTTTTCTGTCATCGTTTTGCTTTCTTTCTCTGCAGACTCCATGTTGTGTAATCTCTCTGTCCCTGCACTCTTTCAGTTAGGTGCCAGAACTGTAAGCATTGATGTGTGAGAGCTGCAAGAACTTAAATGTAGGAAATTCTGAGGCAACCGTAGAGTGCTTACAAGAATTGTCTCCTTCGCAGGAACTGAAGTGTTTATGTATTGCTACTCCCCAACCTAGAAAACCCCGAAGTCTCAATTCTCTTTAAGCTTTTCAAGTTTAAAGTTGTTTAGATTTCCATAAAAGAAGTAAGACTGGACCACCCTTCTTGCTTAGGAAAAGTAACTTCTGTACATAAATCTGACAGACTTTGAAACACAAGTTACTCTTCAGAGAATGTTAAATTATGGACTCAGACAAACCAGATTCTAAATTAGGAAATGTTTCTGCCAGTTTTCAATACACAACGCAAAATCGGAACAATTTATAAGCCTGAGGTTACATTTTTTAGTTTGTGCAATATCCTAGCTGATCATAAAAAGTGCTATATATGATAGCCATCCAGAAGCCTAGTAACATTTTGAGAAGGCCACATTCTATTTTAACCTACTCAGTGGAAAAAGATATGACTGAGAGCAAGATATCTGGGACAAAACCAGTGCAAAAATGACACTTTTATATGCAGAAAGGGGCCTTACTAGATTTCCAAGTAAGAAAATGTGGAGATTTTATATTCCCTTTAAGCTATATTTCTACTAAGAAATAAATTCAACTTGCAATACAAATGTTAACCTTGCAGTACAAACCTTAATACTCAGTGGCAGTATCGAAAATCTGAATAATTTTCAAGAGCCATCAATAACAAGGGTAGGCCTCTGAAATACATTTCCTGACAGAAAGAAGCCAAATGTTTGATTTGTTTTGTAATATCTCTTTTTATTCAAAATGCGCTGAGATTGTTTTGGAAAGTAGTGCCAGTTTCCTGTCATTTCTTTTACTGTAAATCATGCTCAAAAGGAGAGCTTGGCTATACTCAAAATCAAATGAATAATTCTTGCTACTTA
>RSEF01000004.1:68704902-68733866 GCA_003993805.1 Himantopus leucocephalus | reverse complement strand
CATTCTGTGATTCTGTGAAAAGTTAGAGGATGAGACCATATATAAATTTGGGGTTAGAATATATGTTATATAATATTATGAAGTATTTTACTGTGACGAGGTATTAATCAGAAGCAAATATGAGCAATTAGAAAGGATTTGTTAAGCAAGAGCGAGGCATGAGAAAAAGGACAGAATTGCTAGATCAATTACATCAAGATATACAGATTTTATTCCAGGTGAGGAAAAGTGTATATCAATCTCCTGGCTGCTGAAAAAGATCACATGACATTCTTGATTCAACAACAACAACAAAAAAAGATATGTCGAATATGTCGATACCCTAAGGAGAAAAAGCTGGCAACCACCAAATACAGGACTGGAGGCTCAAGGAATGCTTGGCCTTAGCTTGTCTCTGGGATGCAACAATAACTCAGAAGTGATGGACTGAATGTAATTTGGCTTGAAGTCTAAATAAGATGTAAAAAAAACAAATAATTTCTGTAACCTTATCCTTCTTGGAAGTAGGTGACAGGCAAGGGTGCACTGTTATGACACGAAGATACACGCTGTCTCATTTAGATCGTTAACTTCAAGGAAAGGAAGAAGCAAGAGCAGCTGAACATTGACAGGGGAAGGAGTCTAAGACTCTGCAGCTGGGTATTACAGGGGCAGACTGGGGAGGAACAGTTGTGGCTGCATACAAATGAAGAAGCTGTGAGCCTTTTCTGCCCACACCTGCCACTGGCTGTTGTCAGGATTGTTGTGTTAATGCCTGGAGATTTCTACTTTTTGTCGCTCAATGAGTAGAAGACAGCGCTGTGTTAATCAATCTGCATGGTTCCAGCTGCAGAGGCATTAGGGTGTTGGGAAGCCTTGGCGTGGTCATGCTGCCTTCGGCTAAACCCGTGTATTACTCTTGATAGNACCCGTGTATTACTCTTGACAGAATAGTACCTGTGTGTGTTTGTGTGTGTGTGTGTGTGTGTGTGGACTGTTTCACAGTGGTAAGTAAAGTGTCTTCTAAGAGCTGAAACACTTTGTGAAATTTTTATGGTAAAGTATGTACTCCCTTACTGTGCTGTTGAAGAGCATTGTACAAAACATGTATAAAATGGCTCCGCAGTGTTCTTACAGGAGTTGGGTTGAAGAAAAATCTATTACCTGTTATAGGCATAACAATTTTATCTGCCTTTGCACTTCTATGTTCTGATGAGAACTAGAACAGTTGCAATAACAGCTCTGAACAGAGCTGTGAAACAGTTAATAAGAGAATTGTTTAAATAACTTGAAGTATGACTGTCCCCATCAAAATCTGGGGACTTCGTGGAAAGCAAGCCACGTCTCATGAGACACCCAGTCAGGTGCTGCATCCTAATCAAAGCTCAAAGAACAATACTTATGAGGTTTGACTGTCACTAATGATAAAGTATTCTTAATTACTGCATTATTAAAATTTCTTTTAAGTATCCTTTGATTTCTAATACCATTAGAATAGCAAGTATCTAATAAGTCCCCATCTCTATCTTTCAGAGATTTCAAAGGGTTATTACATAACAGATTGTCAATTCATCCAACAATGAAGTGAAAGTGCAATGCAGAAATCCAGACTTCAAATAAATCTGATGACCTAATTCTTTATCAAAAGCTACATTATAAAGCAGAAGTAGGCATTTAATTATAACACTTACACCACTATTAGGGTTAGAGATTCAAATACAAACATGAACTACAAACACATCTTCCAATACTTTTATTACCTGAGCTTATTTTATCTTTTGTAATACAATGCTATTAACGCCTTTCCCACAGCTGTACGTATTATAGGTAGCAGTATGACATATTCACATGAAGCACACTTTGAAGTGTCTACATTACTTAGCAACTTCATGTCACTGGAAGAGGAATGTAAAAGAGGAATATCATGTAACCTTTCTGTTGTTCTATTCACTTTGCTACATTTCTCTTTATGCTAGGATTTCTTAGCATGCATTGCAAGTGCACAGCTATAAACTGGATTTTATTAAGGCTCTTCACGTAGTAAAATGCTACTAGCAACATACGTCGTGATCTTAGAAATTTGTATCTTAGTATGGCTATCTGTGATACTGAAGCCTTGCTGTTTCCTACAAGATTTAGATTCTTTATTTCTAATGTATCTTCTATCCCAAACATCCATTGCCTGAACCCACACACAATAAATTGTTTCTACTTAGAAATACTTCTGAATTCATTAGCCTTCCTAATGTATCTCGGCATACACAAGTAAAACAGCCTTCCAAAGGTACAATACATTGGATGAATCATTTATCTGCAAAGTAAATGAGCTGAGAATATAGGTCATCAAACAATATTCAGCAAATATTCATTACTTTGTGCTGAATTCTTAATATCTACTATATTGTGTGGTTAGATTTGTTATAGTTTTACTATTGTTTCATATGTATGTATGTATATAATGTATTTATCTTTGTAATGGACTTTTTATGACAGCAAGAGTTGTATAATGTTTTCTGATGTAGTATTGCATGATATGCATATATTAGATGTAAACCTTATCATAATGGATAATAGCCTAGAACAGAGGTTCTATACATAATATACATGGAACCTTAACTGTCCTATATATAATATACTTGGAACCTTAACTGGCCTCTATTTCACAGAACAAATGGATCCTACCTGCTGGAAATATTAAAAAAAAAAAAAAAATGTTAACTCTGCTATCGGAAACTGTTCATATCCAACATACTGTGCTGTTTTCCCTCAGATACCCAAACAGATCTGAAAGTGCCTTGCCACTACATCTGTCTTCTGAGGTCTCCAAAGTTAAGCCAAGAAATTATACCCTGCTCTTCCTTCAACACTTGTGCTCTCTTGTTTATACATCTGTAATACACAAATATACTGGCAAATTACATAGACACGCTCAAGCTAGCCTGGACGGGCTACTTCAGCCAAGTACCTGTGAAGCAGCACGTATTGAACTCTGTGCAGCCATAACTGCACTGTTATCAGGAACTACTATATTTGCAGGCTTTCCCAATGGGGACCAATAATATTCCAGTTTATTCCGTGTAGGTTGTTAGCTGTAGCGCTCTTTCCAAAATAGAATCACAGAATCACAGGATGGTTCAGGCGGGAAGGGACCTTGAAGATCATGTAGTTCCAACCCCCCTGCTATGGGCAGGGACACCTCCCACCAGACCAGGTTGGTCAAACCCCCATCCAACCTGGCCTTGAACACCTCCAGGCATGGGGCCTCCACAACTTCTCTGGGCAACTTGCTCCAGTGCCTCACCACCCTCACAATAAAGAATTCCTTTGTAATAGCTAATCTAAATCTCCCTTCTTTCTGTTTAAAACCATTACCCCTCATCCTATTGCTACCCTCCCTGGTAAAGAGTCCCTCCCCAGTCTCCCTGGAGCCTTTTCTCCAGGCTGAACAACCTCAACTGTCTCAGTCTGTCCTCACAGCAGAGGTACTCCATCCTTCTCTGGTCATCTTTGTGGCCTCCTCTGGACTCAGTCCAGCAGCTTGTAATGTATTTTTATAACTAATATTAAATAACTAAAGTGTAAGGGGTGGGGAGACACCTTCCTTTTTCTGAGAGGCCATAATGTTTTCATCAGGTGAAATTTATAAAAGATTGAATCTCAGTATCTAATCTTCAGCCACCTCTCTCTAATATGATTTTAATGTCTCGCATTCAGCAGTGTTTGCTCTAAGACCTTAGAGACGAGTAAGGGGGAGGAAGCCTAAGGACGTCCTTCAGTATCAGTTGGCTCATAGATGCCACTCACCATTTGATCATGAAACTGCTTCTTGTAACTCAGCTGATTTTGCTAGGGTCAATAAAATATCGTTTTAAAGGTACTCAGAATATCTTAGTGTAGGAGCAGTATAGTTGCATTCTATTTCATCTTTATTGTAGTTTAGTTATGAACTGGCAAACTGGTACTGAAGAAAACATGGATGATTCAGAATTCAAGAAAAAATGCTTTCGCTGAACTAAATGGTGCAAAAAGACACTATTTTGGTTTCAAAAGAATTATTCTGGGATTATATCTCACAGAATGTCTTGCTTTCTTTGGAGGAAAAATGTGAAGGTGTAGGGGTTTTCTTCATTTTTACTAAGGAATTTAGGAAAAACCCTGGCTTTGTAGAGTTAACTGGATATTTTACCATTCACTTTGATGGATCCTGTTTTTGTCTGTAAGCCTGCTGTTTTTTTAAAGTAAATTGTTTCCTTCTAGCATTATGTCTAAAATAAGATAGAAATGTTTGGAAATTGAAATTTCAGTTTTAATGTTTCTTTTACAGGGGGNTTCTTTTACAGGGGGAAAAAAAAAAAAAAAAAAAAAAACAAAAAAAAAAACCACCACAAGAGTTCTTTGTAAAGGGCTGCTACCAAAAGAGGAAAATACATGTCAGTCTCATTGCTTCATTCAATTCACGCAGCGTTGTAAAAAAAAAATTAATTAGATGTACTCTTCTAATTTGAGCCTAGAACTCATTTTAAGCATTAAGGCAAGACATTTAACTGTCCCCTGATGATGAATTGCCACTTTGTTTAAAAATGTACTTTCTCCTTCCTTTCTCATGTTCAATGTATGAAATTTTGTGTATTCCTCATACTCTATTAATGTCACACTTTTCAGAGATTTTGCAGTTTCCCACCAAATTATTTTTACTTATATTTTATCTTTAGTTACTTGTTTTAATGAAGAACATGTTAATTTTCTTTAAGGTCAAACCTTAATTAGGTTCTGATACACTGTATCATTCTGATTCCAATAAATATTTTTCCTCTTCAGGTACCAGTACCTGAAAAAAGATAATGTGAGATGCTTTCCCAGCTAATCAATGACTTGCTGTGTAATGTATCTTAACACTTGAAACATTGAAAAATAGATGTGAATTTCCACTAATCCACATGCAAAATGACTTTAAATGGGAGGCAGGACACATTTTAAGATACTGTATGTTTTTTTCTATGTTATGCAACTCCTACTGTTATAAAGTTCAGATGCATTTTTATTGCCTGAAATTAAATGACGGTTCACTGCCAGCTTCCATTTGAAGGTTTTCCAGAAAGAGAGAATGCACACGGTTTTGTTCTTTTCATCTCAGACACAGAATTAAATCAGGTTTTGTTTTAACTAACTAACTAAGAGAAAGCATGACCTGGTTGTCATGGTTACCTGTCTGTGTTAGACCGATCACTGACTGAACCATTAAGAGAAATTCTACTAATATACAAATGGACTTGACTACCCCTTATGTTACTTTAGCAATAATAAAAAGCATAAAGGTGAATGGAGTCTTACATTACACCTAATTATTGCCCTTTTCATAGTGACAGATTGTTGTTTATAATACTAATGGAGCGGTACATAAATCTTTATGATCACCTTCATTAGTCTTATATTGATCTCCCAGAAAATATGAAAGGCTTTAGAGTAAGTGGACTGAACACAATAAGGGTATGAACTTAGGTTAAGCAGTATCCGTAATATGTAGTGTGTAGCAGTTTTGTTCTCCAGTAAACAGTTGCTCCTTCTTCCACAGCAAGAAGCAGAGTACCTTAAAATAAATGAATAGAAAAGAAAAAATTAATATAGAACATCACCAATTAATTTGATTGACCTTCTGGAATTCACATTCAAATATTCATGTTTTGTAATATGTATCTTCAAAAGGGCAAAATTTGACTTGCAGTAATTAAGACAACTTAAAAGTGCTTCTCCTCATATGTATCTTTTATTCTGTTACTAACAGAAAACCTGGCAGTAACAGAAATATCAAAACAAATTATTCTTGAGATAAGTAGCTTACGTAATAGTGAATCATTAACTGAATTTCTTTCCAAAGCTTCTTATAGTCTCGAATCCTTCTGTGGAGTGCAGTCTGAAAAATAATAGAATTATAGAATCATAGAATGGTTAGAGTTGGAAAGGACCTTAAAGACCACCTAGTTCCAACCCCCGTGCCATGGGCAGGGACATTTTCCACTAGACCAGGTTGCTCAGAGCCTCGTCCCCTTGGCCTTGTTGAACTTCGTGAGGTTTGCACGGGCCCACCTCTCAAGTCTGTCCAGGTCCCTCTGGATGGCATCCCTTCCCTTCAGCACGTCGACCATTCCACACAGCTTGGTGTCATCGGCAAACTTGCTGAGGGTGCACTCAATCCCAACATCCTTGTCACCAACAAAGGTATTAAACAGCACCAGTCCCAATACCGAGCCCTAAAGAATGCCACTCATCACTGGTCTCCCTCCACTTGGACATGCAGCCATTGACTGCAACTCTTTGAGTGTGACCATCCAGCCAGTTCCTTATCCACCAAGTGGTCCATCTGCCAAATCCATGCCTATCTGATTTAGAGACCAGGATGTCATGCGGGACAATGTCAAATGCTTTGCACAAGTGCAGGTAGATGATGTCAGTTGCTCTTCCTTTATCCCACAATGCTGTAACGCGGTCATAGAAGAACAGCAAATTAGTCAGGCATGATTTGCCCTTAGTGAAGCCATGTTGGCTCTCACCAATCACCTCCTTATTTTCCATGAGCCTTAGCATAGTTTCCAGAAGGATCTGCTCCATGATCTTGCTGGGCACAGAGGTGAGAATGACTGGTCTGTAGATCCCCAGGTCTTCCTTTTTTCCCTTTTTAAAAATGGGGGTTATGTTTTGCCTTTTCCAGTCAGCAAGAACTTCACTGGACTGCCACGACTTCTCAAATATGATGGACAGTTGCTTGGCAACTTCATCCACCAGGTTCTTCAGCTGGTCTCAGACCTGCTGTTCTCCTACCATGGGTAGCACCTCATTCTCCCAGTCCCTGCCTTTGCCTTCTGCGACTTAGGCACTGAGGCTAAAGCACTTGCTGGTGAAGACTGAGGCAAAAAAGTCATTGACTGTCTCAGCCTTGTCCATATCCCAGGTAACCAGGTCTCCCATTTCCTCCAGAGAGGACCCATACTTTCTGTAGTCTTCCTTTTGTCACCAATGTACATAAAGAAGCTTTTCTTGTTGCCCTGACATCCTTGGCCAGATTTAAATTTATCTGGGCTTTAGCTTTCCTAACCTGATCCCTGGCTGCTCACACAATTTCTCTGTATTCCTCCCAGCCTACCCATCCTTGCTTCCACCCTCTGTAGGCTTCCTTTTTTGAGTTTGAGTTTCTCCAGGAGCTCCTTGTTCATCCATGCAGGCGTCCTGGCTTTTTTGCCTGACTTCCTCTTTGTTGGGATGCATCACTCCTGAGCTTGGAGGAGGTGAAGATTGAATATTAGCTAGCTTTCTTGGTCCCCTCTTCTCTCTAGGGCTTTATGCCATGGTACTCTGTCCACTTTTTAAATTATAATTTGCTAGGTAGAATTAACATAGCACAAAATATAGGCATATGGTGGTGAAAAAAAAGATGTATCAAGTCATTCAAGCTCCATGCTGTCCCCTATATGAAGGAGAACTCCATTAACTGCATGGTCTACTGAAAAAGGCAGCATTTTCAAATAAAATTTATGAGCTACTAGTCAGTGGAGTAAGACCTATGGGTGTGTAAAGGTTGAGATTACTTAATTAAACTGGAAAGGAAAAAATACCTTCCATAAAATGAAGAAGAAGGAAGGAAAAGCTTAACTGGGACGTTTTCTGGTCCCCACTCCTAACTGAGAAACAACCTAACAGCAAAGTGAGTAGGATAGCAGGAGGCAGATTTCCCTCTGCCTGGCCTTCAAGCTAAAGCACCATTTCCCTTTCCTTTGCCCATACTGGATATACCGCTGAAACTGTGGGCTTCAGTTGGGTGTCACATCATTGCTCACACCAAACCTTCGCACAATTTGCTCGAAGGTATACATTTGCTCTGGACCAGGTATGGGCTTATTTACCAAATTGGCCATGACACAATATGCAGTATTTACGAACTTTAATCTACTATGCTAGATTTGTCCTAGCTGGAGTGGCACTATTTTATCCAGAGTGAAGCCTGACAGGTCAAAATTTAGCTATCCTATTGAAAGAAACAAATTTTAAATGTGCCTGCTCCTCTAGATTGTGTGACCAGAGGATTTGTTAATTTTTATCCCCCATAGCCTGGGGGATTTATTGTGATGTTGAATAGAGGCCTACAAACTGGTGGTTTCCAGACCCAATCCCAGCTCTGACTCAAGAAACACTTATTTTCAAAAAATTAATCATGCACCATAACTTTATCTCAGAAACCGTTACCTAAATCTAGCCTTAAGATATGGTTAACCCCAGTCTGGTGGTCAGATCACCCCTCTGCAAAGCGAGTGTTGTCTGTCCGATAGTTGAAGGCACAGCCTACTGCTTCTCTGCTGGACAGCACTGATGGTTATTTTGCTTTTGCCTATCAATAGGAAAGTAGAAGACACNGACTTACGTACCAGATTAACTGTGAGGCTCTTAGGGACAGTTTTCTGTTCTAGAATGACTGTCTGTAAAGCCAAGGCGCATAACTGAGGTAAGTAGGAAGTATACATATTTGCAAAATCAACCAGAAGGATTTTTTTTTTTAACAATATTTAGGAAAATTTTGTATTTGAAAATCCAGAAGATATTTACAATATTTACATGGGGCTCACTACAATTGTTCTGCAAATATGGTTTCTTCACTCTTTGAAAGAAGACATGGATTCTTCATAACCAGACATAGCTAAAACAAGTTACATTTTCAGTGCACTCTAAATCTGGGCATGGAACAGATGTCTCCCCCTGCTTAAGGGGTCTGTATCACTGTTAGAACAAGGGTCATTAAGCCTGGATCACCAGACTGTACCGTAGATCTGTATAGCATCCTCTGTGCACCTATGATTCACATCTGTGAGCATGGTGGGGAGAAAATTATTTAAACTTGTTAATTCACAAGAGTTAAAATATTGAGTTCATAAGAAAACAGGAGCCCTGTTTTACAAAGTGCCAGCATGACACCTCCTCCCAAGGACATTAGCACTAAAGAGCACTCATTAGCTCAGAACAAACAGCAGATGGCCCTTGGAGTGGGGGATGCTTATTTGGAAACAAATTGTGAGCAGGGATGCAGAAAATCAACAGTTTTTATCAACTAAAAAGGTACAGGGCCAAAGAAACAGCTGGCATGAACGGCCATATCTTCACTGAGGTCAATTCAGGAAGACACTCCCATTTCTATTAGTGGAGTCCTGCACACCAGAGCTTTCCAGGGTTAGAAAATTTCGTAATTAGAAAGGGGCTCAGGAGGAAGGAGTAATTGAACAAAAACACCCTAGACAAGCAAGTTGCAAGATATGCTCTGGAATACATTCCAATCAAATTAATTTTGGATTAATAAAAAAAAAATGTTTTGTTTTCTTTGGAAAACATTAAACTACTCAAATCTGATTTTCTCCCTTTAAAATGGGGGGGGGTTTATGCGAGTGATACATGAAAAGGTATTTCTGGCAACTCATTTTGAAACCAATATTCCAAACTTTTCAATTTAAACTGTCACAATTAGGAAACAGGGCTTTATATACAAGTGTAATTTCAGGGAACTTAATCTACTTTTGCAATGTTTAGATTCAATAGCTGAAAAAAAATCCAACAAACTTTAAAAATAACTAAAATATCCTTTACTTTCCCATTTATAAGCAATATATAGTGTTTTCCTTTTGACTCATAAAATCTGATAAGGCATTGGCTGCCATCTAAAAAGAAAATATGAAATGAGTGGTCAAAGGGGGCATATTTTTGATGTTTAGATAGTGTCAAAAGAAATCTTATGAAAAAACTGTGCCAAGAACTTGAAACAAACCAAAATGTTGATGAGATCAGTTTTAATTACTGTTAGTTTTTTGAGAGGGAATTGGTGGCTTTTTGATTAGTTGAAGATATTAAACGGCCCACGATATTTCATGGTCCAGCTCCCACTTCTATAATGCTTCAGTGTACCTTTCCAACATTACAGTCATGACAGGCTCTTTCCAAAGTAAGCGATGTGGCTCTGTGAAGATGTGGTGAGGACAATTCCTGAGCTTTCAGTAAGAAAAAATGGTCCGATAATTTAGTCCTTCAGCAATGCAGAAATAAGTAGAAATCAGTAAGAACATACAGCTTTTATCCAAGGATAGATCTGAGGCAGGATCTCACAGTAGTTTAGTATTCTCTGCAACCTGTTAGAGGCTTTTCATCTCAGTGACTATTTGGTTCCTCGCTACTTTTCCAGCAGTTGGATCATATGTACAGCTTGATAAACGAAGAAACTTTTTCTTTCTAAGTTTTTGTTATATTAACTTAAGTTTTACAGCTTGATAAGTATCTTTTTCTGCTAAGATTTTGGTTTCTTATTAAATTTATTTTCTTAAAACAAAGTTCTAAGGTATGGAATCTTTTTACAATCCATGTGACTAATAGATTAGGAGCTGAAAATTGTTCATTGAAATGTTCTGTGTTTTCTATAGTACAATATCTGCATAAAATGAGAGAGCTGGGACTCTTCAGCCTGGAGAAGAGAAGACTAAGGGAAGACCTTATTATTGCTCATAAGTATCTAAAGGGTGGGTTGAAGGAGGATGGAGCCAGACTCTTTTCAGTGGTTCCCAGTGACAGGATGAGGGGCAGCGGGCACAAGTTGGAACATAGGAAGTTCCATTCAAACACAAGAAAAAACTTCTTTACGGTCAGGGTGACAGAGCACTGGAACAGGGTGCCCAGGGAGGTCGTGGAGTCCCCTTCTCTGGAGATTTTCAAGACTCGCCTGGATGCAGTCCTGAGTAATGTGCTCTAGGCAATCCTGCTTTGGCAGGGGAGTTGGACTAGATGATCTTTAGAGGTCCCTTCCAACTCTGAAAATGCCGTGATTCTGTGAAAATTTATTAAAACAAATAAAAAGGCTTTGCACCACTAAAATTACATTGCAATGTCTCCAGAAGGGCCAAATGTGGAAATGGAAGCGTGTTACAACATATGTCCATGACACCTGCCTTTTGTTTTTATTACGTTTAACTCCTCAAAGATATGTTTGAGCAAGTAGAATACAGATTGTCATTCAAGTTGCTTATAGAGTGTTTGTTGTGGTATTTTTTACTAGCTTAACAATTTTTAATAGTGTATTCTTTATGTCTCCTCAGTGATGTTTATTACTGAAGATTCATAAGCTGCTCCAGCATTATTAAAATATATGAACAATAACATTCTGAGGAAGCTTTCTGCATTATTTACAGGCATTTCAACAAAATGAGGGACTTAACATAATCTTGTTGTTGTTTTCTGGTGCTAGAAGTGGGAAACCTTAATTTGATTAGATTAGTTTTTGATCTCAAGACCAGAAGAAGGAGACGTTTCTTTTACTGAAAATACGAGTCCATTTGACCAGGTGTTGTAAAGCAAATCCGAAGTGGAACAAGCTACCTATGCAGGAAGTCACTGCTATGATCTCAAAAAAGCAGTCTACACTACTGACTCACAAATCCTTCAATTCCCTCAATTTTCTCAGCTATTTAGAATGATACAAATCTATTTATTTTTACCTCTCTTTACAAATAAAGAGAATCAGAATGTTCACATGACCGAGTCACGCTTAGAAACAAATATCGTATGTGATTTATCAGTATTGCCTAGGTCAGATCTAATAATCTGTCACTGCCTCAAAGCAAAGCAATATTTTGAGCTAAAACAAAAATATCCCAGTGTTAAAGATTTAGAAGCACATCTCTAAGAATGTGGACAACTTATTAGCTATTCTGCACATTTAATATGAACACTATGAAATATCCCCCAACTGCCAGGTTCCCTTCCCTTGTACTAAATGTCACTCTGGTTTAACTCTAAAAAAAGCTATGATCAAAGACTAGATTAATTTCACCTGGTTTTTGCCGCAACACAGAGAGAAAAAGGCCAGTTCTTCTAAGAGGAAGGGACTAATCATCTGAAAAGAAGTACCAGTACTTATTCANACTCTGGTTTAACTCTAAAAAAAGCTATGATCAAAGACTAGATTGATTTCACCTGGTTTTTAGCTGCAACACAGAGAGAAAAAGGCCAGTTCTTCTAAGAGGAAGGGGCTAATCATCTGAAAAGAAGTACCAGTACTTATTCGGTGTATTTATTAATGACATGGAAAATGTTGAGCAATGAGGTGACAAAAACTGCAAATTCTATTAAATCGTTCCAGTTTTCAGTTTTATGAAGCGCTTCAGAATGATTTAACCAAACTAGGTATTTAGGCAATGTGGTGACAGGTGTGAATACAGGAGAGACGGTAGAAGCGGACATTAAGAAGAGCTCTTCAAACTACACGAGAACAGCTAACAGCAGAGACTACCTTGTCTTAGCTCTAGTGACACCCCTGCGCTAGCTCTACCCCTTCCCTACCACAGTGGGAGGAATCTAGGTTTTAACCCTTCTTTTCCACAGATTTGTATTACAAAGCAGCCACAGCAGAGGTTTTGATCTATTCTTTTTATCGACTCCTACTAGACTGAGGGGAACCGAGTCCTACTGGTAGACAACTGGTTAACTTTTTGTTACTTAGACATTTTGGCACCGTTTTTTCTCTTCACTATGAAAGGTTCCATAAACACGAAAACTGCGTAAGAGACAGATTTGCCTGTGAATGATTACATTTTTTTGATCAATGTTGAGTACCATCCTTGTCTGGTAGGCGCAAAATACGCCCTTCAGATGGAATATGGAAGATCTCTGAAGCTGTAATGAGAGCAAATGATTTTGATAGTAGCAAAAGTAGGGTTATTTTGTCCTGATTATATGTTATCTGTAAGTTCCTGTGGAACTTTTGGTTCCTGCCCTCTATTGAGTTGCCTTCCATAAACTACCATGTGAAAAATTATTGCAAGACCATGTTCAGTTCTGCTGCTGAGGGTAAGTTTCTTTCATGGTTACCTAATGAAGGAAAGATTTGCTATCACTGGGTAGATAAAGCACTTCTCATAAGAGTTACAGCTGTATAAACCAATGTTCTCTGTTCCCATATGTAGAGATTTTGTATAAGGATATGTATTTTTTCATTTTTATTTTTCATTCTATGAAATGAGATTTTTAAGAGTAATCTAAAGAAACCTAACCACAGATTAAAAGAAAAAGGAAGCATTTTGAAATAGTAGCATAAGTGTTACTTTAAAAAGAAAAGTTGTAGTCTAAAGCAACTCTGATAAACATTCATATGAGAAAAGGAGGTCACTTAGTTGCAGACAGATACTGTATAAAAAGGGATGTTTTTTCTTGTCAGAAAATGTCCTTTTGATTTGTTGAGATCAATATTGTCTTCATCCTCTACAGTTATTACTTTTAGCATGGGTGAGGGGCGTTGTTTTGCCATGTTGATGGAGGTTTAGTCTAGACTGCAGTAGAAATTTAAATGAGGAGATATAAATGATAGCTCTTTTACTGTCAGAGTCACAGATATAATCAGAAGGCCTCATGAGTAATATGGAGAACACCAATGATAGGTCTAATTAGCTGCTCTGAAGTGTTAGAGAATGACAAATCTAAATTGCATATTCTTGTGGCTCTAACGTATTTTATTGCATTGACCCAGACCACTAAAGATTAAAGTTGTAAATGGTTTTCTGGAAAGATATATGAAGTCCATGCAGTGTAAGCCAAGCCATGCAACTCATACCTTTAGTATACCAGTGAGTTCGTTGTTAGTTAAAATCATTTCTGAGACTTCCAGAGATTATGCTGTATTGTGAAGCTAGAGACACAATTATAGTATTTTGAGGCTTCTCCCAGAGGAAACTCTATAGGACTTAACCCAAATTTCCTCTACATGGGTTACTAGACTCTAGAGACGAAGCTAAAAATCACTATTTCTTTCTACATTAAACCACTTGTTGAACTCAAGTCAGCATCCAGAGATGGAAAAGAACTTCAGCTTGTCGAACAAGAAATTTTCGGTTTCAAAGCAGAAAATGTTTTTAAAAAGTAGGTTTATCATTCCTGTCCAACTGATTCAAATATGCTTAAAATTTAAGTTTTCTTCATGTAAATACTGAAAGACAAGACAGTGCCTTTTGCATGCAAAAAAGAGAAGATATTTCTATCTCCCCTGTACGACATCTATTTGTGCCACTTCTACCAACCCCACCACTCTCCTATTCCTATAGGCCAGCGGCTGGTGGGCAGTCAGGACAATCCCTACTGCTTAGGTCAGTGCAACTTGATCTGCCATCTACAAAAGACGAAATAATTCTGTCGCAGTTGATGAGCTTCCTCATGCTGCTTTCTGCCGCAAGAAAGGAGGAATTCAGGGGCTGAAGCAGGACTCTTACAACACAGCCCTTTGCTCCTCCTGGGAAAAAGTAGTTCCACACAATCTCTTAATCAGGTTACCAGCTGTTAACACTTAATGAAGCCGGATTTTTTTGTTCTTTTCTGATATAGAGGGGATTATTAATACCATAACGACATCCATTTTTAAGGATAATTGTTGTAAATTCCAAACAGCATGGCTTGCTCTACTTGGGCTTTCTATAAAGACAACACTAGTTAGATCTGACAGACATTTTTATTTCAAATGCATTTTCAGATTATATAAAAAGAAGCGTAAATGCTAAAAATAATGACCTTTACTTTTTTTATATACTACCCTTCTGGGAAAATAAAACAGTAACATTTAAACCACACAGCAGAAAAACATGTTATCCAAAGTATATAAAAAAAAAAAGTCTAGTGAAACAATTTCTAGTAAAGATGGTGTGTGTCTTTCACTATAAATTAGGCTTTTGAAAAGAAATATTGTTTCTGCAGATCAATAAAAAGGCAGCTTTCCTTGCTGCCCTGTGTGTGTCTTCCTATCTTAGGTGTGATCAGGCCTGGCTGCCTCTTGATACATCCCTGCTATTAGATGTCAAACATCATTTATCCTACTCAGTGGAGAAGAGGTGCCTCCACGAGTGATATAGAGCACCTGAAGTTAGCTACCTGCACTTTATCAAAACCTAGAGAAGCCAGACTCTCTGTGTTGACTAATTTGAGAATATCCTGCCTAGACAGAAGTTTTCAGGTGTTCGCCACGGAGGCTCAATGCCCGAGAAACAGGGTTAGGACCACTTTGTCGGCTTGATTTTTGCCAATGAATTGGACTGAGATTAATAACATTCTGAAGTCCCAGTTGGATTGCTGCTCAAGGCAATCTTAAAATTTATTATTGTATATGTAGGAGCAATTACAAGATTTAGTATGTGATTTTTGCAGGTAAATATGCAGATTAGATAATAATGGTATAATTGGGGAAAGAGAGAAAGAAGGAGATAGGGAAATATATTCCACTGACAATAGACTGGTATTTTAGGGAGTAGTTTGTCTTTTATACAGGTATGTAATATTTTGGCTGGTGTCTGTACTTTTAAGATAGATTACTGTCATTACTCACTGCAAAATCTGAATCCTTCTTGCATAAAACAGACTAGTAATAACTCTTACAGACTTTAGAGAGTCTTTGGCTCACTTACATATTTAGTGTCCAAAACGTCAGGGCTGGAATAGAGTCTCAGGGAACAGCTGCTCATGTCACATATTTTTAATTGTGATCAAAGCAATTTATTGATTTACAAATGACACTAATTAACTCATAATCAGTGAACTATACAGTCAGGATCAATATGAGCCGCGAAACATGTATAAATGTCAACTCTACACACTTAAAAAATGTTAATAAACACCTGTAAATTTCTAAACACCCAGCTAGAACTAATTTTAGAAAGTTCAGTTACAGTTGCAAGCACCCTCCTGCCTCTCCTGGGAGGGCAGGTGTCCATGTTCCCACACACCTCCTGTGGGAAACACGGGTGTTCAGGCTTTGTGAGTACCTGTGCTGCTCCCTGCAACCCATCGATGCACAAGCCAGGAAGAAAGCACCCCTTGAGCTCACACCCGCACACCCGCAGCGCAGGTCCCAAGTGCTACACACCAAGCTGTTACCGTTGGTCGTTAGCCAACGGGGTTCCTCAGGTGGTCTCCTGATCTTCTCTTACAGTGGGAGGGAGGATTTTCCCCCAGTCCCTGCCTTGCGGTCCATCCACTCCAGAGGTAAAAATGTTGTTGAGTACCTCAGCCTTCTCCTCATCCATTGTTACCAGTTTGCCAGTCATACATACACACGTGCATACACACACACACACATTATGCTATACACTCTTCATTTATGTTGCTTATCTCCAGATAAGAGACAAAGAGTATATTTTAGCATTAAGATGTACGATAAATGTTATTGATGGTCTGGCTTCTGAGATGTTGGCATTTTAGTATGTTAATACTGTATGTTCACATTCATTTTTTTTCTTAACTCTGAACTTTACTTTCTCTGAAGGAGTGAATTTTTGTTACTGTAAACTTTGCAAATGATCGCAGACTATTCTTCTGTTGAGTGCCACCAAATAGCTATAATTCAGTAAGTAAACCTTGTGGTATATGAGATTTTAGCTCATATTGTTGATAAAACATGCATGGAAAAATATTATTTTCATTCTTTATTGATAACTCCATACTTTGTTGAGAGTTATGAAAAAGACAGAACTATAAATTAGCTTTAATCAACCAAGAGGAACAGCAGATGACAGAATGCGCATTAAGGTGTCAGTGAACACCCTGTCTTTCAGTTTGAAATAAATGGAAATGAATGTAACTTTTGCTATAGAATGAAAGATAACTTATTGCCATTTTGGCAGAACAACTTGGTTTCTATGTCTATTAATAGATATGATAATTATTTACATGTGTCCTTACATCCCTTAAAGGTGTCTCTTTCATTTCACACTTGTGTATCATTATGTATATTCCAATTCATTTGGAACAGAAAAGATTTTGCAAATTTTGTAGGTATTGTGTTATTTGTCCACATCTGAGGAACCTTTTTGGATAAAAACCCTTCAGTAGAGGCTTGTGGATCACTGTTCATGCACTGCTTATCTGAGAAGGTTCATCATCTCTCTTTGCTCTGTCTGAATTAGATTGATCTGCACTTCACCAGTTTTTTTGGGGGGTTGGCTTTTTGCCTTTGCTTTCTCTATAATTCTCATTTTCTTTTTTTTAGATGAGTGATTTTAAACTTGGGAGTATCTACACTGGACCTGTAAGACCCTTAATTTTCACTACCGATACGCACAGTGAATACTATCTATGACTTAAATGTAGCCCATTAATGTCAGTATCTTACTCTGGAGGCTGATGTTCCAGAAAGTATTTGAGGTCTGTCAGTACAAAAGGGGTATAGGAATAAGGTGCCATATCAGATATCTGAGTCATAGATATTGAAATCATATTGTATGGTTTTCTTGAACAGTATTTCTAAAAATGTACAAGTATTTGTAAAAAAATATGCAATCTCTAAAATATTTAGCCATAAATAAGAAATATTTCCTCCTTGCGCAGACTTCCTATCTACAACTCTATTGGCCTGGGAAATGTATTACTGCTAATAAGAACTATTTAATTGCTTTTATAGCCTCATATCTTTGTCCAGGTTAAATAAGGAATTTAGATTTACCGCTACCATAAGTTAGAAAGCCTTGATTTATTCCATAGTACCTATTCTGACATAAATTACCATTGCCAGGCTCTGAATTTTCAGCAGAGAAATATAATAATCAAAATATATTCTCTGAGGAATGTTAACATAGCTAAATACGAAGTTGGGGCAATACCAAATAGAGTTGAAATAAATAGAAGAAGGAGATCAGACTTATAAGAATACTATTAAATTAAGTCACAGATTGCTACTTACTTTCTCCTAAGGATTTGCTAAAAAAGGCCAATGACTCCAGTAGATGAGTTATAATTAATATATATCTACCAAAGTCAAGTCTGTTGGTTTCCTAAAAAGATATCTCAGACACGTGTTAAGATTAAATACATGAAACCACACTAAAGGAAAGCACTTGGCATTGTGATATGAGTTCCTTGGTGAAGTCAGGTAGAGTCTGCATGTGCAACACAGTGTGCAAGGTAGCTCTGCACAACTCCAAGTATCACAGCTTTGACTCTCTTCACCTAAAGTGAATATCCCCCTAATGTAACAAATGGCTTCAGGTACACCAAATTAACTTGGGTATCTCACATGCTTCTGACTGGTGTTACATAGAGATAACCTCAATTTTCACTTTGGTTACCCAAAGTCAAGTTTCACCTCACATGCAAGGGAGTATGAATACAAAGATTATGTTACTGGAGTTAGTTTGTAATGAAATATTTCTAAATGCTACATGCTCCTCAGAAGGAAGGCAGAATGTATACCATAAATACAAGGGATTATTGCAATAACAGAATGAATGGATGTGCTTTTTACAGGCTCAGTCTGAGTTCCCTTAAGCTAGCTGAAAGACAAGACTGAGACTCTGGAACGTGTCCAGAAAAGGGCAACAAAGCTGGTGAGGGGTCTGGAGCACATGTCTTATGATGAACAGCTAAGGGAACGGGAGTTGTTCAGCCTGGAGAAATGGAGGCTTAGGGGAGACCTTATCACTCTCTACAACTACCTGAAAGGAGGTTGTAGCCAGGTGGGGGTCGGTGTCTTCTCCCAAGTAACAAGCGATGGGATAAGAGGAAATGGCCTCAAGTTGTACCAGGGGAGGATTAAATTGGATATTGGGAAAAATTTCTTCACTGAAAGGGTTATCAAACATTGGAACAGTGTCCTGGTTTGAGGTAAAACGGAACCTATCTCCTGTTCAATAATTTTACTTTGCAGCTAAGCCTCTTCTAACCACTGAAATTAACAGCATATTGTGGAGACACTGAGTTGCTCTCAGAGTGATAAGACCAATGTTTATAGTTGCTGCCCAGGCACGGTATGCAGAGAGGCTCTTACTTATACTTATTGCTACAACACCCAAGGCCAACCAACTTTGTTATTTACCCTGGTGGAGGGTTGGAAGCGGAAAAGTGTAGAGGGATCGCACCTGTGGGGAGGAGCGGACAGGACAGGTGACCCAAAACTGACCAACAGGGTATTCCATCCCACCTGCATCATGCCCAGTATAAAAGATGAGGGATCAAAGGGTCAGCCTCTTTCTTCAATGGTCGGTGTTCGAGGACGACTCTGTTCACCTGCCTTTGATCCTAATCCTGAATCCAGGTCCAGAATCCAGTTCCTGTCCATCACTAAGTCCAGTCTGGGACTTTCCCATGCCTGCCGGTGATGCAATCATCATCCTGGGATCTTTATCCAGTTTTGTATATATTTCATCATTTCCTTTTCATTTTTTTTTATTATTAGTATTTCTAGTTTTTTCTAAACTCATAAGTCTCTTTCTCTCTTTCCACACTCTCCTTGGGGAGACAGGTAGGGGAGAGCATCTGTCGTTTCTCCTCAATGGCCAGTCTGTCCCGAACCACAAGAAACAGGCTGCCCAGGGAAGTGGTGGAGTCGCCATCCCTGGTGGTATTTAGAAGACAGATAGACATGGTGCTTAGGACATGGTTTAGTGGTGGTTTTGGCAGTGTTGGGTCAATGGTTGAACTCAAAGATCTTAAAGGTCCCTTCCAACATAGACAATTCTGTGATTCTAGGTGAAAATATTACACAGATTTTATTAAATGGCTTTTGCATGCAGATGTAAGGTAAAGTAGAACTAGAACCTTAATAAACTATATTGAAACTCAGCTGTCTGTCCATTTATCTGCATTATCTGTAGGTATCAATCAGCTAAACTTTAATTTTTTAGAAGCAATGTTGCCTACTGGAATATCTAACTTTGTTAGCTGCATACTCTGTAGCCTTTCCATGCATAAACCTGTACGCTTCCAGAAGAGTTTAACAGATATCAATGCCAGGAAGGCAGTGAGCCCCATTCTCCATTCTGCCTTTCCATCTTGAAGGAAAACAGCATTTGTATTTCAACTTGAAAACAGTTTGCCTATTTTATTTTTCTTATTCAGCCAGAAAACTGAAAAAATCAGTCATTCATAGTTTTACTCTTGATGTCTGGTCATGAGAAAAGGAATAGTCAGTTTAAACCACATTGAGCCAAACTTACCTGTAAAGTAAATTAAACACTCCACTCTGCAAAGCATAACAATTTTCAGGGGGCATAGGCTGAATTTGTCAGAACATTTTTTCAAGTCAGATGCATTTTTTTTTGCTAGCACATTGAAAACATCATGATACAGAAGATAATTTCTTTAATTTCCCCTTCTACTCCAAGGACTTTTTTTTTTATTATGTCGATCATGAGGACTTTTGTAGCTCCTCTCAGCACTACAGTGATGTTGAACATGATTGAAAAAATACTTCCATTTTCATAAGATCCTTCAAACCCAGACGTTGCAGCAAACAGATTCATTGGAGTCTCTTTCTGATTATTTTACTTCTCTCAGAGAATTTATGCTTGTTGAATAGCATCTTCTGTGCTATCTCTATTTCTATATCTCCTACATCTAAGTTTAGTTCTGTCACCTTTGAGTACGTGCAATTGTGTTTAATATTGGAAAAAATTCTGTGCAGTATCATTTAAGTAGCTTGTAAGATGTAGCATCTTTAATCATGCACCTCACAGGGCAGTTATACAATCTTCTTTCTTCTGTCTCTCAAATCTAAGCTCTTTCAGAGTAAAGCATTTTTTCAGCTAACAAAAATCAAATTGGCCCTGTTGAATTGCCTACATTCCGAAGAAACAAATAGTTCTATTTTCAGTTTATTAAACTGAGTATGTAAGTAGCAGTATGTTTTAAAGGTGAGAAAAATGGTGATTGTAAGCCCAGAATTTTTTATAGCACAATAAGCACTTGCACATTGTTATGTTAGTCAAATAACATATGTTACATGATCAAAATGTAAAATTGACAGCCTTATTTAATAACACACTGTAGCGCAACTTTAGAGGAGTCAACCTCAGTTTTGTTCAGTATAACNTAGTCAAATAACATATGTTACATGATCAAAATGTAAAATTGACAATCAAATTGACAGCCTTATTTAATAACACACTGTAGCACAACTTTAGAGGAGTCAACCTCAGTTTTGTTCAGTATAAGAGAATCTGCCCTTCAAAACACTAAAAAATCAGCACTCACTTTCATTTTGAAAATCAAATTTCTCTTTAGTGATCCTCTGAACTCCGTTTTCAGTAAAAGTAAAAAGTATTTCTTATCTCTGCTCCAATCAGTATCTCCTAAAGTGGATGAATTTTTCACAGGTCTCCATCTGACTAGATATTTTTATTCAGTCACATATAAGTGAATGCTAAACTGCTTCTCCAGAAATTAGTATATGCATCTGATTCTTTATGCAGAAGAAATCTTCAAAGCACCTTTTCAAGGCAATTTTTAAATAAATTATCTTCTACATTGGCCTCTTTTGCACTCAGTGCATAATATTTTACCTTAAATTTACTGATTATGAAATGTACTGTCTCTAGAAAGAATTGGAGCTCATGGGACAGGCGGAAGTGCCATCCTGTTTGGATAACCAAGAATTATTTTAGATTATGTTTATTCAGCTAATTTATTTTGAAAGATGGAAAAAAGGTAACAAGTTGCAGGGCCGACACATGGTTCTCATTGTAGAAGTATATTTAATTTATGAAGATCTGTAAAGGCCTCAAACATTGCTATCTTTTGAACTGTCAAATGTTACCAAAGAAAAGGAACAGTGGGAATACATCACGGTAATGAGAAGGAATGGAAAAGTAGATTAGTTTAACTTTGTAATTTCTGTTCAAAATTGTATTTTAAGATACCTGAGTACTTTGCATACTGAGAGCTTGTACATTAATTCATGGTGGTTTTTGCAAATAGAGACTTGGATTTTTTGTTATTTTTCTTATTGTTATTAGTATTTTATAGAAATTCATATCTGAATGTGAATCTCTGTAAATCATTAGAATCATATAGTATTTACTAATTTTTGGCTAATCAACAAACATCATTAATGTTCCTTCTCACATGGAAGTTATCTGTCAGTTACTATGCGGGGGAAATAGCTGCAGAATTAGACCACTGTTGCATACTGCTAACTAGATATCTTTTTTAATTCATATGTTAAGTTTGGAACAAATGAATTCAAAAGCTTTACTACATCACAACGAAATAATACAGACAGCTAGCATCAAAAAATAAACCCAAAAGCATATATTTACATTCACCCGTATTTTCATGTTTCCTGAGTCAAAAAAATAATTCAAAGGTTGTATATGGAACTCTACCTAGCTGTTCGCACATTGTATGCATCTCTAGTAAAATTATTCACCCAAGAAATACCCTACACATTTTTTGTATGTTGTTTCAAACTTTCCTTTCATGCAGCTCAAGAATTCTTATTAATCTAGATTTCATATTGCACGTTGAACAGTCACTTACTCTTATTCATAAATCACTTGAATTCAACAGTATAAGCGCATCCCATTTCAGCCACCTCCTTTGGCATCATTAGCCTTTCTTAGGGACCGCATCCTTTGCAATCGTGCTGTATAAGGCTTTCTAAGCTATTTTTAAGGTATGGTTTAATGCGATAAAACAGTGCCAATTTAGTTCGGAAGGTTGCTTAAGCAATATTTCATTCCTGACTCAGAAACTCTGGTTTACTGTGAAATTTAACAGACAATTACTCAGTTCTTTCACTAATAGGAACCTGTTTGCAACAAAGCTACAGTCAGTACTGAAGAGGATAAAGTATTGTACTAATTCTTGATAATGCTAGGAATGCCAGCACATGTATAAAAGTCTGCTTTTATTGAAATAATTTATTTTATTCCACATTACAGTTTTGGTAGAAATTAGAGAAGCTATTATCTGCCTAGTAGAAAGTTTAGATGCTTGTACACAGCACTGAATTGCCATGTTCAGCTATAATGTACTTTTAGTACTAATTAAACCTTCTACGTGTATTTGTTAAATTGCGGGAAGCCCAAACCTTGGTCTTAACAGTGTAATAAACATCTGCTTATAAATGTTGAATCACTGGTCCTGAAAAAAATTGTAATAAAATTATATTGGTATGTGTGTATAGCACTGAAGTGATATCGTTGTCTGACAGAATGCAAAATATTGGATAATGAGTTTTTCTTCTATTCTTGGAGTTTTCCAGCTAAATAGCTACAATTTATGAGCCATGTATTTAGCAAACAACAGTGAGATCAACAAGTAAGTAGTTAAAAGAGACCATCACATGCATCCACTCAGCAGTAAAGTTTATTCATAATAAGTGCATAAATAAAATTTAGGTTTGCATGCCTGATGGCAAGTGGGGACTGAAAAAATAGAGTTGGTGTATCCTGAGAATTTTCTGGGCAGAAGATTTTAATATATTATATTGCCAAAGTTTCATGGTTTTTTTTCTGTCCATTTCCACTGCCCTTACACTTGGAGTTTGTTAAAATAGGTATATTATTTTAGATTTCTTTAAATCTTGTTAAATGAATGACGGTTCATTCATTTAATCAAATGATTGCAGTGGATTTAAACATGATTTTACTCATGACTGAAGTAGCTTAGTCATGCAAGGGCATTGTAGATGTTCCAAGTACTCAGAGCTGCTTTTGAAAATTCAGTTCAAGGAAACGTGTGATATTTTTAATCTCTATTTTTAAATCCAAAGTTCAGTTTCATTGGGACACTCCAAACCTGTGATAGAAATATCTACTAAACCATTTTAACCTATATGCTTTCTCCTTTCTCTCCCAGTTCACCATTCCAGGAATTCACAAATCCAGGATGAAAATGAGAGCGAGCATTCTTCATACAGCTGTCATCTCTCTTTTGCAGTAGACTGCTGTAATACTCAGTACAATTCTTTCTAGAGATATCTAGGCAAGCACAGGTGCCAAAGGCAGTATAACTGTGTTATTGCAATACCCCAACTAATGTAACTAGATTACTTCCACTGCAGTGTCACAAAGTAGTACCAATGAATTACAGAAACATATCCAAGTCTTATATGCACAAAGAATTCCAGTTAATCTAAAATAAATGGCATATTTCTAATAAAATTGAATAGTTCAAGGATTTCAAGCATAGACTATATAGTCCCTGATATCCTTCAAGACTGAAAATTAAATTTCTAATAATATCAGCCCAGAAGTTTTCCCTTATTCAGTGTGAATTAACCTGTATAGGGAACAATTTAAAGCTGGCCCAGGGACATCCACAGATACCACAGTCATTTCTGGGGCATAAACTAAAGTAATTGTACACAGTTTTGTGAGATATAATTCTCTTTGCGTTTTCACTTTCAGTAATTCATTGTTTTTAGCCTGCAGAAAACAGAAGTAGAAGTTCATGTTAAAGATACTTTAGCTCACAGAAACAAAGGATATGTGCATTTGACTTCAAATACATGTGCACCACATTCTGGGTAGAACAAAAGTAGAGAACAACTGTCTATGGGCCAAGATATAATATAAACACAGAATGCTTGCTGAAATCTGAGGGAAGTTTGCCCACATTAAAGCAGTGATTCTTTTGTTTTGTGATTTTAAGATTATAAAGAGGGAACTAGGGAAAATGTTCTTAATCTTCAGAAAAAAAATACAGTGGGTGGGAAATATAGATTTACTGAGTGGGAATTTTAAAGGTTTTCATGAAAGATAAGAGGGAAAATCATGGTAAAAGTCAATGATTTTCGTAATATTCTCACATATATTAAATAATGCTGAAAATCCCCACCTTCCAGATCTTGGCAGCGGTACCTGCAGCACTTGATTTCTAATTTAAATCAAAAAAAGGAATATTAATTTACGAGGTCAATGCCTTTGTGTCTATATCTTCAAAAATAAAAATAAAAAAACCTTCATAGATCTAATACTGCTCTGTCTTTGGTCCTTTGGAATGTAAAATCTTTCTTGGCTCATAAACTCGCCCACTTTTTATGCAAAACCTAAACCAGAAAGCAGAATATTATCCTAAGTTGGTCGAGACATTATTAAACATCCTTTTTCTGGTTAAGAATTCAAATTAGAAATAAGACATTTAGAACAGGCTAACCTGGCTAGTGGCACATTATACTCTGTCTCACCAAATAAACTCCAAATTTATGTAATCTGTAGGCTATACTCTTCTCATAAGCTCTCTTTTTTAACTGTTTCTATGATCACACCCATTTTCCTTGTTTAATGAGCCCAAAGGTATATCCTTTAAAGCACGGTATGAAAGTATGGGAGCTCTAAGAAATGGAATAAAATTACAATTTATTAATTATTTCTAGTAATACAAATATGAACGGCTATCATCACAAAAATGGTCAAAAAGGAAATGCATGATTTTTGTTATTACTTGTTGAAAAAGTTGTTTGCTGAAATTCTCCCTTTATTTTGCGAGAGATGTATGTGTGATGAAAATATCAAAGATTTTCTGTCAACTGTTCGATGGCTCACTCAGAATGATGGTTTCTTTGTGTCGATGACAATTTGGAAATTGTCCCTGACCTCCAAATCATCTCAGGGAATGATGGCATCAGTAGCATGTTTGTGAGCTGCTGGAGACCAGGTAAGCAATCACTCTGTACACCCAGAGAATTCCAAATAAACAAACCCCACAATTTTGTCAAATTTACCCAGGTTTCAAGAAAGCTGAAAAGCTGAACTTTTTTCTTCCTTCAGGGTAGGACTCTTTTCTATGCTCAGGTGCTGATGCCATGAATTGTCGGTCAGTCTCACATAGCAATTCCTATCTTGTTTCAAGAAATCCATAAAAAGAATGAACACAGGTTAGATAATGCTGTTATAAGCAGTAAGTCTGACCTGAGACACGGAAAGAGGCAAGGATGGGGTGAGTGACTAAACTAGAATATACAGTCTACATCATCTATAGAATAGAGAGAGGTGTTTTGTGAGGTAAGATGAACTATTTAATTATTCTCGGGAGAGCTGTTTTGTTGTTGTTTTGGGGATGCTATTCCTTGTCTTTAACAAGCTAGTAATATTACAAATGTAGGCAAATAACTACAGCAATCTGCACAAAGAGAATGAATTAATCTACATATCAAAAGGTTATATGAAGAATAATATTGCCATAACTACCGTGAATCTTATGTATTTATTGCTGTACCAATACTAGCACTGGCTATGGTATCTGCATATTTTTTTAACTTACAGCCTTTAAAATCAAAGTGTTCAACTTTTCATATCACAAACTCTTTTATTTAAAGCACTAGTTCTTATTCAAAGGCATAAACTCACAACTGAAATTGTAGCAGATGTTTTCTACTTGCTTGGTGTCTGTTTCAGTACCTATGACTATTTCATATGACTGATCATTACGCTTAGAGAATAGAGACGATCTGATGCAGTGTTAGATTGTCTGTTGGATAACCAGAGGAGAAAGGAGTTAGAGCGGAAAGTTAAAAAAGAAAAAAGTAAAAAGGGAAAAAAAAGAAAGGAAAGAAAGAAAAATGTCCTCGGCAACCCAGCAAGTGCTACCTTCACCACAACCACCACATTAAAACTACCCAAAAATAGTTAAAGCTAAAGAGAAAAAATTTTGTATTAGCAGATGTGAATCATGGAGGAAGGGGATAATAGGAGACAGTGGAGCTATGAACAGAAAACCATTTGGCAAAGCCACTCTCATTGAAAGACCACCTACCCTCGGTGGTGTGTGTGCCGAGGAAATGTTGCAGACATTTGACAGACAGAGTGTTTTCAATTTTGGTACAGGAGACATGCATGGCACTTGCAAAGCAAAAGAAGTTGAGGCTGAACCACATCAAGACCGAAACTGCTGCTTAGCAAACCTCTGCTTGTTTCTGGCATGTGTAAGGCATCTGCTACGGCTGTTAGACAAAGTCTGGTGAAAAAGAGTAGTACCAAACATACAATCAAATTCTTCACCTCTTCTTTCTTCTACTACCCCACTTAACTGACTTTACTTCCTTCAAATCGGTGTGAAGATAACAAGAATAAGACTCAACAGGTTATGAGGGAAGCGGGGTGCGGGGGTTAAACCAGGGTTTTGAAATTCAGTGTTGTAAGGCATGACAGACTGCAGGCTGAGGAGTTGCTCTTGGTTTTTTTGAGAGTTCGGTGATATGATCACACTGAGCAAACTTTCTTCCTGGCAATGTACAGCAGCAACACATGAGGAAATTATGTCCATTTTGATTTCTCTGTGTAAAGCACTCGTATATTTAAAATTTTCTATAGACAAAAAGGTTTCCCTGAACAACTTTCCCATGAAAACATACTTTTTGATCCACATTTAATTACTGACAGAAAGTCACAATCAAACCAACTTCAATGTCCCATAAAAGTCCACCGAGAACTGTGAGGTACTGAGTTCATAGCTGTTGTAGGTAAAATCCTATGCTGCAAGTCAAGGTCCCACCAATACATTTATTCTTGTGCAGACTGCATCAGGCAGCAAGGCATGGTTTCTACATGCAGTAATTTTCCCTGCGTGGGGGCAATGGAGGATAGTTAAAAGGTACTATTTACCCTAGAAAATCATTACTTATTGTCTTTCATATGATTGCTTCCTGTAGTTACAGCAAATTACTATATTTATCCTAGTGACATCATTTTCTGCCATTATGCGTGTTGAAGATCCTCAATAACTTGATTGTTGGTAGGAGGAAAGAATGTTTAGTGATTTTCTATGCCCCTAGACTGAAGTGCAACATCATGTTTACTGATTCTTGTTAGGCTTTACTTGGCTAGCTGAGGTCAGAGTTAGGCCAATTAACTTCCAGATTTTGGACTAACGAAGAACTAGACAACAACCTCAGATTTCAAAGCTCAGGAAATTATCTGATCATTCCAGGCCATTGAATCCAGTGTCTTTTCCAGCATACTCTACCCTAATTGTACATTGTGCCTAACTTGAAAAAATATATTATTTTATTGGAGTTGAAACATGCTTACCTTGGTTAAATTCCACATCAGATTATTAGGATTGTCATTTTAGGACACCATAATTAATTCATTCAACTTTACGTCAGTTTATCCACAGTCCTGCTAGTGTCCCAGTTGAGGGATAAGGAGGAAATGTAAACCTACTTTTCTATTTTCACTTACTTTAAAAAAATGTACAGTTTCTTCCATTACATTCGCTGAGAAACAAAAGATACAGAAGTAATCTGAAACCTTTCAATACTTAACCAGCACAAAATAACAATCAGTTCTCAAACTTATACTCTCAAACTACTCTCCATAAATAGTGGCATTCTGAACCCCTAGATCTCCCTGCAGACCTCTCCCCAGAAAAAAGCAAATCTTACTGTTAATGGTGAAAAGACAGAATAAAAGTGTACTGAGAATCACTATTTAAATAGTTGTTTCTACCTCAATTTGGTAGCTTTGGTGGCTACCCAAATCATCTGCAGTGTAGTATGTCTGCTCTTAAAGAAAGTNTAAAAGTGTACTGAGAATCACTATTTAAATAGTTGTTTCTACCTGAATTTGGTAGCTTTGGTGGCTACCCAAATCATCTGCAGTGTGGTATGTCTGCTCTTAAAGAAAGCCTTTCTTTTGATAATCTTTTCTGTAATATTGCTAAAAGCAAAGTACCTCCTAAGTATGATCCAGTGGAAAAGAAAGAAAATCAGCAGATTTAATTCTCTATTGTCTTGTACATTATACTGCCTTGTTTTTGAGTGGTGTCTTTATGTTTATTTTAATAGCAATGCAGGACAGAAGTAAATTGATTCTATTCTTATATTACACTCTTTGCCCACTTTATTTTTTACTTACATCATTGCAATCAGGAATAAGGGTCTAAATCTGAAACTCAGACTGGTTAAACCAACTTCTTGTTACCATCTCTGAGTTTTATCAGTGTCATATAGAGAAATTCACCTTCTAGTACAAATTGCTTTGAAATCTAAGGAATAAAAATAGTGCTATTTTTATTTTAACTCTGATTACAGCAAAGTAGAGATGCTTGAATGACCAATTAATGTGTTGCCTCAATAGTTCTTTAGCAGTTCAGAGTGAGGCATCTCTGTTTCATGAACTATAAAGCCATTTTACTCCACATCCAAGCTAATGAGACTGATTAAAAGCAGCTTGGCTGAGTGTAAGAGACGACTTGTAAATTCCCTGAAACAAATGGTG
>RSEF01000004.1:68694635-68704802 GCA_003993805.1 Himantopus leucocephalus | reverse complement strand
ATTCTATGATTCTATGACTTGTGCTTACTTCTCTTGCAATTTTTGACCACTGAAAAGCTAGCTGGGCTGAAAAAGCTCGCATCATGTTAAACATGATAGTGGTCTTCAAATATATAAAAGATTGCTGCAGAGAGGAAAAGGGATAAACTGCTTTCTATATCTGGAATGCGCGTGACAAGAAATAAATTAAAGCAAGACAGATTAAGGCTGAAATACCTCGGAAGACTTTCTATCTTTAAGGACCATATTGCTTTGGGAGACTGTGGAAGCACCATGACTGGATGTTAGACAGTATCTGTCAAGCATGGGCAAGGTGCACTTGGTTTTGGCTTGAGGAAAGAAATGGAGTAGATAATCTCCTAACGTTCCTGCCAGCTGTGTTTTCTATTATTCTTGGTGACTAGACATTAGAAAGAAATCATGTGTGATTTATCTGTATGCCAATGGATACACTAGTTTCTTTCCATCTCAGTGATTAATTGTTTTAATGCAAAGTTTCCAAAACTTTATACTACAGCTGGTGAGACTTTCGCACAACTAAGAAGTTGTTAAAAACTGACATCCAAACTCACTTTGAAACAGCTTTTAACCAAAATATTTATAATAAAATTTTTGCAAGTTTCTTAAACACATTAATTAAAAAATAATCTTTTTTTTTTTTGTGGATGTGTGCAATAAATCCCTCATTAACATGTCAAATTCTAGTTTATGTTTCCCTTCAGATTTAAAAAAAACCCCTGATTTTTATTATTTATGGAACACTACCATCACTGTAGACAACGATGTCTTAAGAGACTGATGATAACAGACATGAACAAGTACGGTAAAATACTATAGCTCATTTGTGACTGCTTAGACAAGCTTGTTAACTCGAGATGGGATGCAAATTTTTCTATGTGGGATGTGCTATTTTTCTAAATAAGATTGTATAACAATTTCTCTCCTTTTGTGATGTTTTAGAATTTGTAAAAGCCTTTGAGTCCTTTTTTTTCTGATACAAGAACGTTCATTTTCTTGTTGATCATTTGTAGAACTAGCACAACATCACAGCTCCTATGAAAGTTACCTACATTTAACTGGATAATTAATTTGCAAAAGGGAGGATGTGGTCCAACAAGCAAATTAAACAAAGAGGGAAACCTAAGTAATTCAGGAAGGGAGGGAAGGAGGGAAATGAGTGATAATTCAAATTTGCATGGCAAATTCATGGCAGATGACAGCTGAAGGTCACAGTAACCTTGCAGAATATTACGTATACAAACTTGTATTGTTCTTCCAATATTTCCCTAGTGCAAAAGACTCTGAAACAGCGGGACTGTTCCACTTAATTTTCTGAAAAATATTTCCATGAACAATACAAGGCAAACCCATACTTAGGTTCTGTTAAGTCCTCCTTGTGTTGGGATGCAAAACACAAATTTGGTTTCTGTCCAAATTCTGCTCTTCACTTTTCTGGGATTTTTATCATCTAGACTTGAGTGTCCAGCCCAAAATGAATCTTTTATTACTGTTAATTTATTTCTAAGTCCTAGAATTAAGAAAACATGATGCTGAAACATATTGATCTTAACTGTAATTGTAGCACTTACTGAAAGAATGTGTAGCTCTGAAGAAACTTATATTTTCCAGCAAGGAAAACTCCTGGGAGGTTGCAGTTGACTTGAGAGATGCCAAGATTATACCATTTCTGTTGGTCATTCATATATCAGGAAAAATGTATTAATGCCTGTGAGGTGCTCACACTGATATGGAGTCATAGGTTGTAGGAACTAGCGACGTAGATTTTACCCTGCACACTGGATCTCTCACTACTTAAAATCTACAGATTCAGAGCATACAGCTTGACCTGTGACAAAAGATGGCTATTCTGAAGATTTGTCAGGGTCTTATGAATTTAATCTTCTACCAAACAGTAGGTGTAAAAATCCTTTTACTGAAGTAATTATGGGGCTTGAAAAGTGACAAATGGCATGCAATCTATTATTTTCCTATAATTTGTAATAAACTATAAACAAAGGGGGGGGGATAAAATAATTTGAAATAAAAAAATTAAAGTTTCCAGTTTAACAGCATTATTAATTTTGCCACTGGAAAGAATTAAAAATAAAGGGTTAATTTAAGATTTAGAATGCATTAATTTATTTATAGCAACAAGACTACATAAAAGTGATGTAATTCAAATTTAAGCCAGTAAAATCATTCTGGCTAAAAGTAAAAATAATTTTAAAACCTTTCCAGTGCTTCTTATTCTTATTTGGGCTAGAAGAACAGCTTGTCTTCTGAAAGAAGTCCTCATAGACGTTGACAACAATTTTAAAAAAATAAATAAAAAATAGCTGTGTATTTCTGATATTTACAGACTAAAATGTTCTAGAAAAACGGAATTATTTGGGAAGTGGCTTTTCGAGTTGACTCTTACTCTTTGGGAAAAGGAGGGAAAGCCCTCCTTTGGGAATAAGGACATCAACAGAGGTGTATATGCAGAAACTTTGGAGGGAAGTCCTTTAAGGCTGGTAGCATGGGGAGGGCAACTCTCACATCACGAGCTTTGAAACTAGCAACACGCAGACACTGATTTGTTTCTGAGTATAGCCTAAGTGTTTCAGTTAGCAGATGACAGGTATCCTTTTCCCATTGTCACTGCGTTAAACTAATCGCTTCACTCTCTCCTGCAGTCCAGATTTATGGCTATATGCCTGACAATCTATGTATCACACGTAACTGTCCTTGGCTCTAAAACATAGAGCACTGCTGTAGCTGCGTGCTGGAGAACGCAGACTGCCTTATATGAGGAACTGCAAGGGATAATTATTTCTTTATCTTGCTGTGTGTTTCTGAAGAGCAGTATGATGCCCCCCCTTTGAGAGACAAAAGACCAGCTCGGGGTTCAGCCTGTGCCAGACTCAGCCTGAGCTGTTTAGAGGTAGAGGAAAATTAGTAGGGGAACAGGACCCTATCCACTGTATTGGCGCTGGTTTCGCTCTGTTGGAGGGCAAAAACACGGTTGTATTGCACAATTAATAATTAGCTGGTAATCCTCATCCAGCAGGGACTGTCTTGTTGCTGCCTAACAGGCAGAAGTGTAAATATGGGGTTTCAGAAGACTTCTTTATCGTAAAGATGCATTTCTCCAAACCGTGATGCAGCGAACGGAATTCTGCACTATATGTCTTCCAGACTCAAAATTTTCCTTGCATAAACTATTGGCTATTTTCCTTGTATAAACTTGCCCTAGGTTTTGCACACTCAATTTTAAGTATAATTTTTTTGCCTATACCTAGTAACTTTTAACACTGTACAAAAATACAGCCTTAAATTATTATTCTCATTTTTATCCACTTGCAGAGAGAATGATGAGAAAAATAAATCAATGTCTGATAATGTGCTATAAATCTTGGGGGATTTCTGGTGGGTTTAAGAGTGTCCTTGTAAAATAATGCTCTGATTGCACAGAGAAATGTCAGCCTGGGTAAATTATCTGAATAAAAGTGGCTGATAGATGTTATGATAGTTATTCTTGAGGTCACCTTGAAAGCTGTGCTAAGAACAGGCCACAGTCCCAGTCTCACATTAAAAACCAAGAAGAGCAGAGATTTAAAACATCCCTTCCTTCTGTTTCTTGTTCTTGTTTTTTAAAGGAAGGCACCAAAGGGTGGATTTTTACTGCAACACGTATCATAAGATATTGATAAATCATACTTATCTAGTGTAACCATAGACCTGTCAGTCAAACAGAATTGCTGCTTCAGGCAATAGGGCTCTGTCAAGTACTTGAAATTTGCAAATTAAAAGATATCGTAACAAGCTATTAATAGGTGTGAAACGGGATGGACAGTAACACAATGTCTGTTGGTGTTAGGCGAACACAGGCAACTTATCATGAAGGTCAGAGATGCCATCCTTCTCTGGCCAGCTGGGTGATGAGGAGGAATCAGGGCTGCTCTCTCCGCGCCTCGGCAGCTCCTGTCCTGCTGTGGCTTTATTCAAACACAGTTCAAGCCAACCTGTCTTTCTGTACTGCTGAGTATATAGCTGATGGGGAAAAAAAAATCGTTAGTGTTTCTACTCATTATTCTATCATTACCAAGTCAGAGCCTCTTTCACTAATCTTAAAAAATCCTGCCAACGGAGGTGAAATCTTCCTCCTTCCTACCATTTTCCCTGGCAAATATGCTGTTTGAAGTAATTTCACAGCAAATCTGAGTGCTTGCTTTGTACATCCGACTCTTCAGTCAGAGAAGAAATTACGGAGTGATTTCAACAAATATTTTTACACTTTTCAGCAAGAAGATGTATAAAACCCCCTTGTTTTTCTCCGTTCTGATCATGGATAGATATACCTTTTTTATATGGCCACATGAAGAAAACAGGAATATGTTTTACATGTAACCATTGCAGTGCTATACTATGCACGTAAGAAGAGGGAGGTTTACATGGTTCTTGCTCTCGCTCCCCAAATTTATTGTTTCCATCAAGCACTGAAAAGTGAAAGTAAAGTAGTGCAAAAAAGACGACAAATGCTACAAAAGAAAATTTGCACACAGGATATTTATGGTATTCACAGTAATAGAAAGAGAGTACTAAACGTGCCCAAAATAAGATCTAGCCCACCCTAGGAAACTGAGATAGGCTCGACCATCACCACCTGTTGTTTGTAAGCCATGTTTTACCAAAACCACCACCATCAAACATCAAAACCTTTGGACACTGTCCACACAGAAAGTCTTTTCTGGCCTGGAGACATATTTTTTTTTTTCTAGAGTTCAAATGAAAGATATTTTTATACATTGGAAAAATATATTTATTTACTCTCTGGCTTTGTCTCTTCACTAAACAATCATCTGTTACATACTTAATTATGTATCTTCTCCCCATTTCTATACTACCTAAACTTTTTGTTTCATCTTTACTCACAAATCGCATCTTCCAAACCATTCACTAATTGTACCTGCGTTTGGTTACAGCTTTATGCCACAATATTCTACCTAATGAAGCACCAGTCCATTTCTCCTTTGTCCACAAAGCCAGGTACCCTGTGTAACAGAATCAAATTAATATGATATAATCAGCTCTCAGGAAAACCAAAAAACTCTTACCATCTAAACATCTAGATATTTTCAAATTAAAAAATTCAGTTGAGGAAATGAACAATATGTACATCTATGGGAATACTTACAGGAATGGAAACTACTTTAACTATACTATAGTTTCCCATTGTTTGGGTTGTTTGTTTGTTTTTAAGTTAGGTTTACTTTCCCAGGCATATTTTGGACATTACAGGCAAGTTTTAGAGGACGATTACGGCTAGTCAGAGATCAGGAACTGGTTAAAGTTATACCTTATAAAGTTATTTTTCTTAAGTGAACTATCACTTATTTTAATTTTTTTAAATGTTCTCTCTTCTGGCGTACACATTATTTCCTGGATAAAAGTAAATGTATTAAATATTTGAATCCAGAGAGCTTTTACAGGTGCCTTTTTTTGTTTCTTTGTTTTCAGAAAGACTAGAGCACAGATACCTTTGAATAATTCAGTCTTTTTTGAGTCCTTCTTAATTTTCTCTCCTTTACAGCTAAGCACCAAGCCTATGTTTTGATTTTCCCTTTCTGCATTTAGGGAACCTTATCTTGTTTCCTTTTATGTTCCTGTGCTTTTCTGATCTTATCCCTAAGGGGCTTGAGCTGTTCCTTTACATTCACTTTTAGACCTGTAATCTTCTTTCTACTTTTTGTTTGATTCTTTTTGAATTTTCAGGTCACTGGAGAAATTCCGATGCCTCCACAATAGTTTCTTACTATTCTGCCATTCCTCGCTTCACTCGTGTATAACTTACCACTGTGCATTAAATATCCTCTCTTTCAGTAACTCCCAGCAGCACTGCACTCCTTTACCCTTTAAACTTTTTTTCCCTTCCCAGTGGACTCTCTCCTGTACTCCTGGAAATGGTGAAGTCTGCCTTCCACCTCAGCCATCACTTTCTTGCTGTTTTGCCTTCATACCGGTATTACTTATCACAGCTTTTCTATAATCCTTCACAATTGCAGTTGCCGAATGTAGCTTTTTTTTCACGTGTTCCATCATTTTTGTTAGTTGACATAAGATCTAAAACAGGAGCTTCCTTTACTCTCCAAAACAAAAGCTGCCCCCAAAATATTCAATGGAATGACTTTGTCATCCTGCTTTGCTCTTTAAGTATCTCTGATCATTTATAATTTCCTTTTGTTATAAAGGCTTTAGTTATAGGAATATTGAATTATTCCTCCAATTATTCCTCTTGTTCTCACACCTACCGTTCCTAAGGAGCCTGCATCTCTATAACAGTGGTGTACCCTGGTGGTTTAGCTCACCAGCTTTCTAGGATGCCATTTTCATTAGGTTTGGGCTATACTTTAGCAAAGTAGTTCTTCCTACACACTCCCATGTTGGGGCAGCTCTGTAACAACACCCCCCAGGTCAGTCTCCTACTTGACCCTCTTATGACCGTATTGCAGGTGATTGTCCTTTGACTAAATTTAGATAGAAGAGTAGGCTTTTGTGTTTGGGTTTTTTTTTTTTTTCTTTCCCTCTCTTCACCTCTGAGATTTTATCACTGATCCTAATCAAGTCTGTTTTAAAATCTCCTTCCCTGAGTGCACTCGAAGATGTCCTTCTTCTTTTTTACATGGGCCTCAAATCTTTTTTTGCTGCCTCCTTTCTCTAATGCCGTGCCAGACATCATGACACCTATCTACACTCTTTAGTCTTCTGAAACATTCGTCTTGGGGTCACCTGTCTCCATCTGCCTCTCTGATCTTTATCACGCTGTGCTGTTATCTCCCCTTCCACCTCTGTGCCGTCAGATGCTTCCAGTCCCTTTCATACTGCGTAGTATTCAATATCACAGTATCATTAGGCTCATATAAATGGAGATACCTTGCTTATCTTTCCGAAATAGCCCTTATTGTGGGTACAAGCAAGAGCACGTTCCTGAAAGGATGTGTTGTCCGCACTTTAAGGCAGCCAAGGTCAGGGCCTTCAAAAAGACCTTTAGATAACGATTTTTCTTTGCAAATGATCTTAGGTACCAGTACAGGCAAGAAGTGATCTAGGGATAGTGTTCCTATTTTAGACTGTTCCACATGTGAGCACTTTTTCTTTCAAGAAGAGGTAATAATAGAAAACTAAGAATAGAATGAGTCAGAACAGAATTAAAATATAACCTTGACTTTCTTGCCTCTTAACCCCTCAGGAAATCACATGCTGATTGTACAGATTGCTTAGTATTTTCTACATTCCTTTATTTTGAGCCCTTTTGGGGAAGTGGGAGTCATTATGTCTTTGCTGTTGTAGGGACAGGCAGCTGACTCCCACCCTGGAAGCACTGGAATAAGCAGAACCTCAGGAGAGAAAATACCTCTGGGGCAGGGTTATTATGTGATTTGTAATATACCTTCTTCTTCAGTCTATATTTCATTTCTGCTTATCGCCGTATTTAACCATTGGTTTCCTACAGTGATGTACTAGATGCAATACAACAGACAAATCTGGGCCAAAAAGAGCGTATTTTTAAAATGCATAAACATGCGGCTGTACAATTTCACCAGTTTCTTGTGTTTTTTCCCTGAGTATGCCACATCAATGTATTTTGAGTAGTAAAGAATAAGAGTTTCTCTTGTTTCTAATGTATAGTGTCATATTTTATTAGGTATTGTGTTTGGCAATGTTTACATTACTGTGGTTATGTGTTATACAGACTTTTTAAGGTTGTGTCAGCAAACTCAGTACTTTCAATTTCATAAGTTCCATTTTTTTTCAGATGTATAACCCAACCACAATACTTTGCTCCAGGCTAAAAATTCTCTTATATTCCTATTACCAAACACTTTTATTTGTTTTAATTAAAATAAAACATCCATTTAGCTTTTGAATGTTTTTCTGTTAACCATACCAAACTAAAGCTAAAGCGCACTTGCGTTGAAGTTTTTGTAATTTTCCACAGGTCAGTGAAAAAGGCAAAACAAGAAAAGGGTTCAAATAAATCATTTAAAAAATCAACTGATATTTAAACATTTGCCATTATTTCCACATTTATCATGCATTATCCCTTGCTAATTGGACTACTTTACGTTGAGAGTGATGTTTTTAGCATATTAACCATCCTGATATTCATGTTAGTTTTGCTGATGTAACTTAGCCCGTACAGGAGCCAACCTTTCTAGGGCATTTCAGGAGCGGTCACAGCTGTCTGAAAGTGCATTGTGCAGTTTAAGGTAAGTATATTCCAGAATTAGAACCTGGAAACATCCATTCGGACTGAGGCCCCACACCTTAGTCACACAAGTAAGGCTCCTACAAGAGAGAGTGCTGACTGTATAATTTATTCTTAATTATCTAGCGCCATGACAGTGGCCGAGCAATCACAGTGAGCAGTATCTAGGGTAGGATTTGCCTCTGTCACTTGCCCTGAGTATTACCTGCTTACAGAGAAACCTGCTGCTCCCTGAGAGTGGCAGTATTTGGTTCCTAATTGCAGGTAATTCCTTAGCTCCTTGTGCTTGTTTCAGTCCGGATGCAGTCAACATTAACGCCAGTGTTAGAAGTATTATAAAATCTCCACTATAATTCCTCTTTAATTAGCATCTTATTATCTTAAATTGCTTCAGCAATTTATTTTTTTTTTCCCCTAAAGCTCCTCCATTCTTTCAGTAATACCCTTTTTGTAAGACCGCGTAAGTATTTCGCCACTGGTTGGATCTGCTACAGTTTTTCACTTTGTCTTTTAATAGCTTATTGAAAAGGAGAGAAAAGCACAGTGGGCTCTTGGTAGAGTGCAGTAGTGTCGGTGTTAGTGTTCTCAGGGTTTTCCTTTCTCTGGAGCATAATGGTTGAACTAAGTCTTGTGGTGAAGAGCAAACCTGCTGGGCTAATGGCAATAAACTTGCAAACAGCGAGAGACTTGTTCACTCAAGTTCAACGTGTGAATAGCTCTGTGCAGCTCTAATTAGGACCCTGGTTCTGAATAGGTAATTAAATATTGGATTGGTTATCCAAGTGAAGGGATTAAGGTGAAAATATACCATTCACATTCATAGGAAAATACAAAGTTCTGCGATTCTGTTGGCTGACTAGCGTTACAGTGAGCTCCACTTGGAATGCCTTTCAATGCGGCTGTGTGAGACAGAAAGAGACACAGCTGAAATGTAGCACACTGCCTGCGACGAGTCTCTCGTGGCAATGACGCAGCCTCTGAATCAGCTAAGCTGACATTTTCTCTTTAAGAAAGATATTCCTTATCCTTTGGAAAAAAATGAGCGTTATTGTGTATCAATAAAAACAAAACCAGCGCCATCACTTCAACGGGTGGATCGTCTGTTTTGACACCTCTCCCTCACTCCCCCACCCTCAGTTATTTCATGGATGGCTGAGTGTGAACTGCAATACGGGACATACACATTTGTGCTTTAAGGGCTGTTTCTCAGATGGATGGGAATGTTTAATTTTAGTAATCTAATCACCTAAAGCAGATACCTTGGACTCACGTATTTTATGAGGTTTTAAAACCTGTGAAATACCTTTGGCTAAACCCACCAATTTCTTTGAAGTTTCACTGCTTCCTAAGGCTAAACCCCAGTTGATTTTTTTCCTCTTCACATAATATTTCAGTATTTTAAAGTGTTTAAAGATCTTTTTAGGTGTTTCATTTGTATTACCGCTTTCTGACAATGCTCATATTGCCATAGCAATATAGTTCAGGCAAGCACTGAAGAATGTAAGGCCAGGGATATCCAGAAAAAAAACAAAACCAAACTGGAGGGTAATTATGGAAATTTTGGAAGTATGCAGTAGCAAATATTTCTTATTATTCTCCAAAATGATGTTCTTTTGTTTAGAGGACACAAAGCTGTATGTGCTTTATGCCAGAATTAAGGTTAATTGATTGTTCTGTGTTTGCTGAAAGTTGGGAAGGAGAATGGAATTTCCTAAGTGCCAAGAAGTGATTGGTAAGGACAGAGGAAAACCTGAAACCGTTCAATGCCTCAGGCTGTACATTCTCCCAGACGTGCTGATGTGCCCTTACTTTTACTCTTCCCGCTTGTCTGTATGAAAAGCAAACATTATGTTTCTACAGAGCCTTCCAGCCATTTTCTTCCATTCACTGAAAACAATTCAATTACAGTAAATTCCATG
>RSEF01000004.1:68653046-68686222 GCA_003993805.1 Himantopus leucocephalus | reverse complement strand
TTCACTGACCTTGGTGTCTGCAGGGTTGTTGCTCTCACATATTGTCACTCCTCTCTGCCACTGCAGTTGAGTAGTTGTTCCCCCACCTTCTTAACTGTGTTGTCACAGAGACGCTACCACCGTTGCTCAGGCTTGGTCAGTGGTGTGTCCCTCTTGGAGCCAGCTGGCATTGGCTCTGTCAGACATGGGGGAAGCTTCTGGCAGCTCCTCACAGAAGCCACCCCTGTAGCCTGCTACCAAAACCCAGCCACACAAACCCAATACAGAGACCTTTTAATACAGTGAAAGTATTTTATTCCAATGTTTTGGAAAACCAGATAAAAGTTGATCAAAATTGATTCAAAGCTTTAGACTGTTCTATACCATCACCCCATGATGGCCTCACCACCGAACTCTTGGCTCTTCTGGTCTCTGAGCTCTCTTGCTAACCATTGGGTTATGGGTTATTCTGACTTCNGGACCTCAGCAATTTTCTTCAGAACAGCTTGTTAAGACCAATGGTTCTGATTTTAATGAATCAGCATGTCTGATACAGAAGTTTTGTCAAAAATTTTCCCAAGAGCTTGTTGTCAGTTCATTCATGATTCAGATAGCTTGCTGTTGTAATAATTCTTTGTGTCACTTCAGCTTAGCTGTCAGCATAAAGTGCCCTTGTCACGCCTCTGTAGCTTCCTTGCTTGTGAAGAACAGTGAGATTTACATCTCTTTTGTCATACACTGACTTCAGCTAAAAGAGACACATAGGCAATGCGCTGTTACCGGTCTCTGGTTTGTTTATGAGAACCTGCCAAGTCTCTTTGTAAAACAGCAAATTGCACACAATTCAAAGATACATAAAAGTAATGTATTATTTGTTTTTATTGGACTGCAAGTTCCCTCTGCATCAACCTTGCAGTGAGATTACCATGAGATAACTTCCTGAGTGCCCCTTTTGCCCACCGGCTCTGGGCCAACTCAGCTGGCTACGGGCAAGAAAAGTCATTTTAGTTCCAAAATGCAAACATTTTTCAGCATGTCATCCAATGCCAAAAAAAATTATTTTTGCAGAGATTGGGCAACTACTCCATTTTCAATCTCTATTACTTTAACCATTCATTTGGAATAGACCTATTATGGCAGGTCATATTACAACGTCAGCTATTTTAAACTCACTATAGCGAAGACTCGACAGTGTTTTATTGGGAGAGAAGTGTTTTCAGTAATACCAGCAAGATACTTTATGCTGTCCGTGAATATTATTCCTAAACAAACCAGTCATTAGTTCTTTATCAATCTGCTGGTTTAAGAACATGACATAATGTGTAAGCTTTGAAAAATTTTAATGCAATAGGAAACTATTAACATTTTTAAGAGTAAGAAGGATTACTCACTATTTAAAATATATAAGGTAGATCTTTCATAATTTTTTAAAAAATGTTGTAACTCCCTCCTGCAACTTTGTAGTCCAATCATGCCTCTTGGTGTAACTATAATTGCTTTTCATACATGTTAAAAATGAAGCCTAAATAGAAATAAAGGGATTTAATATCAAGGGAAATTGTGCCTTTGTGTAAATGACATCTATTCCCATTCTATTCCTACTTACAATCCATAACAGGAAACACAAAATGTTTCCAGCTGTCAAGTCTTGAAATCTCAGTTCAGAAACACTATGATAGTGAAGCAAATTGTTAGTTGATACACATTTTGTTAGCTGATACACATTGACCGTTCCTATTACAAGTTAAAGCAGTTGAAGAGACCAAAATATTTCACCTTCTGATACTCCCTTTCTTAGTAATCTAAAATCTATTAAAGTAATGAATTGGTAATTATATTTTTTTTTTAATTATTATTATTTGTAGTAGTTAGAATCCTATAAATTGAGACAGAAAATTCTCCAACTTCTCTAAAATAAGTCCTGCTCAAACATGGTGCAAAAGAGATGCCCCCAAAAGCTTTCACTCATTAGACTGCAAGAGAAACACTTACATGCACACAGTGCTCCTCTGGCATGAAGGAGGCAGTAAACAAAAGGATAATATTATTCAGTACTGTAAACTCTTCTGTGTCCTCTGAACCTTTGAAAAGGAAAAGACACATTGAGGGCTGGAGATAGTTTTAACCTTTAACTTGTCTGTTTTGCTCACTTGGAGGCCACATGAGATTGAATTGATGTTTCAGGACAGTGAGTTTCTTGATCTCTAGTTTTATGCACGGCAAAGATACCCAGAGCAAATGGCCAGAGGTTCTTTTTCTAGAACACTTCAATTCATGTAATGAACAGCTTTATACTCAGAGCTAAACAGAACTTAGAGTTTGGGTTTCCTCCCTGCCCCGTATCCATCTCTGAATCTATACACGCTGCATATTTAACAGTAGAGTAATTATTAAGTTTCAGCAAAATTCACACAGAGTTTCTCCATGTTTGTAGCTCGTGATTCTGCAGTCTCAGCCAGCTGTGAGATACAGCAGGGCTGAAAAATTGCTTGCTCCTCTGAAAAAGGAAAAAAAGAAATTACATGGATTTATTTTCAGCGGGACAAGCCATCTGCGCTTTCCAGAGCAGCTACCAACCTGAAAGTGGGCAGTAAATAAGCACGTTGCAAATATCGACCGACACATGCAGTGAGTAATTACAGCATCAAGGTATCACTGATCTAAGTGGTAAAAGTTATTGTAGTTAACCCACAGGGCAAAAAGAGCTTTGCCTTTCCATTAACACTGGTTGGTACATTATCTGGATGCATTTAGAAACATGACCCCAGTTAGATCTGGGATCTGTCCCATTTGTTGCAGTTCGGCTAAGATATAGTGTTCTTTCTGCTAGATTGACCTATTCAGCACCTTCTTGTTATCTGAGGTTTGGCACCTCAGCAGTGACCTTGCTGCGGTCTGAGCTCGCCATGGGGTAGTTTTTCTCCTCGGCATTTTGGTCACGGGAGACACTGGAACTCACCTGCGGGGGTAACATTTTCCCACTTGTTTGACCTTTTAAGTAGCATCTTGGAATAAATGTCCTTCTTTTGTTTATCATGTTGCTTTCCATCACTTTCTTTTAACACTCTTTGTTCAAGCATGTGCTTGTTTTCCTGTAATTATCAATTCAGTTTTCTGTTATCCCACTGTTTGGTTTTTTTTATTTACTTGTGAAGATGTTTGAGTTTTTAGGTACAGGCACGCAATAAGTTTGTTTCTTAGCTCTGCTTGTTATCATCCGATTCCTTCTTTTCTATCATATGCCTTGAGAGGTGGTTAACAGGTTGTTTTGTTTTTCTCCTCTTTAGTGGACAATAATAACTTGCTGTTGTGTCTTAATTTCCACATACTTTTGTAAGTGTTGCCTTTGGTTTTCTTCTTTAGCAAACTGCTCGCTCATCTTGTTTCTGAATTAAAATGTAACCATCACTGCTGCTGCTAAATGAGATGCAAAATGAATATGGAGTTTGAAAGCAGGATGGTAATTCTGGTTTGGGTTCTAGTTTCATATATATTCGCTTTTCTTGGTGAAAAATTCCATATGTCTCGCAGATTGGAAAGTTTAAGAAAATAATCCTGGATTACACTGACCAAATTCCACTGAATAGATTAGAGAGAGATTATGTTAATAGTACCTTTAAAAGGTAATGTAGCTATAAAAGCTTACTGAATGGTTTGCTATTGCCATGACATGCAAAATGTTACCAGCTGGATAATATATTTGGCAGACATTTGGCCCGTGTCTGGATTCATATATAAGGTACATGCAAGTTAAAAATGAGCTTTCTGCTGTGGTTTGCATTATGTTAGATATGGAAATTAGACTCTTGGGGAACACTGTGGATGTCTCTCAGATTCAATTCTACTGCCATGTTTATTCTGATCTTCAGAGAGTAGATGTACTAATATAGTTTTCAAGAGACAGACGTTGGTAGTCAAAGAAGAATGAAAAATTGTTATTTCTTGCAGTGATCTTTCTTCGTTGTTGTTCATTTTGAACACGCGATGTGTAAAAGAAAATGTGAACAACTGAATCATATATTAATATATATAATATATTATGTATATGTAATAAGTATATATAATAAGTATTAAAAAGGAGTCCATACCTTGGTTAATCTACTGTCAGGCGTGTGAGATCATGCATATGGATATACATAAACAGTTATACCAGGAAGCACAGTTTGTTTTCCAGACACGTTCCATGCATACAGACAGCCACTGTAAATATATTGGTATGAAGAGTTTTGAAGTTTAATAAGATGCATTATCTAGGGAGAAGCATTAATGAGTATGCTTTGGAAAAATCCAAAACTATTGGGATAAAACACAATGTAAAAGCAGTAAGACACCAGGGGAGAAAAACATAACATGGCAAAAGCTATATGTAATTATATTAACACTAGCCCTCTCCTGTGTTAGTTACTTCTCTTTCACAGCGATACATTACAATTCATTTGCCTTCTGCAAGCTCCTTTTTTGACTAAACTTCAAAGATAACTCCAGCATACGTGCTTGCTTTGTGACCTACGAGATCATAAAGACTTGCTTCCGCTATCTCTTTACCTACAGGAACATTTCTCAGTAAATTCCTGGCAATAACAGTTCTGTAAACTGTTTCTATTTATGATTTTACAATTAACCATTCTCTTAATTTTTATTAATTTTGACATCTTTTCAAATAAGGGTTGTGTGTGTATTTTCAAGGGGTTTTTTGGTAACTTTTGAGGAAAACTGTAAGGCACAGTAAAAATCCATCATTTATAATGGCAAAGTGAGTCACTTTTTTAAAGCCTTTCAACACAGTTTTAAAAACATACATAATTTCTTCTTAGAAGAAAAAACAGTCGTAGCATTTTTAAGGTAATCTGTATATCCAGAGTTAAAATGGCTCTAAAAACATATTTAGTGCTGTCTGTACATTTAAGTGCAGATATTGCCATGCACTCATACTTAGGTGTGGAGTTCACTGAATTTTTAGTGACATATTTCCAGTAGATTATTCTAAAATAGTTATTGAATATAGCATTTTAAAGTGAGTTACTACAAACGGCTTTTGGAAACTGCATGAGCAGTGGCCAGGTCCCATACATGCACAGTCATAGCGAATATGCCCACAGATGGCCAATTAGACATCTAGAACCTCATCCAAAGACCGTGGAAGTCAATAGGAGCCTATGAACTGACATCGATGGATGTTGGACCAAACATCCAGCTAACTGTCAGAGAAGCAAAGCTAACCTTCCTCGAGCACACATACTCACCAGCCACCTTAAACAATTATCCTTAAAGACCATCAATTTCACGGTGTAGTTGCATATAAATTAAATTAGATTTAAAGTTCATCTGGAATCAGTGCTGAATTAGCAAATCTGGATGCTTTGGACAGGCAGCCTGCACAACGTTGCTCACTTGGATCACGGATGCCTGGCCCGTGGCCTGGTTCGTCTCAGGAGAATTTTGCAGAAGAGAAAGTACCACATAACAAGTAATCAAAACATTGGTATAATTGCCAGATGCTGACAGCTTGACGAGAATTTCTTTCTAAGCAGTGTTGCTGTAGTGTATTTTATATGGAAAACTCTGGAGTCCTTCGTACCTAATGAGCTAAGGCCTCTTAAGAGCACAATAAACACGTAGAACTGAGTAACAATGAAAACTGAAGTTCCCTCAGATAAGGTGTATTGGAAACTGCCCTTTTAATGAGCTCTTCCGCAGTGCAGAAGTTAATCTCTCCGAGAAACTTAGTTGTATCTCAATAGACAAACTCAACATGTGGGGGTGTACGGCAGTTTTAGTCAACAGCTGTGTAAGAAACTCACAGAAATGACTTCAAATTTAGCATGGGGAGAAGGGGAATAAATAGCCCAGCATCTGATAAAATGTAAATAGCACCTTGAACAAATTAAATTAATGAATTATTTTCCCTTTTTGAATAGACTCAAATACATTGTGTTATTTTTTTTTTTGGCTTGGAGAGTGAAATACATTGTTTTATTAACATTTAATTTTTCTAATATTACAAGAAAAGTTAATGTCTCATGACCACATATAAAGTATATCCACACAGATTATATCAGAAGTAGAATAAGCATGATTAGACTAGTTACACAAGACTGTTTCAAAGTTTTGAAGCAGCTGTTTCTTAACCACATAAAATTCCAGATAAACTGTGTACATCCAACAAAATGAGTGAAGTATAAGATTAATACACCTATATAGTAGGAAATATATGTTAACATTTTGACTCAATATTAGAAAATGTTAAACACAGGGGTGGCTTGAAGGGTGTCACGTAACAGCCTAAAAAGTTAAATCACAGATGTAGATTTTCCTGGCAGAAGAGACCAGGCTTCACTTAACTGTCTGGCCTGTATGCAAAGTTCCTAAGAAGGAATGGTTTTTTGCACATTTTCGCTGCATGTTTTCCAAATAAAAGAAAGACTTTATACAGCTATAATTACGCATATTCATTCGTAACTGCTGAGGAGTTGAACATTTTGCTCAAGGTACGCTAGGGCTAAATGCAAAATAAATGTTGGAACATTATTTTACAAAAATAGCCCGTACCAAACCAAGTGTCCATGTTTTGGAGAATTATATTTCACCCAATGTTTACAACTGCACCCCTGTTCTACAAACACTGACCTAGTGACATAATTAGGAATTAGTATTAATTGAAATTGGAGAAGGAGGTGGGTAGCTATTCTTTCCTATGATGTCAGATGTGTCGGTATGCCTCTGCAGTTTTAAAATGGTAATTTTTAGGTATGCCTCTGCAGCTTTAGAATGGTACTTACAAGGAAGAGAAAATAATCAAAATGTCTGGAATATACGCATTGAGTCTCTACTTTTACAATATCCCTTACTCCCTTTCCTGTAGGCTGTAAAAAGTTTTTATGAGGAAAATGTTAAGCTTGGTAGTCATATAGTTATACTAAAGATTATAAAAGTCATTCTTCCTGAGTACAAATAGAAAAACATAACAAAGATGAGTGGAAGCTCTTACGGTTTTGTTGTTTGTTTCTTTTGAATCTGAACCTGTGGTTTTTTAATGACAAAAAAGACAAATGACAGAAGCCGGGCAGCTCACCTCTCTCTCTGTCACAGGCTCACTGCAGCGGTATAGCAGAGGTTGTTTCCCAAATAAAGCTGACATAAGGCTGCGATAACGTCATGTCAGCCTAGTTAAACAAAAGACAGAGAAGGGAAATAGAAATGAGAAGGAATTATGCAGGGAAATAAGAAGACATACATGAGAGCCTAAAAGGAGGAACATAAGCTTCAGTAAGTGCTGAAGCTCAGAGTTCAGCCCAAAGCAATGTAAGCAAGGACCAGTGCAATAGACCAAAACTGGGGCATCTAGAGGTCCGTTTGCACTACAAAAGAAGGTATCTTAAATGGATTAATCAGTTGGAAATTAAATTTTGACATAATTTTGAGACAACTGAGTTTATAGCTGCTTTAAATCGGTGTTTCTAGACTTTTAAAATGATCAGCTCATGTTAAAATAATAAATAACTGTTCATAACTTTTTCTAACCTTTTGGTTTTGACTTTTATGGCTGGTTTCTGCCTGAAGGTGAATTTAGCCGTTCATGGAGGAAAGGTTACTTAGCATGGATGAAGTGAGAGACCACTCTAGACATTATGAATAATAGACATATGAAATAGTGATTGTCATGTTAATGTTATATCTAACCTACATACTTGCTTTACATAAAATTGTCAGAATGCTCTGGGTCATGAGCTAATCATCATACGCTTTCCTACGATATCCTGGCTCTGTTGGAAGCGTGTGGATTCTGCAGATTCAAAGACAGACTGCAGTTTTGTTTGGCACCAGAGTTAAATTGATCAGTGAGACACTCAAGTGCTGTTAAGAATCAAAATATATTTGTATTGAACTTTGAGCACGGGATTAGATTTAGCCTCTAACAATACAGGGCTAGGCATATCTTCTATTTGCAGCTTCCCAACACGTATCGTGTATAGACTCCAGTGAGAACTCTACACAGATTCTTATACTTGGTTATTTTGCAATTGGAAGTCCCTCATCACTAATGAACACGTCTCATTTACATTAAAACCACATTTTATTCTCTGATCATCATCTATCTCTCAATTCTGAGTTAACCATTAATTCTGAACATAAACCTAAAAGAGATGTCTTTCACGATCGGGACAGAACAGATGGATGGAGCAGAGTTTATGACTTAAATGGGAGAAACCCTAGACCGTCATTCTCCATGGGAAGGCCACAGACAGTATTTTGGATGGTTTTGGTTGGGAAAGCTGAATAAAGGTGAAAACAGTAGCAGAAAGAAAGGGGATCGTATCAAGCTTTAGGGTCACTAAATTTGACATAAACACTGAATAAGGAACACAAGAAAAAGGATGAATTTCAGAGATATGATGGAATACAAGGCAGTAAGACAGATACAGGCTGAAAGTCTGAATTCAATATAAGAAGAATCAGCTGGACTTGCTTTTAAATACTTATTATAGGATGAGTAAGCCAATTTTATTTACAAAACCCAAAGTGTATGTGGAAGGAAAAAGATAACAAGGGAGCATTGTTTTAAATGGAAATAAACCCCAAGATGTGATAAAATCAAATGGTCATATACTGAAATAAATTAATTAGAAGGCAAACTTACTTTTTGCACTTTGAACTCTGTTTGCTACATCATTAAGTTGTCTGATAAACCCTTTGAAGGAACTGAAAAGTTGAAGATGGAAAAGAAAGTGAATGTGTTTGAATATATAACTATTGTTACATGTAATAGAGTGTTTCTAATATATTTGGGATTGTTTTCTCATCTCACAAGTAGTCTGCATTTCTGTTATCATGCTATTTCTTTTTCATAGACATAAATGTTCACAAAAACATTGTTCTAATGAGGTCTGACTTAAAAACCAGCAGGGATCCTCTTTAGTTGTAAAACTCTCCGCAGTAGTTTCTATTGCCGTCAGTTAGCATCTAGCTCCTCAGCAGCAAACGAGCATGGTGTAACTTTGCTGTTCTGCTCTCATAACTTCTGTACGTGTTGATACATTTCAGCCAAATATGACAAAAAAGTAAAGGCCACAGAGTTGTGCAGTTTCTGCCAGCTTTGTGAGAAGGGACCACAAAGGGGAAGACTATGTGTGGTGCCAAGAAATCCCAAGTCTCCACAAATCCAGACTTCATCGGTTCTGTGCAATACATTTGCAGAAATACGTAAACATACAAAATAAATGAAGACTGATAGGTTTTAAGTGACAGGTGACGTGAATCAATACTCTGGATAAGATTGAGTTCTGTGGCCATGCACTGCTCTTCACTAAAATCTTTCCTATTATTTTTTAGGAAACAGTCAGTTCTAGGAAACTGTTTAAACAGTCTTAATAGGTCAAGAAGATACTCATTCTTCTGATGCATCTTCTTTAATTACAGTGAAGTTCCTGCCTCCCTGATTCATGCTGTCTCTGAAGAGAGAACCGACTGCAGAACCGACTGTCTGCAGGTATTTCTAGGGAAGAACTCTCATGAGCACAGCTCTCTCCACAGCTTTTCCCTAAATAGTTCCTACTAATACAGTCCTCACTAAGCAAGGGCAAGGGAGGTCAAGTTGCTTTATATATGTGGTCTATACATGTTAGTTGTACTCTGTTTCACCATTTTGTAATGCTGCTCAAGTTGGTATGTATACCATCAAAATTTAAGGCCAGATTTAATAACTTTACTCTGATTCACAATACCTTTAATTATTGAAACTAATCTCAAAGTAAGAAACTGTTCAACATAGTAGATGGTGACATAATCTAACAGTGATGTTTCAATCTAAAGCACGTGCTCACGTAGCAAAGCCAAATTAAGGACATAGATCCCTCTGGAAACACGTGGTTCACTCAGCGCTCTGAATTAGGCAAGAGTTTCCTGTGAGCGTCTAATTAGCACCACATCATGAAACATGTGTGCAAGCACTTTATATTAATTTTTGCAATAAGTCTTCCTTCTGAGATTCTAGGGAACATAACTATCTAAAGCTGTAAGTATTGTTCTTGAGAAAATAAACAGTAACTAGTGTGACGGAGAACAAGATCCGTTGTTCAATTTAAATTAATCTAATAATTTTTAACCCTACTTTCTATGTTCTAAATTTTTAGGCTTATTCATATCCGTAAGAAAGTGTTTATGTATTCAGGCTTTTAAGCTTTCAAAGCTCTCAAATGTCTGGTTCATAAATTACAGACAACACAGCATCAAAGAAAAGGGGAGAAAGCAACAAGTCTTTAGAAGAAAGGCTTTACTTTTTGAATTTTAAGATATACTCCCAAATCAAATATGTTTTATCATCACAAAAATATTTTATCCTTAAGTTTATTTCCTATGTTAAATTATCAGTTCTGTCAGCAGAATAGGATGCAGATGAAGGAATGAAGACAGGAACAGAATAAAGGAGTCCGGAGGCCAGGAAGAAGAACTATGAAGTATATTTAAAATATGCATATATTACTTTAAATGATGTAAGATGAATAGTGTAGGTATTCCCAGACTGATTTTTGTATTAAGGAAGTGAATACTGACAAGATATTCCTTATATCTAAAGGGCAGAAACTGGCTTAGTCACAGGTTACAAATCTTCTCTGATTGTGCTGCATTTGAAGATTATACTACAGTATGCTTCAGTGTACCTCAGAATGTTTTAGTGGTGTACATCACTATCATTGATTAGACATGCTTTTCTCAAACTAGGCTTAAGAATGACTATTATTCTGTCTTGATGCAGAGCTTTCACGTGTGTGGGAGGTAGGCACCAGATGATCGTTTAGATACACAGTGATGCTGCAATGCAAATATTTAAATAGACTGATAGAAGAGTGTAAAATAGCAAGTTAAAGATATTTTTTTTCCTTAGGTCAACTAGAAGTCTATTAAAGATGAATCTATTAATATAAAACCAGCAAATACTGATTGCAGTAGAAAATAGACTGGTAGCTGCTGTACAAATATTTTATTATACATTAACACCGAGCAATTAACATGAATAAGTTTTACTGTAACTACCCCAGTCCCGCGCCAGTTCTGTTCAGCCAACACATAAGCGACTATAAAATGTAAATTGGGTTAATCCAACTGAAGACGGGGATGTCCAGAATGAATGGAAGTGGCAACCAAACAATTTATAGTGGAATGAGACAGTTTAAAACTTAATTTTAAAAGACACTCTTTCATGCGGAAAGATTTATTAAAATGTTAAAACGGCATTTGAGCAGGTATGGAGATTGATTGACAGAAGTACGCTCTTTTTAGTATGCAACTAACTTAAATCCAATTACGTTGAAGTAGAAAGAGAATATTAAGTATCTTGTTAAAGTAGCTAAGTTATCAGGCAGAAGTGAAAGGCAACAGTGGCGATGATGTGAGGGAGCTGGCATAAAGCTGTGAATCTGTGGGGGCTGGAAAGGAGACGAGAAAACATAAAAGCAACCTGAATTGAGTAACGAAGAAGTAAAGAGTAAATCTAATGTGTCACCTGCACAATATAAGATAGTTCTCCCCAAAAGGACATATATGTAGAACCTGGAATAATATCTGAAGTGGTGTTTGGGCAATGACAAATCACAACAGTCTATATTACACCTTTTTCAGCGTGTTTTTTTGCTTCCAGTTCAGCCCCCCTGGGGGTGCAGCAGGCCAGGAGCACAGGGAGCTGTACCTGGGTGGCAGTCCCGGTGGCAGTCCCTGCAGCGAGGGTGCTCCAAGCCGATTTCTTCTGAGGTGCTCTAGGAAACGCACCTTCCCTCTCTCTCCTCCCCAAAACCAGGAGCAAACCAACCTGCTTATTCCATGGGGGAATGCTCATATGGAGTCTCACATTGACTCAGTGTGTGAGGGAAGTCAATTACCTATCTTTTTTCCTTTTTTATGGGCTTTGTTTTGTCTTCTAGACCTTGATATCAGGAATACACATACTCATTGCCAGAGAAATCTTCTGCATCTGTGGGCTCTGATGAAGAAGGGCTGAACCTTCAGCATGTTCCATCAACTTTTCTTTCTTCCACCTTTCAGTGTCTCCCTCCTTTAACTGGCTGCATCAGTATGGCACAGGCCTTTTCTATTTCGTCTCTGCAAGTCCAGAAATACTGAGAGAAACCTATCACTGAGAGAAAGCCGCTCAATTTTGTCAAGAAAACACCTCAGTCCCAAACTTCCTGTTGATGCAGAAGAAAGATTTGGTCAGCAGTGCCAATTTGCCAGCACTGATGCATTTTGTCTCAGTGCTTAGCAAAACCAGCAAACCACAAGCAGATTTATTTATTTTCTTTTTCCTGGAAAAAACGCTGGTTTCCCAATGCAAAGGCTGATGCTCCAACTTCCAGGGGTAATGGCTCAGGGCAGCCCTGCTGCCTCTAACGTGTGTTGACAAGGCTGATAGAGTTTGTGAGTGTGAGATGGTGCCGGGAGGTGCGTCGCCACGCAGCCCCATGGCGTTGGGGCCCTGCATGGTGTGACCCCATTGGGGCTGTCCCCCCCAGCAGGACATGCTGTCCCCAGCATCTCCAGGTACCTTGCAGGCTGCTCAGGGCTTCACGGTGGAGGGCATGTTGCTGTTCTGATTGGCTTTAGAGAATGGAATGGGTTAAAAAAACCCAGTCCAGTACATTTCTTATAGCCACGTATAGCATCAGTCAGAACAGATTCTGAGTGGTTTTAAGAAATTTATTTATAACAAGAGCTGGATGTGAGTTTTCCATTGGAATTTCCCAACAGAAAATGTAGCTTCTGGAAAACTGATTTCTGTGAGAAGCTTTTTATAATGCCAAAAAATATATTTTCCTTTCAAAAATTAGCATATACTTCATTTTAATTTTTATATGAGCCAAAGCAGAGAATTTTAATTTAGTACAAGGACTTCAAACAACAGGCTGCATTTTCTTATGGTACATGGATTTCCTTATGAGGCACGTAACCCCTCTAGTCCCATCCTTCATACAGGGCAGCATCCCTGCAGTGCTTTATCTTCCGTAATGTCACTTATAGTGCAAAGTTTGATGAGCATATTATCTCACAGAGTAAGGAGGGGCGCGGGTGGTCTGGCTCTACAGAACCTATTGCACATTAGGTGCACCACAGGAAAATGAAATTTTATTTCTTAAGTGATTCACATCACAGCGCTTCAGGCCATTCCAACAAATCAGAATGAAACATTGCAGTTTTAGGAATGCCAAAATATTCATTTTCAAAACTGCAGTGAACAGTCTGGATCATATGGGACCCTATAATATGAAACAATTTTTTTTTTTCTCTCTAGAACAGTTCAAAATAAACTTGCACTAATTCAGGGTGTGAATGAAATGGTTATCATTGGAATGTTTTTTGGGTTTAAAATATATTTTTATTGGTTTTAATTCACTTTCACTTGTGGTCATTTATTATTATTCACTTACAAAATATTTAATTTCAAGAATGGTTCATCCTGTTAAACTGTCATGTGAATAAACTGAACTTCCATGTGATGGAAATGAAAATAAACTTTAAAATATGTTCAAAATGATTCTGGTTACGAGACAAGCTTTTCCAACATCTTTTCCTGGGTTTATTTCAGTCCCACCCTCCCAAAAAAAGAAACCAAAGAAAAGCAGATCACATATTAGTTAACAGATTACAGAGAAAAAAGATTTTAAACACACATCCTGATTCCTCATCATGGTAATTACCATAAAAATACAGGTCATATACAAATACAGAATTTCTGTGCAATGCCAGCTTGCTTGTTCCGACTTCATTTGAGAAGTTTTGGATATTTTATTTATTTATTTTTCCCTAAAAGGTAGGGACATTAAGATAAATTTGAAAGGATTAGATCAGTGAAGAAATGAAAGGAAATGAAATTTTAAAAAAGGAAAGGAAATGTTGGCATAATGAGTCGAAATTAATAGTGTAGCCATTCATTTAGGGCATATGGCAAAAACTATGATTGTGTTTCTGTGTTCAAGTTTGTTTATTTTGTGATGCTATTCTAGTGCCTACTTCTTTTTCCATTTATGCTATATAATACATTCACTTTTAAACTTATTTTAAGTCCTAGCTTACGTTTTAAAACATAGCTTCCATGTTTACTTTAAAGTAATGTCTATTTTCAATATAGGCCCCTAGCAACCAGCAAGGCAAAGTATATATAAGATTACTTTTTGATAAGCTTGCAAACGCCAGTAGATGTTAGTGAATAAATCAGCTAGTAAAAATATATTTTACAAGTGTTTAAATTATCTGTGAAAAAGATTAAATAATATGTTCAAATTCTATACTACTTCTAAGATTTTTTTTCACAGTTAGATTTCAGAAAGTCCTGCCAAATGAAATCTATAGAGTAGGACCAAAAGTCATCTTCTTTCCATGAACTAATTGTTTAAATACATCATTTCTGTTCATCAAAAGGTATATTTCCCCATGGCTTACATTTATTTAGAGATCTTCTAGTAAGTTCTAGTCCGTACTTATAGGTATTGTTTAACTTTTTCCCAGAGAGTATCTCAGCTATTTAGAGAGACTGTGGGGAGAGGGAGGGGAGGACAAGGTGGAGAAGAGCCGCAGAGACTGCATACTGTTCCTGATGTAATAGAGGCGAAATTTAATTAAAATACACCTGCTGTATGCAGTCTGCCAGAACTTAGTTATATGAAGTGGCAGATTCTTATGGATGAGAATGGCTATTCTCCCTATTTTTAGCTGGGTAAAGCATAATAATTCAAACCTGTCCATTGTCCTTTAAAGTTCGGAGCCTCACCATTTGTCACAGCCAGGCTTAGGAAAGGTGTTGTGTCACAGCACACAGCATTGAGGGAGCTTCATTTAGACCCTCTGTTTTAAGGAGCTTCTTAGTTCTTAAAGTACAGACAGGCTAAACTAATGTCCACGTCTTGAAACAGGGTGAATAAAAAGGCTCTTTGAGTATCCTGAACATGTCATCAGCAACTTCCAGAAAAAAAAAAAAAGTGAGGATTAATTCATTATTTGACTTTTCCCTTCATAACACCACACACTTTTCTTACTTGTCTATTTTATTTGCTGGAGGTCTGATGTCTCTGCTTTTTAGGTCAGGTGACACAAGACTAAGATCGCTTTTAAGTCTTTTGATGTTAAAGGTTACCCTTGGCTAAGTTCGGTGCGGCAGTGATAATCAGCGTGTGTGATAAACTCCAATTTGGTGGATACGGCAGATGCTGAGTTAAAAACTTCTAAAGCACAAAGGATGAGGACTGGACAAGGACTGGATAGGACTTTCAAGCGTTGTTCACAAATATCTCCTTCTCAGTGATTTTCCTACCCAAATCTTATTGGCATCAAACCCAGGAATGAAAATCTTTGGAGTATGCTCCATTGCCAGGTTATTTTTAGCTAGTATCTTAGGAGACTAGAAAAATAAGTGATGTGTAATAGAAGGGGGCAGGAAAGGACATAGCAAAAAACCCCTTAGTAACTTGTTAAATGGTATTACTTTACATATAAACTTACCTGGCATAATGCAGAATATGCTAATATTTTTCATATATAGTTGAATAAGCACTCTTTCAACAGTTCATATACCTTTGAAAATAACTAATAGCAATCTAAATAGCTAACATTTATGTCTGGAACAAACTACAGAAGAGAAAAATGCAGTTTAGCAACGGTAATGCACTAGTAAAGTATAAACGAATTGTCAGGTCGTTGCATAAACAATGTTAATGAGGCAGTGTACATCTTGCTGTGATACTGGCCTTAGGTGGAGTCCAAATATCTTTCGCGTTAACATATCAACTGGAACTCCAGTCCAGTAGGTACATCTAGAAAAACCTCAAGCAATGATAAGTAATGGCTACTTTGCTTAGCCTCTTCTTAATGCCTGCTGGAGAAAAGTATGATAATAAGAAAGTAACTCCTCCCCACCTCCCCCATGTCTTGGTACGGTGGTGTAAGTCTCTAAAAGAAATAGGGACTTAAGAAAACTACATTTAAAAAGAAAAATCTTTCAGATTAAAACCAATAATGAAGTTTTCATATGGTTACCAGGATCAGGTAAGGGTCAAGTGTCATATTTTTGCCCGGCACCCACCCCGGCCCCAAACCTGTGCCCTAGGTTAGATTTGTAGGCTTCCCTGTATAGTGATGCAAAGAGACGGTGCCTGTTTTCTTCTATAGAATATAGCTGTAGTATTTTCCATCCCACATGTAACTGAAGCCTCTTTTAGGTGACAATTTATCCATTGCAAGAACCTAAATCCCACTGGCATGTGCTATTCTTTTATTAATCATCTCTCCTTTCCTTGGTAATCCATGACTACTCACCATAACATTGGACTCATCGGACTCACCTGCCAGAGTGACCCAAGGGTTAGATCTTGCCATTAAAAGCAATTAACAGTTGCTTTTACAGTTCTATCCAGTTCCACTCACCAACTAATATGTTTAGATTTGAATTTACTTCTTGATTTAAGATGTTCTGATACTGTGAAAATCTTAGACTAATCTGGTCTCTAGAGATCCTTCAGTGAGATGAACAGATAATAATGTAATGAAGTGGAAATGGAATAATACACTTCTAATTAAATCTTGATACAAGCTCAGTTGTCTAGAAAAAAATCCTTTCTAAAGCACATTATTTGGTGACTTAGACTTTTTCTGTAAGGTGGCATTATCCTAACACAGAGTATTCCTTATGTGGTTACTACATTTGTTCAATTATTTCCCTACAGGCAAAAATCTGTCAGCTTGATGGAAGACACGGCATGAAATCTCACAGTAAACCTCATATGATGTAAAGAACAATGCCCTCGTCGCTATTAGAGACGAGGTAAATCCCAAAGTTGGAAAATAAAATGCAATGGAAGAGGAGGTGCTAATCCATGCCTAAAGGTTGACTAGGGTCCTTGCTTCAAAGACAAGTCCCAGAAAGATCAATTGGAAACACAAGGCTCTGTGGAGAGCTTAAACCAGTTTATTGGCTGTGGAAGGGTCTAGCAGTCAAGGATTGTTAGGAATGTAAGAAAACCCAGCCTTTTCTTTTGTTTTCCTGTTTCAATACACAGTCTTTCCTTTAATCTGCAGAAAACAAACAAAAACCCAAACAAACTAAGCTAAAACTACTTTGCCAGTGCTGTCCTGCATACCAGAGTTTCTCCAGAGGCAATACAGAGTGGTGGATTTATTAGGAGGGATGTGCTCTGCGGCCAGAGCATCTCTCTAGTCATACCCATCACAGTACATGTGTTCTGAGCATGCAGGTGGGACACTGAAGTTTTATGTTAAATTGCAGTCTAGATGGGTCTAACCAGACCTATCAACTTTATATCAAGGAAACATTGTTACAAAGCTCTAGAAAATTGACAAATCAAGCTTTCATATACCTATTGTTAAAAGCACTTCTTCTGTTAGAACCAGTAAGTTAGTCTTGACCACGCTCCGCAGGTTACTCCTCTCAGTGGTGTTAGACCAGTTTATCCTAGTTCAGGATCTGCCCCTGGTTTCTAGAATAGGTTTCTAGATTTCTTAGCCTGATTTAGACTTCCAGATTGTAGCAGGCAGGCAATCAGGTTTTTTTTTTTGCAGAGAATGCTTTCTGTGTATGTATTATACAGCATGGGTAATTAGAAAAAGGCCTCTGAAAGGACAAGTACCAGATACAGAAAACATGGATAGTTCCTCATATCATAATTACCTGATTTAAAAACAATCTGCACTGGTCAAAATGGGCACTATAAAACCTCTTCCAATAGGAACTGCTTGTTGATACCTGCTTCTTTTTTACAGGTGAAAGAGAAAAGACCTCTAACAAAATGTATTAATACAAATCAGAATTGCTAGAATGCTTGCCTTTCCTTGACCACACATAAATGTTCTTCTCAATTGGCTCCAAATCAAAGCAGCAACTACTTATCCTCAAGATCTTAAAAAGCTCTGGCTAGACATTTAATAATGCATCTCCATATGATGCTGAAATCTCGTTCAGAGAGGAAATAAGACTAGATAAAGTTTAACGTGAAAAACCNTAAGATCTTAAAAAGCTCTGGCTAGACATTTAATAACGCATCTCCATATGATGCTGAAATCTCATTCAGAGAGGAAATAAGACTAGATAAAGTTTAACGTGAAAAACCTAACTATGCAGTTTAGGGTTATGACAAGAAGTTGTTGACATGTAAGGCACATGAATACTGATTATGCCCCCTTCCCCACTGGAGCAGGGATTAGGGACGGTCCTGCAACCCCTTGTGTGACAAAGACCCCTAAAGGTGAGGCTGTGGGCAGCTCTAGAAGTCTGTCATTTTTGTTCTCCTGTGTTCACTGCGATTTGAAAATGCCATTGGAAGCCTCATCAAGGACACATTGCTGGGAAAACAGCTAAGTTTCAGAACAGAACACCAAATGTTTGTTATTGGAAAGGTTTTCTGCAAGGTTTTGATCAACTCCTGATTGCCTTAACAGAAATCAAACCTTTGAATAATGCTAAGTGAATATTTTTAACATAGGATAGTAATGCAAGGTTGGGAGATGCTAGCAAAGGATGACTCCTAGCCATTCCTAGAAGAGATGTGCGTTGAACTGTTCAACCATGAGCTGAAACTGCCAGGCTACTTCTCCAATGGGTGGTAGTTCTTAAGCATTCCCTTCTTCCACACCCTTTAAAGAAACATTCCTATTGGATTTGCACATATGGATGGTACGCTCAGACACCACCTCAGTCTGGCACATGATTGTGTTGAACATATGAAACTATTCCAATACACACCAAAAAAACCCCAGCTAAACAGGATGCTTGTTGTCCTGAGGAACCAGGGTTAAAGGGAGCGTCCTGAAGGACATCAGAGTTCTTTTGCGTTGTAGGTCCTGAACTGAGGCAAATGTGAAGTTTTGTGTATCAGATACAGAAACTACGTTCAGAACGTGGCCGCTGGTATGAATCATTCCGTGCAAGCAGCACTGTTAGCACGTTTTTAATAGAGGACAGAGAGCTGAATGCTGTACATGAAATTTGGTTGTGCCAATACAGATGAGCAAAACTCATAATGATGGAGAGGAATGTCTGTGAATAAAGATTAAGTAGAATTTGACCCACAGTAACAAATGAGGGACAAAAGTGTACAAATTTTAATAGATGATGCCATTTGAAAGGGTTTATTTAATTCATTACAATACTTATTATTCATGTTTTTTAATATTCAAAATAGTATCTTGATTTATAGCTTAATCTATGATAATAAAAACAGAATTCTTAAACAGTTCCTTTCTCTTCTCGCAAGAAAACCTTCATATGCCTTTATTATCAGTGATAGGAAATTTCATTTCCTGAGCCAGCCAGAAATCTCTGTTGAATTTTCTACAGCTGATAACTCGAAACCATTCTTTTCATTGCAAGAAGCTGCTTCTTCATGTCTGAGATACTTTTTTGCCTGTCTTCACTTGTCTCCTGCAATTATGGTGATTTTTTTGATAGAAGATCCTCTTTGTTTCCTGGACATATTTGGTACAATGTTCTCACAGATTAGCTTTTCTAAAAGTGTATTTAAAATTTCAGTTTCCACAGAAAATAAATCCACCTATCTATGCAGTTTATTAAAATATTCTCCCTTCTCCCCTTCATCCTGAAAGAGATATTTTGACTGAGTTTTTTAGATTTTTGGTTTTATATTCCAGGGCCTGTATTTGCAAAATACAAAAAGTTATTTCTGTATATTAAAAAAAATCTAATAAAACTGCCTCCCCTTTGTCAATATATTGATACTTCTCCCTGTGCTCTGTACATTTCTAATGCCTTACAGAATGTGATGAGAGAGCAATCGCCTGAAATATATTATTTTTCCTGCTATGTAGGAAAGCATTCAAACATAAGACTGGTGTGAGCAAGAAAAGGGTTTGGGAAAAATGGTAATAAATTAAAAGTCAGACTAATGGAAGTTATTTTTTCCTGAAACAGAGGAAAACCGGTATACAAACGTTTTCTCAAAGTGATAATTCCTTGTGTGCTCTCTTCCAGGGAAACCATATGTGTATATTCTCTCTTATTCAGAGCAGACTTAGTCACTGAAGACTACAGCTTAATGACAGTTAAAATCAACATATGTTTTGAAACTGAACATTTGGTACTTAGGACTGAAAATATAAGGCAGACTGGAAATAACTAACATTATTTTAACTACTTAGATAAGCAACATTTCTGGGTCCTTCTTACCGATTGAATTTTAAATGCTGTTTTGTAGAGAGGAATAGTTTTATGAAGAACATGCGTCTATTACTTCATATGCACATGTCTCTGGAGTTTCAGACACTCTTCGTTTTAGCCTCCTCAAAGGATGAGAAAATCAGTCTGAGATCTCTGTCTTCTAGTTTGAGTTCTTTTAGTTGAATACTAAATAAAATGTTATTGCTAACAGTGCTTTAAAAAAAAAATACCAGCCACTTTGTCAAGAGACTTGCCTATTTTTATGATTATTGGTGAAACATGTCCCAAGAAATCTTATTTGATTTAACCTCAAGAGACAAAGGAAGATAATACTTGGTTTTCAGAACCTTATAAGAACTGGACATAATCTTGGTACCAAAACCCTGAGCACAATCTCGGATAGTTAAAGAACTTTAGTATCAAAATCCGCGAGCGAGTCTAAGGTTGACAATAATTAGAGTTTTTGAAGATCCAAAGTTGATCTTGGGTGAATAATTCCAAAGCAACTCAATTCTCAGAAAGCTCCCTTGAAAAAATAGTCATATCAATTCCAGACCAGTATGATAGAGATAGATTAACAGATTTCTTTTGAGAGACATATTATAAAGTGCTTGGGTTCTGCAAAGATGATGGCTGAAACACTGCATTTCAATGAGGGTTTGTAGAAACCCAAGGAAAGCAAAATTTGTAGGAAGTTCCATTTCCTCTTTTTCCATGTCTGGAATAGAACTTTTGCTATACAGACAAAAGTCAGCAAGAAATAGACCATTTTTTTAAACTGCTTTGGACCAGACTTATTCCCCGAGGCAGCCAGTTTTAACACAGTAATGATGATTGTACTAGATCAATAGCTTTGGGAGAGCCACTCTCAGAATTATAGTCATTACATATGTTAAGCAACACTCCCTTTGAGATGATGAATAGCAAACAAACAAGGAGCTAATAAAATGACTGCCCTCCTTAAATGAAAAAGAAGCCCAAGTGTGATCCCATTAGAAAATAGATTAAGGAAAAGGTAATGAATATAGGTATAACAGCAAATAGATCTAAGAAAGTCTTTTGAAAGAGAACTTTATTCTTTTTTTGTAGAGGAGGGGCAAGGCAATGACTGGTATAGATGACAGGAGGAAGAGTTTGCTGTACTCCTGCCTGACCTGGTTTGAGGTAAAACAGAACCCATTTTTTGTTCAGTAATTTTACTTTGCAACTCAGCCTCTTCTAACTAACCGAACTTTCTAAAATTAACGGCATATTGTGCAGAAACTGTTCAGAAGTGATAAGACCTGAGTAGTTGTAATTTATGCCAAGGAATGGTATGAAGAGAGGCTCTTGCTTATACTTATTGCTATAACACCCACGATGAGCTCACTTTGGTGTTTGCCCCATCGGGGGGTCGGAAGTGGGAAAGTGTAGAGGGGTTCCACCTGTGGGGAAGAGTGGACAGGACAGGTGAGCCAAAACTGACCAACAGGGTATTCCATCCCATCTGCCCCATGCTCAGTATAAAAGCTGAGGGATCAAAGGGTCAGCCTTCTTTCTTCAGTAGCTGGCGTCTGAGGAGGACTCTGTCTGGACATCTGCCTTTGATTCCGATCCATGCATTCCTGAATCCAGATCTGGAAACCAGTTCCCATCCGTTGCTGTGTCTGGTCTAAGACCAGTGGTGATATGATCGTCATCCTGGGAGCTCGATACTGATTTTGTAGATATTGTATATATTTCATTATTTTCTTTTTTATTATGTTATTATTTTATTAATATTTTAATTAAAGTAGCTTAGGTTTTTTCTAAACTCATAAATCTCTTTCTCTCTCTCCTTCCTGTCCTTGAAGAGAGAGGTGGGGCAGAGCATCTGTCGTTCATTTTCATTGGCTGATCCAGCCCAAACCATGACATTGCCCATTGCAGCAATGGCAAAATCGTTACCTTGCAGTCATTTTGCACAGTTGTCTGAAAATGTGATTACCACCTACAGCTATAGACATACCCTAACTTCTTTTGTTGTTGTCCTTCCACCCAGGGATCACTCAAAAACCTTAAATAACCTGCTGACAGGTTCAGTCTTTTGACTTTTTTTGTACAAATATAGTAACATCATAGCATTTAGACATTTTTCAAATTATTTCAATGTTGGTTTCCCCCTCAGGTTTTTGTGCAGCTCTTCCATTTTTATGAAGTAATCCAAGGTGCCCCTTTGTCTCGTGAGACACTGTAAATCTCAGTTCCTTGGTTCTTGATTTCATACTTTCATCATTTGGAGTCCTTTGTTGGGAGGAATATGATGTTGATAGCTTCTTCTCCCTCACTTCAGGATCTGACTGGGGCTGTTACATATTTGCTAGTGTACTATTACACTATGCTCTTTCTGCATTGGTCTGCAACTTCACATTATGTCTGATTTTATGACTTATGTTTTCTTTTACATATATGAAATGCGATTCCTCTGATGTCTTTATTCTCCTATCCCTAAAACCAGTTTTTCCATCTTTAGGTTTGCATTTCTTTAGCTGACCATTTCTGAGTTGTTTATAGCCATGGGATCTCAAGTGCCAGACTATGCTGAAGGCAGCATGAGTTTTTTCAGGGAGATGAATAGTCTTAAACAAGTTTTGTCTCTAGACCAAAGCGCCTCTCACTCTACCTTATATTTGCTAAGAGTGAGCTCATAGATTTGATCGGCTTTTCCTGGAACAGCTCAAAAGTCCCATGTGAAAACTTCAAACTAAAAAATCACCTTCCTATAAGGTTTAGTCAGAAACTATATTCTTCACTAGCAACTATTCTCACACAGCTCCTTTGATAGTTTAAGATGTTTTAAGAGATTTCTGGCTGCTTCTGTGAAAGTCTGTTGTGCAAAAACTCTTCCCAATACCCTCGTTTTGTGGAACAGATTTCATATTTTTATTCCAACTAGGTATCTTGTCCCCATTTTCATTAAAAACAAACTACTTAAAGGTACATGGAAACTGTTAATTCTGAAGGGCTGGCCAGCCTCACACCTCTTGACCCTGGGAGGGTCAAAGTAAGCTAGGCACAACAACATGTGAACAATTCCGTGCTGTAAAAAACCAGAAAAGTATTATCATCAGCAAAAGATTTGGATAAGCACAGATAGGGAATAGATTAACAGTTCTGTAGGCAGTCCCTGCTGACATATAACATCCTCTGATAAACTTCAGGAACAGGCAGTGTTTGTCAGATGTAATAAATTTCTCGTAGGGAAAGTCATGTTTTGACTCTAATTATACAAGCGCCTATGATACATCTGATAACTGGTGTCCGTCTATTTCACAACAGAAAGATGGGATTTCTATTATTGATGACAGAATAAAGCCACAGTGTTGAGAAAGGGTGTGGTGAATACTGCCTGACAATTAAATTACAATAATAATTTGTAAAATAATAAATAATACTAAAATCCATTTCTGGACACTGAAAGAAGGTACACATTGCAGTAGTTAGGTCACCGAATTGAAAGAATATAAACACCGATGCTCATGCCTGCTTTCAAGTTAAATTTTTATATTTACTTTGTTTTTATATCTCTGGTTTATAATACATGACTAACATGAGAAACAGATAGTAACATTTTTATGATTCTACTATCTGTCTCCTGGCTGTGTCCTAAGCTGTACACTTTTGTTGCGTTTCTTTATAGACCCCAGCATCTTCTATCCCAAAACAAATGGAGTCCTCCTGGTTGCTCTCTAGTTTGGTATTTACACTACTTTTTTGGAAAAGGAAGATGGATGGACTTGAATCTCTTTAAGTCAGGAATAGCCCTAAACCAGCTCTTCTCTTTGGAGAGTGATCTGGTTTTCAGACAGTTATGGAAAATTGAGTACCACTTCCAAGTCCTCCTCTGGTTACTTCTCAGAAGAAAAGGATGAGTGACCCAATCTTCTGTAGGTGACCTAATATTTTGTAACACATTGGTAAGCATGGGAGAGAGAATTCCAGAAACATTCTTTTTTCTAGCATTGCCTACTGATTGGCTGAGATCTATGTCAATCCCATTTTCACCACCACTACTACTACTACTTCTCAGTTATCTAGGAAACAATAATTTAACTAAACAGTGTTGACTGCCTCATCTGTCATAGGTATTGTAACACTGATTGCTGCAATTATTACTAGTTTGTGACTGTGGACTTTATGGCCTGCAAAACAGAGCAGAACAATTCAAAATCTGTTCCTCCTTTTTAATATGTTCCACAGAAAATAACTCATAGGGCTCAGAAATATATTAGTGCTATAGATGATAAATTTTTCAATGTCATGTAAAAATTTGTTTTCATTACACAGTTTATATGTGTAATAATTTCTAGAGTCTTTTTTTCCTCTGTTGATTAAGAAATGAAAACAGTTTTATTTCAGAACTTGCCAGGATGAATTCTTATTTATATTCTGAAATATAAATAAATACATTACTTTTGATTTCTAAGCTAAGGTAGATCAGATATTCTAAAGATATTCAAGGCAGAAGAGATATCCAACTGAAAAAAAATAATCTGATCTTCTCATGGATGTTTGTTATAGTCCATTAACTTGCCTCATTCTCAGCTTGTTATTTGATGTTCCTAATCAACATGAACTTCAATTTCCACTTGAACTTTAATTGTCAACAGCGATCTTTGTTCATAACATTTAGTTCTGTAAGTATGTATTCATGATAATTGAATACTTTTTTGTTATCCAAGCACTAGAGGTAGAAAGTAATGAGGTTTGTCTTTGTAAGGGGGTTGGACTAGATGACCTTTAAAGGTCCCTTCCAACCCAAACTATTCTATGATTCTATGATTCTCTCTCCATTGTCATTGCATCTTACCTTGAAACAATGGTTACTGGCCTCTATCAGGAGGCTGATACCAGACTAAACATAATATAGAAGTGATATTATATTCTTACAGTGCAACATTTTTCTTTTATAGTTTGAAATAGATGGTGTCAGGTTTTCATTAACTTTCATATTTTTTATATTGAAAGCTAAGAATAGTTCAACCCATATGTTTTCCAGCACTGAAGAAAAGCAGCAAGAATACTGTTCTAAGCAGCTTTTCTAAAGAAGTCTTTAGATTTTGGGGGGGTGTGATTTACCCCAGCTGTGGTTAAACTAAGAATTAAATAATGACCATTACAGGAGGACCTTGCCTCTCACATTTGTTGAAGAGAGTGGGTGAAGTAATCACTGCTTGGCAATGTACAGCTGTGGCGTTGAGGCCATATGTATAAAGATGAGACAGAGTCTGGTTCCAAATGAGATATTTGGATTTCATTGCACATGAAAAATCCTACATATGGAGGTTTCAATTCATTTTATCCTTTAAAGATCAGTCTTGCTTTAAAGCTTTGGACAGAAATTTTCCTTGTCCCCTTACATAAATAGTTCTACTGAACTGGAAATAAAAAGATCAATATTTAACCCTATAGCCTCTGCTTTCTTAAAAGCTGTATTTTCAACTGCCATGAAGTTGCAGCTTTCTTTCAACTGGGAAATTATATATAAAGGGAAGAAAAACTCTGCAATTTCTTGATTGCATCCATAAAGATCAGCGTGGGCAACGAGATGAGTGTTTGCAAGACATTTCTAATTGTTAATCATGCATAGGACATGTTCTTTATTTCTGTCCTGTTTGTGATATGACAGAGAAATCTGGCCCCTGCTAATCCAGGACTTGAAGCGACAGTATTTTCTAATGACAAAAAAGCAATGCATTCTCCTCTCAGATTTTGCAACTCCGCTCTACAGGAAATGAAATCACATTCTAAAGTGAGTTCTAATGAATAGTGAATCACATTCTAAAGTGAATTCTAATGAATAGTGAATGTGAAATCACATTCTAAAGAAAAGTTTCCAGGGGAAAAAAATACAGTGCTTAATGAATAAGAAAATGTTTTCTGAGGGTTTAAGTATTAATCAATTTTTTTCCATTATGATTAACTGATTATCATTCTCCTTAAATAAAATCACACTAACAGTGATGCATCATAAAAGTCAGTTTAAAAAAATCACAAGATTTTGTTTATTTTTTTAGGTTTCATCTTTTTTTTTCTTCTGAACAACTGACCAGAATTCAGACTAACTTTTATGTAGACCTGCTACTTCATCATCTGTGCTTGAATTTTTTTGAGTGGATTACATGGTTAGTTCATAGTCCAGACATCCAAACTCAACAACAAGCTGCCATTTCTTTATATCTCCTGAAAATGCAGGATTTTTCAGATCTCTAAATCCATTTGAGAACTCTAAATCTATTCAGAAGCCCAGAAGATAATATCTTCCTCAAACCTGTCCCCTCTGCAGTCTTACACAAGGAAACCATGGAACAATACATTGTAGAGCATCAATAATTGGTGTCAACCTCCACTTGGCCTTGCTGCCTTCCTGACTTAAGCATACCTTGTGCTTATACGATGCCTGGGCTCCCTGCAAAAGCAGACAACTATCATTCAACATTGAGTTTCCACATATTTATTGAAAGTTTACCTGTTTTAACATCCATTTTCCTTGTTTGCTTTCTTAGTGTTATGCCTTTTCATGAAGGACTTTCCTGGGAGATGATCCTGATCTGTAGATGACTGTAACACAACTCATGCTCCTTTCACAGTGAAAGCATTTCTATTGATCTGTCCTTTCATTAAGGACGAGGAGAAGAAAGCAAAAACCTCTCAAGCACCCTTATTCTGCTTTGAAATATAACCACTACTGTATCATGGCTTGTAAGGTGCATGAGGCGCTCCCTCAACAGTATCTGCAGCTGCTTTCCTTTAGCTGGGAGGATCGCTGTTGATGGAGCTCCTGCACCTTTGTGGCTTCTCTCTCTGTTACTGTGGACAGTTTTTAAGCAAGACTTCGCTCCAGAGAAGGTGTGCTGTGTGTTGGAATTAAGCTGCAGAGCTAAGATGGCACAGAGAGCGGTTCCAGGCTGAACTCCCTAACTTCTGTACCAGCCTTAGTGAGCCAGGCTGTTGGATCATTCCTTCTGCTCACCCACAGGGACTCTTCGCGCAGAAAACAAATTAATTTCTTCTTAAATCTGAGTCCTTAGGGATAATATGGGTATAAGCTGAACATTGACAACCTTGTTTAGTTTTGTTTTGTTTATCTTATATCATACCACATTCTGAAATTCTGCCGTTGTGGTAAATTCAATAGAACACATGGAGAAATGTGATTTCGGTTGAATAACCAAAAGGGCATAGTCACGAAGCACTTGAAGCATTGAAAAGGATTCTTGAAGTGCCAAGCTCTTTTTAAAAATGTTACAAAATAGGAAAGTAGGTATCCTAGAGAAATGAAAAAGGTATGTAGTATTGAACTGATGGGAGGGCGTTATACCATAAAAGAGAGACAGGTGAATAAAACATTTAAATAAATTCCTCTCTAACATTATGTGACTGGCAGAATACCTCATGTAATGAATTAAATTTCACCCATCTTAATGATGATATCACTGATAATGACTGTGGTGAAGGTTATATGGTATCTATAAAAAAACAGATAGCATACATTAATGGATTTTAAAAGCTGTTACATGTTACAATGTAACCTAGCTGCTCTTCTTTGAACCTCTTCCACATTGACTCAATCCTTCTTGTGTATGAATGTTAGAATAGAAATTTTACTTAGGTAACATAAACATTACTTAATTTTAAGACTGANGTCTTCTTTGAACCTCTTCCACATTGACTCAGTCCTTGTGTGTGAATGTTAGAACAGCAATTTTACTTAGGTAACATAAACATTACTTAATTTTAAGACTGATAAATTTTTAAGGTTTTGGTTTTGCTGGCTGTTTTTACATAGATTACGTTCAAAGTGACGGCATTACTTTTTAATAGTCAGTATGTTTTGCTTTAAATATGTAGGAAAATGAATTTGTTTTACTTGCATATTGTTTATCTAATTGGTCACAAATAATTTTGGTTTCTTGAAACTGCTGAAAAAATTTCCATTTTTTTCCCATTCTACTTGCAAGAAATCAGAGAAGTTTATTAAGGTATTTGGCACTGGGAATTTTATTAACATGAACAAGATCATCATGGATTTTACAATGCAAGTTCATATGGTTATTACTCCATTGCATTTCATAGCAAGTTAGATAATCTTTTGAATTTCTTTCTCCATTTTTTCTTATATAAAAGAATATATGGAACTGTGTGAATATCTCACCTGCACAATCAGCATTTTTAATATTCTTTTAGTAAAGAAACTGTGGGGGGTTGTTTTGCCTTTGTCTGTTAATATACTGCATCTCCATTCAGCTCCTATCTACAGTATATTGAATCCAATATTTTCTTTTGCGTGTTACAATGGTTTAAACTGGATATATAGAAACGATCAAATGAAAGCTCCTAATTCCTTTTCGCTCTTCTGAATCTTCCTGCCAAAATGACAATTTGTTTTCTTTTTCACTTTTTTTCCTAATACTTTAAAACTGCTTGCTTCTGGTCTTGTATTCGTTCTTATTCACTGCCATTGGTTTTTGTTCTTGTCTGGTTCCACCTTTGTCATCTTCCTTTTCAGGTTTCCCCATGTTCCAGTGTGTGAGTGACTCACTGCAACTTTGTCCCTGGAAGACACCTTGTAAGGAGGATTGTGAAAAACAAGTTGTCATTCTCTGTAATGACCTAGTTGTTTTCCTATTTTCTGTATAAAGGGTATAAAGCTTTTTTTTTTTTTTTAAGATGCGAATGTTCATTGGTAGATGGCTATTGCATGCGTGCAAGATTGTTCAAATAACGAACTCCTAGAGTTGTACTGATTATCTGTATTGATTGTACAGACAACTGCCTACTTTTTAGTGACTTTCTTTGAAAAAGGAGTTTCTCACTGACTGAAATAACTTGGAAATGCTATAAAGGCAGAGGGAGACTTTGTAAATAAAAACTTCAGGTAATATACAGGTGGTACTTGTTTTGTAAGATTTCATATACTTGTAACACAGAGGAGTGGGAATGCTTTATATTGTTTACTATGGTCCTGAGTAGTATATGACACTTACAATACAGAAAGCAGGTATTTCCCTCTAAAACTAGAGTATAATCATAAGAATGAAGAATTTTCCAGTATCTTTGTCCCTAACCTTTATAGAGCACATTGGTTTGGATTAGGACAAACATTCTCTGCCATAAGTAACATTTACCAGAAGCTACTAAAACCTCATACACCTATGCAAAAAAAAACCTAATGGAAAAGACATGTTGGCTGTAGTTTTCCAGAAGCACAAGTGATTATTTGTGCTGTGGTTTGCGTACTCTGTTAGAAATATATTAAACAGGCCCCATCCCCAGAAAATCTGGATTTCTGACAAATTTTAAAGCTGAACATTCATACTCCAAGTCACCAATGACTTCTGAAAATTTAAAACTTAGGAAAACATAACTCTATTCATTGTAGAAAAGTGCCTTGCCTTTTTTTTCTGAACACGCAGGATTTAGTTTACGGATATCAAGTTAGAATGTTCATAGAGAAGTAACATTAATACTATTGTTTGAAAAGCAGGATTTGCCTAAAAAAAAAAAAAGATCTGTCCAACTTGTTCTTTCCAGAAATCCTGCTGGAAAACAGCTGATATAAAATCTTAAAATACTGGGAAAAATCTCCATCAGGTCCCCGTTTATGCATGTTGGGTGAAAGCCAGGACTAAAGGCAATGGAGCCATTATTCCAGAGCTGGGTTTGGCCCAGATGTCTGTCCTGTTTACACATGTGAAAGCCCATTAAACCTATGGAGCTTGCAATGATATATATGGAGGCCAAAATATTGTTCTTTTTGTGGAACTTAGCTTGAACTTCATGTAAAAGTTGGCTATTGTATTAATATAGGGGTACATCCTGTTCAGACAAGACTTATACTGGGTCTATACTAGTATGTCTAAGCAGGAAATCTTATAACTGCTTAACTTCTTTAATAATGTTCTAAGTGTGCAGCTGGATGGATTCATGCACAGGCCATAATGATTGGGTTAAAACCACAAATGTGTCAGAGTTTTAATATACTCCTCTTTTACAGTGCACGAGACAGAGACACAGAAAGAATTTCGAGGCAAATGACAGGATGATGAAAAAAGACAATGTTAGCAACACCTTTAATTTTGGTTTACTTGAGAAAAGAAGATTGCAAGAATGACAGCCATGTAGAATGAGTTTGTGTTCATTAAGAGAGGTGAGGGTTAGAGCTTAGGCAGGAATCTGGCAGCGCAGACCATAGTAAAAAATCACACCCTGGAGCTGCTTGCTTGCAGAACAGTGATAGTGCCAGATTATTGGTCAAAGAAGAAATCAGGTTTCTGTTTTAGAAATGATAACGGAAACTGCATAATTACAATAACACATATAGAAAAGCAAAATGATCATTTCTACCACTTCTATGTACCTATATATATGTGTACATATACGTATACAATGGGGGGAAAAGCCAGAACTTCTTTGTTCAATCTACATTCATTGTACAAACTTTCATTATACATAAAATAAGAAAGTATTACTCCTGCCTGCACAGAATCTACCAAAGACCTATTGTATTTGAGCAGGTTAGACTTAAGTGCCACTTGATAATGAAAACCTCTTGAAGCTTGCTCATGTGATACAAGACCAGGCAGGCTGTAAATTCTGAATATTAACCACAAATAAAATAACGTTTTTTTCCCTACTTTTATGAATGCAAACTTAAGAAAGATGGCAGGTATCTGTGGTGAAATTCCCTTTGGTGGGAAGTGCTTCTCTGCTGTGACCTGCTTTTACTACAAATGCACTTTCGCAAAAAGTCTTTGGTGACTTGTTGGAAGTAAAGCCCTGTTTGGTTCCTGGAGCAGGAACTGGCAGGATACAGATTGCTGTCACAGAAGTCCCTAAAAGGACACATCTTCCTATAATGTAGACAAGACTGATGACCTCTGCCGACTTGCTGGTGAGAGCATCTGCTCTCACATCAGGGGCTCCTCATTACCTGTCCCTGCGCAGACCAGTAATGATTTTCAGAGGAAAGGAAGCTGAGGACAAAAGTAATCCCCCTGAAATGAAGCCATTAAGATTAGAGAGTGATAATAACAGTAGATTTCAAGGAGATAAGAAAGATGAAACTCATTTATAAATGAGCTAATTTTCACTAGAACTGATATTTGTAGAGAACATACCTCAGACTCTTTTAACCTGGAACTGATGTTTTCCCTTTCCTCTCTTCCCCCCTCCCTTTCAGAAATATCCTTGAGGGCAAGCAAATACTTTGGCTCGGGGAAAGTTCAAACATTGGTGAATACTGTAAATAATCATGTTCACGTTGCGTGGGAATCGGTCCAAGACTAATCCTTGTTCGACGAAATGCTGCAGTGCCTCACGGGCATCCTGGTTTCATCTCATGCTCCTGTCCTCCTCTGTGGCTTCACTACAGAAAGCAGCACGCGGCACAGAAGCTCTGGCAGATGCAGATAATGTGAGCCACGCTAAAAGAAGTTTCAATTTTCCCCGCAATACTTTTCTGTTAACAAATTGCTTTCCAGAGCAATATTCAGCTAACACTCTCATTTCATATGGTAGTTTTCTGAACAGTGAGAGATTTGAACACATTTGCAAATGTTTTGTTGAGTCAGAGCAACATCCATATCTTCTAAGAGCACTCTGAGAATTCTTTCTTATAATTTAAATTTTTATATATAGTAGTGTTTTCACAAAAATCTTGGAAGACTGTCATTCTTGGCATTTTCCTAATTTAAACTATTCCTGTAGATTGCTACTCACTCTGCATCCATACTGTAAGAATATGCTCCTCTAATAAGATAGATCTACTGCAAGTGTTGAAAAGCTGGTCCTTTGTGAAAAAAAGAATTGCATCTGGCAATAGTGGTTGTTTGTTCTTTTCAAAGAATTATATCTGACTCTGAGTCATTAACTTATGTATGGTTCCTAACATTTTTCAGTGTTTTTATTGATCTTTAATAACAAGATTACCTAACAGGTGTCTATATGGCAGCCTGTAATGCTCTAGTCTCTGAGTACATGCAGAGGCATAGCTGCAGGTATAACTTAGTAAAATAAAGCACTGCTTCCTTTTTCTTTTTAAGTTATCACTTCTAGTTGGACAGAAAAAACTAAAATCCTGAGTAACGTATTCAAATAGGCTTAGCATTTGAAGAATCTATTATTAAGTTGGATATTCAGGTTTTCACATCATTAGAGAGGGCCATTCTCTCCCTTCTTCAAATCAGTGTTAGGTTTTCTTCTAGATACCTACAAAAACCTGGTCAGTACATGCCGTATTTTGCAGTTGGCATCTATTAAACTTAACATTTTTTTAGAGTGCCTTAAGTATATTTGAATCATTAAAGATTAAATGCATGACTCATTGAAGGGATAGTAAGAATTACACTGAATTCAATGGGCCTTTGACCAGACCTTTTGTACTGCTATGTGAAATGAAACTTCGCTTCTGCCAAAATGTTTCAACAGAAAACAAGATATAAAAATGTTTTATTAATTTCACCACATAACCTCAATATTTTTATTCTATTCCTCAGCCTGTTTTTTCTTTCTACATTTGTGTCAATTTAATTTAATTCTTATACATTTATTCATTGTCCAAAGGAATAATAAAAAAAAATAATCCAAATGAGGGACTTGGTGTTCCATTTCTTCATCCAAGTTCGTCATCTTTTTTCCTTTTTTGTTTGTTGCTGTTCTTTCATTTTATTTCTTTTTCAGGGCACAGCTGACCCTGAATTAGACATCAGGTATGGATTATGTACAATCTTAGACACTACTTTGACTTTCACTCAAAACAGAGTTTAAAATTATGCATCTGATTTTTTTTCCTTCCTCTGCTTTCAATATTAAAATCACTAGCAAAAAAGAGGATTAGAAGTGGATGTTTCATATAAACATTTTAATATTGTGATCTATTTCTCCTGGTTGTAGGTATAAAATCTGATTCTGCAGGCCTTGTCTGTGAAACCTCAGTTTGTATCAGAAAATAAACTGTGTATGTTTTATTTTAGAAAACATAAAAAACACCCTTCTCCCTGTTCTTTTTTTT
>RSEF01000004.1:68621013-68652046 GCA_003993805.1 Himantopus leucocephalus | reverse complement strand
GAACTCACAATACAGAATAATGAAGTAGACTTGGATAAATTGTCCCAGGCTTTTGGCTGCCTGCACTACTGTAATGTTTTTGTTTTTAGCAACAAATATCCTTTACCTAAATATGGCAACACTCTGCAATTCTATAGCAGTTAATCTTTGGCAAATAGTACTCTGTTTTGGCTTTAATTTTTCCTAAGGTCATATTCATTTTTTCAGAGAGAAGCAAAAGCATATTTTCACTAAGTTACAAAATGTAGAAAGGAAAAAGTTGGAGAAAAATAAATCTCCCAAAGGCATAATTTCCAGACAATGATTATAGTTCATATTTAAAGAAAACATCATATGGAAAAGTCTAATTTAAGCGAAAGAAAGATAATTGTGAAGATGAACAACACATTAGACAGGAGGAGGAATCACAAAGGATGACAGATTCAACAGGACTGATGTCTGCATAGCATTTTCTGAGCGTGCAGAGCAAGACGGGTTGTCATTTGCTGACTGTCACTGTGACAGAGGAGTATCTTTTAAAGTTGAAGGAGAGCTTAACAAGAAAGGATTAAGGCAGAACTCTAATTTAACAATATCTTCCTTTCTCACACACATGATTCATGTTCCTAATTAATGCCAATTAGAGTTGAACTCCGTACTATACAGCAATTAATTTCTTTTTTAGCATTGCAAAGAGAGTTATATCTAAGTGCACATAAGGACATGCCTACTGTTTATGAATAATACTATGTTGAAAGGTAATTTTTTAATGTCAGTGTCAGCGTGTCCTGCCCTAAGTGCATTTTCAGAAGCAACACATCAGAGTCTACGATCACGCCAGTATAGATCTTGTGCAAGAATATTATTACTTTTACAAAACCTTGAATTCTTTTTTTCTTAGCATGATGTGCATGTTTACATAAAGAAGTTTTTAAGGCTTCTGATTCTTGATAATCTGAGAATTGGCTGGTGAAAACCTTTATCAAAATTATCCAGCTATGGGTCAAAGTTGAGGCCACTTCCTGTAATTGTTGCACTGTTCCAGAGCTTGGTTACCACACTTCAACTTGACTGATCTTTCATTCTCAGGAAAGTACTTAAAAGGTGACTAAAAAGAGGATGGAGGCTCTTTCTTCACAAGGAGTCACATGGAGAAGACGAGGGACAACAGCTACAAGTTGCACCAGGAGAGATTTTAGCTCAACACAAGAAAGGCATTTTTTACAGTGAGAACAGTCATTTACTGGAACAACTTTCCCAGAGATATGTCAGAGTCCCCATCACTGAAGGTTTTCAAGATACAATTGGCCAAGATACTAGATAGTCTGATCTAGGCTTCCTTTCCCACGAAAGGTTAGACCAGATGATCTTTTGAGGTCACTTCCAACCTGGGCTATTCCATGACCCTATGATTATATTAATTCTTACAGCNCCATGACCCTATGATTATATTAATTCTTACAGCATAGGTTGCTTTCCATCTTTTGTTGTTGATGTTGAAAGTCTTCCCAACTCTTTCCTTCTTGGAGTGCTGTATCCAATGTACTATGTCCGTGACAATCTGGTTATGACGATGAGGTATGTGGTAGACAGAAGCGAGAGACTCCCTGAATCAGCCCCAATCCATTAGGTTCAAGCTGGTAAGTCCTGCTGGGCTGCTGTTACGCATACATTTTTGATCAGCTCTTATTTGACACAGCTCAGTCATATCAGTCTGTAAGAGACCACACAGACAAGTCCTCTGAGCCCTTTCAGTATGCATGAGCGGAAGAGAACTGTATTTTTCAAGATAGTGGAAAACATGACACAAATTGAGATGTGAGCTGATAAACGCCTAGATGAGAGATTTCACCGCCTGGATGACAATGGAAGGCAAATATCATAGATGTGCAAACTACTTGGATGTGCTGACTCAGACAGAAACTGGATTTTCAGATTACGCTTAGGATATCTTTTGCGTTGTGGGTATTGATGGAAGGTGTTACCTGTAAAAGTAAAAAATGAGAAAATATGTATCAATTAGGAATAAACCTGTTTTGTCACTTGCAGAAAGGTGGCATAAGACTTCATATTTACATCAGAAGAAGGAAACTAGAGAAGGACCAATGCAACTGCTGCAAAGCTTTGAATGAAGAATAAAAATATCGTTAAGAAGACATCCCAAAAGAATGGTGTGTTCAAAAAGAATTAAGAGACGGTAGCATCAGTGAATGGATAATAAGATTTCAGGAAGGGGACCATTGCCAAAGGCAATAGTGAGACATACGGTTCTGATTTTTGGGTTACCAGGGGTTATAGACTTGATCAAGAACAGCCTAATGGAATACAAGGGGTCAAACTAGCAAAATAGTCTGGGTGGATCTGGAAGAGAGAAAAATTATTCAGTGCTACAATATACTCACTGAAATTAGAGCTGAAAATGACAAAAAAAGAAAGGCAGTGAAATGTGTTCTTTTTAAGATAAGATAGACTACATTTTATTTATGCATAGGTAAGTTAAGTAGTAGGAGAATATCAGAGGTTAAAGAGAATAAAAGGGTAGCTAGCATTATTCCTCCACACATCTCCTGGAACAGGTCCCAAAGGTGTAAATTATCATATTGCTATTAGCGTCAATGTTGTCTACATTTTTTAAGTGTCCTGAGGGACTTCTAAACCCATGAAGGCTTATGGCCGTGTAGGAAGCTAGCTTTATTTGTCATTTCTATTTTGGTCTTAGCTGAATGCTGGAAATCTGATCAAGGAATAAACAAGAATGTTTGAAAACACCGTGATTAGTATTCCTGTATGTTGCATAACATCTTATTACATTCTGTGGGGTTGTGATTTCTTTTTCCCATTTCTAGCATGATTCATAGTTTGCTTCAGTGAATAATAAAAAAAGTAACCCACAAACCATACAAAAAGTACAAATCCTTCAAAGAAATATATTTGAAGAAAGCCAGGTGCCCTGGACGCAGATCTAATTTTCAGCACATACTGAGTACCACAAATGAGAGTCCAAGATTTAACATGGTGTAGATGGCAAAAGTTAAAATGCAAAGCACAAGCAGGAAATAAATTTATAGAGGATTCAGTAGCAAATTGGAGTATGGAAATGAAAGTACCAACTGTTCATACGCTGACAGTTAAGGATAACAAACAAACAAACACAAGAGATTGGCAAGCCTCAGGATTATCCCGACTTTCAACTTTGAGGGAAACTTTATAGTCATGTAGATGTTTTTGTGAATATTCTCCCTTCTCCAAAGAAGCCATACCTCTCTTTTCTTTCTATATCCACCACTGCTTCCTCTACACAGAGATCCTTTTTCTACGATTCTCTTTTTCTATGTTTATTCTGAATAAAACTTTTTCAGCTTTCATCAGTGTGATAAAAAAAGGAAATAATAGCTTTGATGAAATGAAAGAGAAATCCAGTAGTCCTGCCAGCATTCACCAGTGTGAAGGACATGACTTGGTCTTCTCAATAGCCACTCTGTAGGTACTGGGGGGCTGGTCTGGTATCCACCATGCAGCCAACCCATCTCTAGGCCAAACAAGCCCCAGTCTTGCAGCCTCTGCTCACAGGGTGGGTGCTTCAGGTCCCGATCAGCTTCATCCCCTCAACTCACTCCCTTTTATTGATATCTTTCTTGCACTGGGGTGTCCAAAGGTGTCACAGTACTTTGCATGTGGTCTAACACACACATGAGAGCTGGAAATGCAGATTTTTGTAAGAGTAGGACTTTTTCAAAGAGAAGCAGTGGGTGCTTCAGGGGAAAAATCTGTGTTAATGATTCACTTTCATAACATTTATAAATATCCAGTGTTATAGAGGAATGCTACAGGAGAATGCCTATGATTTACTCATACCTTGCTCCTTCATGTTAATCCCAGTAGTATCATGAGGACAAAGAACTTGGTAAATACATATGTACATGGAAAATATAGCTGCTTCTTGTTTGGCAATGCGTTATTTCTACTTGATATATCCAGAGAGAGAACTGAAGTGTGGAACCATTTTGTTAAATAGCATTAGATACAGTTGCCTTGTTTGTTGAAATAGAATTGCATAGAATGCAATTCGATGTGATCAATTATATTTTAATATGCTGTATTAGTTTTTTTGATAAAATATACACATTTAAAAGAAGTTCTGATAGACTCTTGATTTAGCTAAGCCTTATCTTTTATGAAAAAAGACATAGGAAATACTTCATAGGATCAATTCTTCCTGTATATATCCTAATTCCTCACTGTAAGGAGTGTTATTGCATGTATGTGAGGCCAGACTTTGGTATCAGAGTGGTATGCTATATTTTTGAAAGCTAAGTGTGTATATATGTATATATTTATGTGTGCATATATATTTATGTATATAAGTAAACATATGTGTTTATGGTTTTGGACCTCTTATACTCATCACAGATGAAATCAGTGGCTTGACACTTAGATTTTCATGTTCAACTTTCATAAATCCAGATACTTTAGGCAGAGAATGAATACAATGCTCTACATCAGATAGTTTGCTTATAAACAAAGACTCCAGGGCTTTCAGTCAGAGAACATAAAACGAAGCAAGCTAGCAAATAGAATACACTATGACATAATGCAATTGAGGATATACAGGTGGCAGTTCAGGCAGGAATGATCGGTACATCTGCACGGATGTCCACCCTTAAAGGCAAATCAGCAGGGCACTGTTTTGGTGGCACTGTTTTCAAAACCACCAGCTTTAAGGCAATGACATGACCTATTTCACAGTCCATGACATGAGCCATTCATCTTTTCATATACCTGGCATACAGCAGTTCATGCCTTGTGTGTGACAAATGGAAATAAATTCCTTTTCTGGAAACCATTTCACAGTCAGTCCAGTGTCTGTGTTAAGAAGCACACAGATTCTTCCAAGAATTTTTTGCACTGGATGGTTCTTCCAGCTATAATGGTCAGTACAACGGAAAAAAGTCTTGTATGAGAATGGAAAGAGAAGAGATGAAGGAAATTCAGAAAGACTTTAAGGAGCAGGAAGAGATAAGAGGGGAGACGTAGGCAGAGGTAATGTTTAAAGCACCTGAAAGAGTGAAAGAAGTCTCTGAACATCTTATAGAAAAAAATAGTAATACAAGTAACACACAGAAAAGACAGATCAGAGCCTGAACAGATGATTGGCAAGCTAAACAAGGACTTCATAGGTAAATCATAAAACCCCCAAAATCATATTCTTCTGGCAATCATGCTTTAGGAGTATTTTTTTTTTCTCCTGTTGTTGATTCTTTTGTCCTTATTCGTTAAATCAAATGTGGTAACAGAAGCCTAATTCAACTGTGCTCCTTATCACCATTTCTCACTTGAACAAGGGGAATTTGAAAGCAAAAATCTCTGCTGCCTTTCCCCTGTAAAAACAAGTTGCTTTGCCCACACAATATGAAATCTGTGAAACATTTTGTCTGGGCAATACTCTTTCTAGAAGTACATGCTTTCCTTTATGTTGCATATAAGTTGCTGTATTACAGGCTGTATCAGAAATTATGAAAAAGTAATAAATGACATGCAAATAAATAAAACAGATGTCATTTAATGTAGTTGGCCTGATCTTTACTTCACATGTGTTTCACTTCACTGATAGCCAAAAACAAGAAGGAACAAGATGATACGCCTCATACTGAAAGTTGCTTGTTTGCTGGTCCTTCTCACCTGGCTGAGAGCAAAACTAGTACCCCTTCAGTGTCATCAAAACATCCAGAGTCATGGTCCTCACTTAGGGCATGATGGATTGAAGAGAAGTTGCTTACTTTCACTTTAAATACTTCACAAAGTTCAGTGCTTTCACCTGGAAAGTTATCTTTGGGAATGCGAAATGAGGCAAACTCATCCCCAGGATCGAGAGCTTATTGCTGATTTTCCCCCTAAAGCTACCTAACAGATAGCCGTCTGGAGCTGAATCACCTCAGCTGGTGAATAGATGGAGTGGTGCCTGGCTGGAAGCAGCAGCAGCCGCCTGATGGTTTGAGACTGTGATTTAGAGAAGTAAAGGAAGAACTAATCCCCTCCCTAACACTGACTTTTACAGTCTAGCTTTTTCAGACCGAATACTGGAAGTTAGATACATAAATCCAGGAAACCCTGGAGTAAGTGCCTCCTCCCACCTTCCTTACCATTAAGATAGACAGCAGTGCGGTGGTGGGACTTTATTGTAACAGCGATTTCAGTTAACCAGATGTACCAGCTTACTGTGGGCAACTCTGTGGGCTCTGCTTGCAGAAAGGTATGTTTTGGGGCTTAACACGGTGCATCCCAGCCCTCTGTACTCTGCCCCTCACTTTTACAACCAGTGCAGAGCAGCAGTCCCGCCCCTTTGACCTGATAGAAAGAATGTTATATTTTACAATGTAAGCTTTCTCCATTATAAGGAAAACTTTATGTTGTTGCTTTGTGAATGTAGATCTACTCTAAAGTAAATATTCAATGTATCAAGTAGTGTGAATAACATGTGATGCAGAATATGCTACTTGCATTTAGAAATATTGTACTTTCATTGCTACTGAATTACTGACTACGATGATAATGTTTCACAAAATCACTTATAAAACAGTCACAAGGGAAGAGTAGAGAAAAATAAAACCCCACAACTTCAGTTTGCTACTCTAACTTTAGTTTGTCAGCTCTGCTCACAATGTAACACAATACTGATCCTCTTCTCAAAAGAGAGTTTTAGCAATAATGTACTGAGCCTTCATACCATGTCTCACCATCCCCATATATGGCAAGAGACTTACAGATTTGCTACGGTCTTTCCTCAATGTATGTAAGCTATTGGCAGAACACCCAATAATTAGAATCTAAGTTTAATAAATGTATTTGGCTGGCAGAAACTTTTAATAAAGTAGTTCAGGTTCATTTAAACCAAAATGATGCTTTTTTTTGGGTTTTGGTTTTGGTTTTTTTTTTTCATTTCAAGGCACGTGGAACAAGTGTATTTGAACATAATTTACCTGTACGGCACACTGATTACATCGAACTCATCTTATCCACTGGTAATCCCCTTCTGCCTAATACTCACCTGAGTGTGAAAGATTTGTCTTGCTATGATGTTAAGAGCTGGACTCTGAACCAATCCTGTTTGCTTGTTTTATTGCTAGCTCAGAGGGGACTGAAAGCGTTTCTAAGTATAAAAATTAGTATTTGTTGTCTTTGCCTTCTTCTGCCTCCTGAGATCCCTCTTTTGGGCTAAGATAGACATGTCTAGAGGTTAAAAGACATGCAATAGTGGACAAATTGAACTTCAGATCTGAAAGGTCATTTCAAATAAATTTTATATTTCCCCTGTGGTGGTCTGTTGCAAATAAATCTTGGTCTAATGGCTGCACTTGCACTAGCCTTGGGTATAAAAGATTAATAGATTTTTATAGAATCTGAAGCCAGAAGGGACCATTAGATCATGTAGCCTGACTGTCTGTGTATCTCAGGTCATTACATTTCACCAAGTTGCCCTTATATTTGATCTGATAACTTCTGTCAAACAGAAGCATGTCTTCCAAAAAGAAGGCCAACCTTGATTGCAAGACATCTGGACCTGATGAATTTATGTTAATAATGTGTATCAACAACTAATCAGTAGAGGTAGGTGTGATTTTTTTTTTCTTTCCATTGGGTAATGCCAATCTGATGTTATTTCAGTCATTTACACTAAAGGGTTTATTTCAACCATATTTTTGGGGAAAAAAACAGGTATTAGTGTTTTCAAGATGAAAACAAATTTTTTTCCATTTCATTGACACAAAATAAATGAAAGTATGAACTGAAATAAAGCATGTCAAAAGAGCAATCCAAAATGTTGATAGAGGGGAGAAATAATTCTAATTAAAAATAATTGTTCAGTCTACAGTAGGTTGAGAGGAAAACCAGTATATTTCATCATGAAAGCTACTTCTTACTTGGTCTTGGTAGTTAGCTAGACGCTCTTTCAAAAATAGAGGCGTTTCCTTTCCCACTTCCAATTTTTATTTATCAGCTTTCGGTTTTCTTTAAAATCAGTAATGACTTGTATTCCTTGCTTGCGTATCTGCATCTCCACATTTGCCTTACGTTAAATGAATTTTATTTGAATGGGTCAGTTTTTCAAATAAGCCATATTACTGTGCAGTTAAGTGCATTCATCATTTCTTAACCAGCTTTAAAAAAATTTATAAACATTGATTTTATATTCTTTTCCATATCATTAATGAGAGTTCTGAATTATATTGATATCAGTCCCTACAGAACTTCATGAGGAACTTCAGTTCTATGTTGATTTCTCATCAGTAGTGGCTTTTCAGTCCTGACACACAGTGTTTTCAGTTCTTTTAAGACTGATCCATCCTTGGAGTCTCCATTCTTGGAGATATACAAAAACCATATGGACATGGTCCTGGGCAATAGTGTCTAGGCAGCCCTGCTCGAGAAGGGTTGTTGGACAAGATGACCTTCAGACCTCCAGATGACCAGACTGCCAACCTCACCTATTCCATGTTTCTTATTCTGATAATAAAGTGTGCTATTTTAATTCAGTGTTAAATAAAAACCTTATACCAGTCAAGTATGTTGTATGGAAATACCTCTGCATTAATTTATTTAAGCAAACTTGCGTCCAGCTCACTTTTGTATTTCCCAGGATGTATTTAAAATAAATTGTTTGTAGGCCATAAGACTCTGGGGTCATCCCTTCTGAGGTGTAAATGTTCCTTAGATCTCCGCAGATTAATGGGTGCAATATTTTGCTGTTTAAACAATATTCCCATTCTTTTCCATCTTTTTCAATTAAATAGAAAAAAAAAAAAGCCCAAGGACTTAATCTTATCTTTCCACTTCTTTGCAAATATAACACAGAATAATTATTGCAGACTTCTGTTTGCATCACTCATCAATTTTACCAGTTCTTTCTTTCATAGGCCAGTAGTTATTGTTGCAATTCTTTAACTCTTAATTGACACATTAAAAATACTTCTTTTCCTTAGCCTTATCCCAAGGACATTTTCCCTTGATAGAATCAGCATCTTTAATCAATTCTGTGCATGACACAGAATTATACCAATTACAATACATGTTCCCATTATTACATGCAGCTGTTTTTCTTTTCCGCAAATACCTGTCCTGAATTCATCTCTGAATTAAGATGGACATTTAACTGAAGTGGTGGTCTTCCTTAATTATGAAACTGTACCTTTTATGTTGTGAACATAAACCCATAAACTCCAAAGCAAACACAATAAAAGTATATCTTACCTTGTATTTCATTTCTCCTTACTGTATAATAATAAATCAAGTATAACAGGACAAATTGCACCTTTCATTTTTGTTGCATTATAGAAAGTGCACATTAATTTTTATACTATTCTTCCAATACAATATTAATGCTCAATTAAATATAGTGGTACTATAAACTTATAAACTTTCACTTCCCTAATCTAAGGCAGGCCGTATTTTGTTTACAAGGTATTAGAACATACACTGCCAGGGCTTTATTGGGAAACTGCGGAGTATGAAATGTCTAAAGATCTTTAACAGTTCCAAAAGACGCAGTTGTATAGAGGATAACCATGTGCATATAGGAACATCAAGTATCTTCTACATCCTCATCATTAATAAAATCAATTATCATAACACTATTATTTTCTGAAATAATATCTTCTGGTCTATTTTAGACTATATATATTGAGAACTACTGCCTGATGAGTACATAAAATAATTTGAAAATTTTGCTAGGGTCATTGTTCTCCCATTACTTGTACCACATATATCACTAACCAGGTATAACCTAAGTAGTTTGAACTGTCGGGACACAGGATACAACAGACAGTGTCCATCACATATCTATTCGCATAGCAAAAGTTCTGTGTAGATTTTGGTAAGAAAAAGCTTGCAATACAAATGAATTTACAATATAAATGAATTTGTTCTCAAGTCAATGCATTACTAGTTGTTTCCTTGACTTACCCTCTACTGAATATTTTCTTTCTTTTCATTCAGTGTGTGTTAATCAGATAGCTCTCTTGGTTCTCAGTTGCTGTAACAAATTTGTCTAATGTCTACTCTACTTATGCATATATTTGCATACGAAACCCAAAGCAGAAATGTAATTAAAAACAAAATCCAGACACATCTTAAAACAGCCTTGATGTATAATTAAACACATATTACCAGCTTTTTGTCTTTAAAAGAGAGATTTGCTATTATGTGGCAATAGGATGTTTGCTAATTATACTCAAAATAAATTTTAGAAATCACATAATTCAATTCTATTACAAAGACTTTTGGTCACTGTGTCATGGCATGGCTGAGGCATTTCTTATTCTAGTCTGAAGCTTTCCTTTTCCCATCCTTCCATATCTACCGCCGTATGTTAGCGGATCAGCAGGGATTTCATCTATCAGGAGTTTGTTTATTCAGAAGCAGAGAAAATGAAAGATGTGTGTAGTGCTTTTCAAAGGCGTAGCGGCGGTGATAATCTAATAGCAAAGACAGTGAATGAGCACATAGTTTTGGTTGGCTGGATAACGTTCAACTGTCAAACCGCGGAGATGATATTTTTATTCAGAATATAAAAGTAACTTTGTGTTCCACTTCACTTCTTGGAATCAGTCATCTAGATACCCTCTGGGCAGTCTCGAAGGCACGTAAGCCTGGATGTGCATTTGCAAATGGATTTTCAGCTCTCAGCTGATGAACTGAGTTGAACCAGCCTGATGGATATAAAGTCACCCGTGGGCTCCAGTGCCCTGTTGACGGAACTGGACAATCTAGTTGCTGCCCCGATGAAGTTTATTGGTGTCTAGTGCGCCAGAACACGAATGTAGGTTCAAAAGGAAGCTAGAATCAAATAGAAGAAAAAGAAAAAAGTGTAAGCACGAGGTGCAGTTTACCAGACTGCGATCTATGCACCAAGTCACTAACTAGCACAACATTTAAATGCAATTATAAGTATGGTAAGGATTGGGTTTAAAACGTTGTTTCCTTACTAAGACAAACATGCAGTTCTGTGGAGGCCAGTCTTCAATGTAAGTTCTCACAACAGACTATAGTCCTCTGCCAGTGAAAGAATTTTGATCTGTCATTTTTAAAAAAAAAACAACAAAAAACCCCGTCTAGTTCTCCCTCTGACTATGTGTAAATATTAAGAACATTCACTGATAAATTTCAGTAAAAGCTGAATTTGAATTCCTCCAGGAATAAGTTACATCTCTAATTCATGGTAACTATCATTTGTGTAAACGTAATTGGTGTTAGCTTTAATAAGTGTTACATCACCTATTATATTGAAAGATTGGTGGATGAAGGAAACTGCCATAGATAATTAATTTTTTGAAAGACCTAAAAATACCAAATATGAATATTTTGGTCTAAGTAATATAAAATGGTATATTTGTAGGCACGTATATATACACCCTTAAATGCATTTACAGTTTAGTAAGCTGCATATTCCATATAAAAGGTATTTTAAAAGATACATGTAGTTTAGCTTATACATTAAAAAGACTGGGATGCAGTAGTGGTGTCCCAGCTGACACAAGTTAATGTATTAAAATAATCAGTTTTGGAAGTATCTGTAATGTTACCCAGTGCCAAAAAGTGCGCCTGACATCCAATGTGAATTATATTTTCAGATGCTTTTTTTGACACAAATGCTTGTTAAACTGTGTTTTTCTTTCAGATGAGAAAGCCCGATTCATTTAAGGGCTACAAGAAAAAATGCATTTTTCATATTTTATTTTGAATCATATGTCATTACTTTGTTAAGTAATCATAAGTTTGTTTAATTGAAATGCAAGTTTAATTTGAATTTCAGTACTTTGAAAAGTTTGTTTTCTTTTACTAATACATAGCTTGCATAACACTTCCTACAGATCTGAAATGGAGAATACTGAAGGAAAAAAATGCTTTAAGCTCTACACATAAGGGTATCTGTCATCTCCATTTCATCATGTAATTATAAAAGGTATAACTACTTAATGGGGTTAATATACAGACATCTTTGAGGGCTAATGGCTATTATTTACATGGATTGTAGTAAGAGCTTTTTTTTTTTTTTCGCCAAGGAATGCAAGTCCACAAAAAGTTTCATAACAGCCTGCATTCATTGGCAATATTAGAGCTAATATCATGCCTGGTAAGTGCTTATTAAGTTCATCACTTTGAGTGGCACCTTGACGTTTATAGCCTCTGGATGCCAGCTGGATGAGGTTATAAGCCTAAGACAGCAGTTTATGCCAAAGTCGTTTTTCTGTATCCAAGAAGCAAGCCTCAAGCAGCCGAACAGAAGGAAGCATTTTCTTCTCCCGTGAACAAAACCGTTGAAGAAAATTAATTTTGCCTGCATTTCAGTCTTCAGTGCGATAAAGTCAATGGAATGTTAAGAAGCTTAGTAAATAAGTCGTTTGGTGATTCTCACAGAAAAAAAAATGACCTATAAAGATATATGGCTACATGATAGCTTTAGGCATTTAAACGCTGTAATCTGACAGCTAAATCTGGTCGCTACAGTAAGGAGTGAGTGGAAGAATTACAAAAGACGGTGCATCAAATGAGACAAAGCTATTCACAGTCACACACGGACCAGTTCTGATTTGTCACTGATGATCTCTCTTTGCATGAATGTATCTCAGCACTAAAGACCAAACAATTTAAAAAAATTATTTATTCATTAAGCAATTTATTAACAATTATGGTCCATTTGAATGCGTCCTGTGTATATAATCTGCTCCAACATTTACGTTTATCATTGTAAAACAAAATGACAACAAGAAGTGGCCTTTTATAGTTTTTGCTTAACTATATAATTTATTGCAATGGCAAATATGAAGTCCTAGATAATATCTCCACTTTGCTAAACAAATCTTTCTTAATTTAGTTAGCTGTAGCTAAAATGAAATCTTCTAAGGAATTTAAATTACTTTAAAGTTACCATGGTTCCCTGGTATTCCTTCTGTCATAATGCAAATGAAATAAATTGGACTTAAATGTCATAACAGCGTCAAACTGCTCAGAGATCATACATGCCCTTTGTGATCACTTGATTCAGCAAGGTCTGAATGGTCCCTCTGAGACTGATTATATTGAAGAAATAGGTATACATACAACACCCATGCCTACCGGATAACAGAATACACGCAACTCTCTGCCACCAAGTGCTCACTCGCTGCTTTCTTTTAATTTCTTCTTTTTGAAATGACTTTTTTGTAAGATATTAAGAACCATAGGCTATTGTGATAGCATAAAAATACCCCAAACTAGAGCAGACCAACAGACTATGTACTGACTAAGCTGCTTTTTTTTTTTTTTCCACAGCAAAAAATTATTTATTTGTTTGCAGGCATAAAATAAAACTAATTATGTCTACCCTGGCCTTTCTTGTATGACTAACTTTGAAGAATTTTTAGGGGATTATAGTTGCACATACCAATCAGTAAATGTCCTGGAAAACACTATCTGTAATAATGAGCAAATACATAATCAGTTTCATTACTTTGGCTTTGATTGTCAATATGTATATGTTGCAAAGCTCTGTGCTTCAGTTTGAGGTTTTATATACGTAGAACAGGAAAGGCAAGCTTAAACGAGAGAGGAAATTCCTTTCCTCTCAGTCAGAATATATTGTGTTTCTGTGTTTTTGTGGACACATACATTCATAAACATGAAAACATCTCTACTGGAATTGTATGACCCACCATACAGCAATTTTCTTGAAATACGTCAATAAAAGAGACATAGACTCATTTGATAGTAATCTGTCCAAAGGGTCACCTCTGAAGCTTTTCTATCTCACACTCATCATTTCCCAGCATCTCACCTCCTCTTGCATTGCCGCATTGTACTGAATCGCAGCCTTTTCCTTGGTAGGCAGTCCGAGATCCCAGTCTTCAGAAATGTTCCTTTCTCTGACATCTTACCATTTACATTCCCGTTCCTAGAAAGATCAGGAAATAGAGAAAGTAAATGGTAAGAAAAATAAGAAAAGAAAAAAACAAAGCTCAAAGACAAAAATATTTGTGAAAACTATTAACCTCTTTCTGTTTTCTCTTGTGCCCGATCTCTTCCCTTGGTGCTGTTCACAAGCTATTACTGCTTGCTCAGAGGGTCTTTTGCTTTAAGGCTCTCTCTCTTTCTGGAACACATTTATTTGACTTAATTCATACTGGTGTAAATAGGAGAGTAGAAACCAGAAAATTATTAAATGAAAACCAGTATTACATTTTTATTTGAATAACCATTTCTCCTGGCCAATCAGAAGTATTTCCTGCCAAAGCATTCATTTATGGTTTGAAAAGTCACCAAAAGAAATGAACTACTCACACACTCTATCTTCTGAGTAATTTCTGTTTAATTTACTGAAAAAAAGAACAAGTCTTACTATTTCCAGTCCTCAGAGTCAATAAATCTATATTTTATTCCACCTCATTCATCTTGATGAAAAGAGAAAACTAGAAGATAAATTCTTGCTCACTGGTCAAATCCTCTCTGAAAGGGCTAGTTTTTGTCCCCCTAAGACATCAAATAGTGTCTTCCTATTTGATTACTGTTCTATAATATCAGTTCTGGGTATTTAGAGAATGTCATTTATTCACCTGATGTCAGCTTCTCCCTCAAACAAAGTGTGACATTATTGGGCTTGATGACTATCATGATGATATGGGATTTGGTGGTGTATGTAGCTGACTCCATATTGCTTTAAGTTTTTTCATGTGTTGACTGTGAACAAATGTTTACCCAAGAAGTTTATTAGGCAGAAAAAAGATAAATGTCACTTACTTGTGAAAAGAATGATACTGCTTGTGAAACTTTTCCTTTTTCTCCTCACTGCTTTCTGATAGCTATTCCTGGGTTTGGGTCCAGAAGTTTATTTCACATAAAAAGTGTATGCCAGAAAAGACACACAAAAGACAATATTCAGGAATGATTTTTTTTCCTCTGAGGCAGAGGTACTTTTTCAAATTCGTCCCTACTGAGACTATTGAAATGAGTGGAACAGCACCAAACGTGCTTTTAGATGTATTTAACGAACAATGGGAAAAATAGATCTTTTTGTTCTGGTTCTTTTTTGTTGCTTTTGTTTATAAAGAAAGGCAGCTAATCTAAGTGTCTCTTTTCCAGCCTTGGAAGCAGTACAGCTGCTCTGGTATAATGTTCTGGTCAAGTTCAACACAAACCCAATTATAGCTAACCCCCAAGCTTTTTGAAAACCCGTAGGATTAGTGAGAGCCTTAATAAGCTGCCTAACTTGTAATCCGCTATTTATCCATAGTAACTGATGGGAGGAAGGAGAGAAGAGACCAATCTTTTAGAAAATTCTCAGAAGCTGAAATTCTGTCCTATATCAAATTAGGGCATCCATGAACATCCAAAAATGACTTTTGTGCCACTGGTATAAACTTAATTATTTCACTAGGTTACAGTCTCCTCAGGGGGAATTAAGACTGGCTAAACTTCTAGGTGAGAAAAGTTGCTGCAGAAGGAACTTGCTCTTATGAAAAGAATTATGAAGAAGTACTCAGTGGGAATTATTATTACTGTTTTGTTTGTTTATTTCAAAGACACCTTCCACCATTTTCACATTATTTTATACTGGAAGAGAACAGTAAGAACAAGCCTCCAAAATTTCCTGGGAAATCAGACCTTGGGAAAAAACTTCAAAATTATTATCTTCTCATTTTTACTTTAACAGTCTTTTAAAAAATTGTTTTGACAGTCATAGCAACAAAGGCTAACTGTTTGCTGGACTGTGTTATCAAAAGCACAGCTAATGGCCTGATGGAAGTGGTTACTTCATAAGCCATTCATATCCAGAGTACTATGACCAATTTTGGGTCCCACAGTATGAGAGAGAGATTGACTAACTGGACAAAGTCCAGTGGAGGGAACATGAGATGGTCAGTGAACTAAAGCACATGATATATGGGGAGAAACTGAGGAAATTTCTTGCCTGGAGAAGAGAAGGCTGAGGGAAGGTGGAACCTAATTTCAGCCTTGTGCTATGTAAGACAGTTCATCGGAAAGTTGTGGAGGAAAAGAGCTAAAATCTTTGAAGTGTGTCACAAAAGGAGAAGAGATAATGTTCACAAAGTGAACATATTAATAGAGAAATTGCATATAAGGCGCTTAAACACTGAGGCATGTTTCCCAGAGCTGTAGTGAAATCTCTGCTCCTGGAGATTTTCAGAACTTGACTGGACAGGGCTTTGTGCAACCGGGGTTGACTTTGAGGTTAGCCCTGATCTGAGCAGGAGGTTGGACTAGGGCCCAGACGACGGGTCCCTTCCCAAACAACCTCAATAACTGTATTCTTCTTTAATCCTATGAAAACATTAGGCTTTTTATCCAAAACAAAAGTTTAAACAATGTGAAAAGGGATGGAGGCTTTTCTTTTCAGCAATATCAGCGTTTAAAAAGTATTTAAAAGTTAAGTCACAATTTCAGATTTCATTAAACCAGCAGATGAAAAGGAAAGGTTCTCTTCAGTCCTGAGCTATATCAAGTTCCTGTTCAGAAAAAGCAGCGAAAAATATTTTTTTATTTGCTACTTTTTCTTGTCTTATCTAGGGAGAAAATGAATCCCAGTATGAGTGTAAGGTGGTACAGATTTCATATGGTTGGAGAAGATGCTGGACTGAGCTGTAAACTAGGAGGTTTGTGCCTCTTCTCAGTATTTTGACGAATTCTTCTAGTTCTTTTCAGTTCAATCCTTTGGAAGGAATTATTCTACCAACCTTTTGCGAACAATGTAACTGAAATATTGCAGATCCTTATACAGACTGGAAAGAGGACTCGCTGCTCGGGTGACAGTCCTTCCTTAGCCAGATTTCCAGAGGGACTTGCAATATAGTCAGACTGGATGTTTCAAGAATTCATGCTAATGCAATGTGGATGTTAAGTCCTTTTGTAGTCACAGTGTGAATTTAGAGATTTCTAAATTTACCGGCAAATACATGCTAATAACTTAACTCGATTTATCTGGCAAAGCCCTGTTTCTTTGGTGTGCCCATGAGTATTTTGCCAGACTTACTGATAAATTTCTTTTAGGTGTTCATATAGCTATGAGTTCTATACATCTAGCTCTCCTACATGTTGGTCAGGAACTACAGACTGTCAAGTACAACTATTTCTGTGCCAGTCAAGTGCTATAAATAAGATATGGATAATGTATATATTATGTAATCTATATGTAAAATATTATAATTATAACACAAAATATTGTAATATTTGACGTAATTATACCATATAATATATTTAAATATTTAATAGGGCTTTGGAAAAGGGTAGTTATGCTTTAAAAAACTGGTAAGAATTCTTTGAAGTTTTCAATAAACATGCGAGCGATGGTAGTTTAGAGAGCATGATGTAACCTTTTACTTCATTAGAAACACTCAAAACAAAATGACTGAAGTCAAAATGCTCATGATGAGGAGGTAGCAAGAAACTAAACATACAGAGTTCTAAAGCAAGTGCAGGACAATGAACCTCCTAGAGATATGAAAAGTGGTCCACAGGTGCATGGAATAATTGCTTACCTCTTTCTTTCTCTGTTCTTTGCTGCCTTGAGGAAGATCTGAGTCTACCCAAATGAAGACATCACCTACACAAATGTTCTATTTGCATACTGTCAATTAGCTTCTTAGATTAATCTGTGATTTTTCTTTTCTACAATTATATGCAGGTTTCTCATTCTGGAAAAACATTTTATTGCTTAACCCTGTGTTTGACTAGGAATTTGGGGGCTATGCTGACTTCAGGTTTTTGTATTCTTTTCCTTAAGAGCTTTTGCCCCTACTTCCAATATTAGATAGGTAAATTAAGTCCACCTTCTCCCGGATCTAACATGAGGATTCTGTAACAGATTCTCTAAATGAAATTTTAAATTTCTACCCTAGCTGTTGTAAAAACCAGCCCTATCATCTCCAACAATATAAAATTCTATCTGCATGTCAAACACTTAACATTTNAAAAAAAAAAAAAAAAGAAAATAAACGTTGACAACATTCTTCATTTCTGGAAACATAGATTCAATAGTCTAATGTTATTGAATCAGAACTGATGTTTTAAATCTCCTTTTCCAAACAATCTGGTTTTTCATACCATATTCCCCGCCCCCCACATTACTGACTACTGTATGTCACTGCCTAAAAGTTGCTTTGCACTTGGCTCTGGTGAGACTTTGGCTTGGACTACTGTGTCCAGTTTTGTTTGGAAGACATTAAGAAACAAGCAAACAAACCGACAAACAAACAAAGAAAGTGGAAGGGATGCAGAACAGAACAAATCAGAAAGAGTTTTAGAAAGCATTATGTTGTATACACAGCTGAAAGAGCTCGGTAGTCCTAGATTACAAAAGGTCCTGAAGAAAGACATAATGATGTTTGACTACACAAAATAGGACCATAATCTTCTATTTCTAGTGGGAAAGGATAAATCATTACATGGATAAAGAAAGCATACATTACAATGGGTAAATATTTGCCATGAAGAAGGCCTTCCTTGGAAATCTAAAGAGGACTTTCTGTTTATAAAAATCTGTATTTTATATTTAATCTGTTAAATATGGCAGATAGCTGTCCTTCTCTTTCAGGGATGTGTTATTTTACCACTTTTATTACAGTCCATTGGAAGCCGTCAAGAACATAGACTCTGAAATACTTTTATGTATGTATATTTTTTACTCTGCTGAGGATACTTTGTATAGAACCGACGGCAGTTGTGCACTGGAGGTGTAAAGGAATAGCAAAAGAAAATCAGTCCGTTTTTAGGACAGTAGAAATATGAAGTGTTATACAACTACTGGACCATATGTAAAAAGGACTTGCAGGGTAATCGAAGAAGAAATCAAACACAAATAGCTGACTCAGTATGATATATTGAGGCTCGCTAATTTATTTATTTAGTTTAACTTGATTTTTTTACATTGGGGAATATGTGTTGGGAGGATTAGAAGTGGTAAGAACTAGAATTTAGCATTTAGCAAAGGCTATATAGTTACTCTGAGACTTGTAGACAATATATCAATCCATTTGTCAAGTACTTGCAGTTCCCACTTCAAGTAGAATGCACAAAAATAATAAACACTGAGACCACAAAGCTGTTTCTTGGTATTTTATTAAATAAAAAGCTACAAACAAAAACAAAAATCTGTGCAAACCTTATTGCTACTGCCAGCTCTTGTTAGTAATGGTATTATTTGTGTTAATGGTGGAGCTACATACATATTAAATTAAATTACCTTTAGCCATGCTTTCAAATAGAATCAGTCCATAAATGCTTCTACACTTTTCTTTATCTGAAATATAATTTCAAAATAAAAATGTAGTTCCCCTCTGTAAAATCAGATTTATTTAACGGAAACCCATGAAACTGAGGGCTATCTGTCAGCTTTAGAGTTCCTTTGAAAACTTCTGCCTTTAACCTTCATCAGTATCTATTCATTGTCATGCTTTCCTTTTATAGCTATTTATTTGTTGGACGGTCTTGTGAAATGCTTTGAGATAAGTTTGTGCAATGCGTTACACAAAAGAAGCAGAAGCAGCATGCTATTCCTCAATAGATGCAGATCTGGTGTAGAAAATTGGCAAATCTCTCAAATTCCTCTAGGCACATGGTTTACCGTAAAATGTTTTATGACTCTGTAAACATCAATCACAGATGCAGGAAGCAATTTTTTTTCCCCCCCTCTTAATCCAGGTTTTTCTAATTCAAAAGCTGTTTACCAAGGGTAAACACATCATTCTGTATCCCCTTCAATTTTTCCACATTTTGGTTTTCTGTGTTGCTCCCAAGTTGCTTTGCTGAAAAAGAAGCTTGCTGGAACAGCGCTTTGTCTTTATTGCACACGAGATAAAAACGTAAGGGTTATGAAGTTCAGCTGAAGTGAATCAATCTGATATACATTAGGGGAAAACAATAGTAAAACCAGCATTAATACATGACTTGTAACCGTACTGCTGGTTATGGCAATTTTAAAATTTATGCTTAAAAAGAAAACAAATAAATTCCCTAAGAATGGTATCAGATGATTAAGGTGAATTAAGAGGTTTCAAAATGCTATTTTTTAAAAAGTAATTGGCCAGGTTCAGAATCAGAATGGGTTTCTTAAAAAAAGATACAATTTGAACCTACAGCCGAGCCGTTGTTTTGTTTTAAACTTTTGTTTCGGATACCTATGCTGATCTCAAAAGAAATGGCAGGGGTTTAGTTTTCAACCAGATTGGAATAAATCTACCTGTAGGTGATGTTAACATCTTGCGCACGAGGCCCAGAAGTTTCATTCTGCATCAGATGCACCTGAAGCATATTACGTTAAATTTTTAATAGAGTAGGATGTGCTCTAAATCTGTCTTTCTCTCGTTGCATTTACAATACTGGAAGCAGAAGCTCCTAATATAGGCAATGGGAGTACTTCACCCCATATTTAGTTCTCTTCATACTGAGGTTATCTTCTTATTTAGAGCACTTCAATGGTTAAGATTTACTTCCCTCCTACCCCTAACATATGTGTATAATATATATCATTTTTTGAGGTAGATTTAGATTTACCCATGTGCAGTGTGTACGTGTGTTGGCTCAGAGAAGCGGTCTCTCCCAAACAATCTTCTACTTGTGCCTTCCGTCTTCCAAGTTGGGGGAAAAATAATTGCTGCTGCAATCTCTTGTCTCCCTGAGCAAACACAGCTGGTCACCGTCCCGAGGCACGAGGTAGGTGCAGGGCAGGGTCTGCTCTCAGGGCTGACCTCTCCACCTCCGTGAGCGGGAAGGTAAGGGGGTAAAGAGAGAATAACTGTTCGCTAGTAATTGCTCTTCATGTGGTGGAAGAGCTCATCAGACTTAGTGGTAAAAGGGTTTATACAGACCCTTAGTGCTAATTCGCATTCTCAAATAGGAATACAAGGTACAGCAAAATCTCTTAAAGAAAGAGCTGCTGTCTTCTGATTGAGAACTCCAAAGAGTTCTCTAATTAGAAACATATCTGTACTGCTGTTTTTTCAAATTCTCAATTATTTAATTCATTCTCCGAGACTATTATTCACATTTCTCTAAGAGTTCCTTTCACCTTTCTGTGTTTTCTCACCTAAAGAAGTGTTCCTTCTCACTTCATGCCTTTAGCACTTGCACAGTTGCAAATCCAAAGTTACAAACAAGAGGTTACACCTTCAGGTTAGAAATAAAGGATAAGATTAGTGCAAAATAATGTAACAAAAGCATCTTTTTCATTTAAAACATGAGAAGAAAAAGTTTTATCCAAAAAAGATTTATATAAAAATGTGTGTTTCTGCTATATATAATTTGTACATATTTCTGCATTCTCATATATAATTAGTATTTTTTTCTAAATAATTTTTTTCTGCAATTCTCATGTATGCCATATTTTTAAGCATTCATTCGCTGAACTCTTGATATTTCAGAATAATTTGCTTTAGATCAATTTTTGCTGGAATATTCATTAATTTTTTTGCTCAGGGGAAAGATAAAGATTTTTTTTTTAAAAAAAGAGGTGAAGACTACAGACCTATATTCATTTAAATTAATGTAAGATAGACAATAGGCATTACAGAGCTGAGAGAAAAAACAGCTGCTACAACAGGGAGGAAAGCAGAGTGTGGAAGTAAACAGATGCTTAAAGAAGGCGAGATGGAATTTAAAATAGGACCAGTCTGAACTTTCAGTGGCACTGCTTGGAGCTGTGATGTACTTCAGCTGTGATGGGAACCCGTGTAAGCACAAAACGGCTTGCAAGACAAATTATTTTCTTTAGAGCTGAACAAAACAAGCCTTGGTCCGGTGAAGCATATACATATGGTGAATCTATTAGTTCCTTTAAAATCAAGTAACAATTTCCCTCCCTTGTTATTATTTATTTGTTGTTAGACATTATTTTTTTTTAATCTGATTACTTAACTTAGAGTAGTTTATGGAATATGAACACGTATCATCCTAGAAAATCTACTTATGGTAGGGAGTATTATAATTAAGGAAAGTACTTCTTTATGTGAGGTGTACAGATTGTAAACCACTCAGTGAGTATTTGGACTAAAAGTTTTTTGTAAGCCTAGCTTATTAGGTTATTGATACAGTGACTTTCCTTAAGGGAATGTGTATGTATATAACCTCTTGGTATGGTGTAAAAACACGGCACCTTCCATCAGTTCACATAAATGAATGCCATGTGGTTTACTTCGGCGATCTCTTTCCAGTTGGATATATGCTATTTAGCATATTATGAATATTAGCCTGAAGTGAAAAAAAAAAAAAATCATTAGAATTGTTTAAAAAATAAAAATATTGAACAAAATGTAAAACGTACAATTTCTTTCTAAGACAAGACAACAAAGATGACATAAGCAAACAAAAAAAGATGAACTTGGAACAGTAGAGAACATGGAGAGAAAAAGAAAAAGGAAAATTTACCTTCATTTTAATTGTGGAAAGAGGACAGGACCTGAAAAATGAAACAATAAGTCCATATGTGATATATGCAGAAATCTTTTCAACAAAAATATCTAAAAGGGTTTTCATTTATTTATTTATAGCTTACCTTTTAAAGAACTGTATAGTCTGCATGCTTACAAGATCACTTGGGTAGAGCCAAGTCAAATTTAGCTCAGGAAATTTCCCATTCACTGAAATATAGGCCTTGAGATTTCCAAGTAGAGCCAAGTTTAATGACAGCATTCCAGGTTTTTAGCAGAACAGTTCAATGAAATCTTAAGGTTTAGTAATGGCTGGAGGGGAAGAAAAAAAAAACCACAAAAAATCTTAACCGATAGTGCCTTAAACTGCTGAAGGGCAACAGACAAGAAAAAAGGTAGGTGAAAAATATGGAGTAGATAATACAGAATGCACTGCTTTTACTAAAACCATTTTTCATTAGGAAAAACACTTTTTATAAAATATTTTGTTATCTGTGAGGTCATGTTCAAATTCTTGAAAACATTGGAAATTGTTCCTCCTTATTTCATTGCAAGATAGTGACATTTTGGGTTTATGCATTCTTAGAAAGCACCAGAACCCTACACTTAGCATCCCAGTCTTTGTTAGAAAAGTAGTAATTATACATGAAAAATAAAAAAAAAAAAAAAGAAATCACAGGAAAGGGCAGGAACAACTCATAACTTTTGTGTCAAGAAATGTTATTTCATATTTTTTAAAGTTCTCTTATATACACTAGTTTCTATGCCTTTCTTTTATATTGTTATCAGGTCACAGATTGAGCCCCAATCGCTGAATGTTGGGCTTTGTCTCTGTTGTCATTAATTCTAGCGATCCCATGATACTAAGAAGCAGTAACTTAATTTAAATTTCTCCAGATGTTTTGCCTTCTCCACATGTATTTTAGACTGTATGTTCTGAAGAGCAGGTACTATGTATTTTTCAGATATCTATCATGCAAATCCGTGGAGCTTTTACTGAACAAAAGCAATATGAGAAGGTGCTGCAGAGATGGAGCTATAATTTATACAGATCTTGCGTGAGGATGTCTTCCGCCAAGCAGGAGGTTGTTTTAGGCAGATTCCTTCTGTCCCAAGTCCTCCTCTTGCTTTGCAAACCTGAAGAACTTGAGTTCTCATGACTGTGTGTAAGAATAGTTTCTGTGAAAATACAAGGAGTAAATACAGTAGAAACCTCTTTCTTGTTGGACATTTAGCTGAACAGTGTCTTTTGGACTTAAATAACCAAGTAAAGGGGAGAGAGTTATGAAAATCTTGATTTTACATGCAGTTAAAATTGCTCAACTAGATATTCAGCCTCAGAGCTTTCACTGTGCATAAACGTATGTTTTTCCATTTACACAGTGTCATTAAAATTCTCTTGAAAAAATATTCTAGCCCAAATGAAACTGTTCATTCACCTCAAATTCTGAAGGGACATTTGAGACAAAATATGAGCGGAAATGAAAGATGATATAAGACACGAAAGGTTTGGTTCATGTGGGGAAAGAAAATCCTCCAAAATGCTTCACTTTAAGGGTTTGGCTACAGCCCCCTGCCCTCTGCCCTGGAAAAATGAAGCAGGAGGAAGCAAATGGAGAGCTGCTTTTCTGTAACAAAAAGAAAAATAAAATGGTTGCAATAAAGTGAAAGGTTTTTCCCTAGAGCGTCCAACAAAATTAATCACAGCAATAGAGGTGTCAGCATCCTGTGTAACTGAAGATACCACGTACTGACTGACATAGCCGCGTTCAGAGCACAGCAACGCTTCCAGTGATCGCCGTCTCAGCTGCAACCAGCATTTCGTGTGTGTGTGTGCGTGTACAACGGAGAGAAGCAAGGCTGGGCAGATGTAGGTGAGATGTTCTTCCCTGGAAATCTGCAAAAAGATAAGATGAAATAAAGCTATTTAGTTCAGATTTATGATTAGGATTCATAACACTTACATTTCTTCTTCCAGAGAAGCTACAGGAGCTCCAGGCCGTGCATGGCTCAACTACCAGCTGCTGAGTCTTCCGTGGTCGATTGACTTAACAGTCATTAATGGAGACAGCAATTGGCACTTTCGATAAAATGGAAATCGTGGAAACCTTGAGTAGTCTTATGTCAGATGCCCACCAAATGAGGTTGAACGTGTTACTGATAATCCGCCCAGATAGACAGTGATATTTTTCAATGTGTCAGAGAGAAATCATGCTATCATCAATAGCGTATCAAAAACATTTAAGGTGCATAAAAGACAGAAGTGTTTTCATCAATTTAATCAAAATAATGACACCTTTTTCAAAACGATTTTTAAGTCAATTTGTAAAACAAAACATCTTTTTTTAAAAAATTATGAAGTAGTCCTTCTTATTCAAAATAATCCAGGGGTTTTCTTCAGTGTTCATCTTTTTTCAGACTCATTTCTTAAGTTGAATGTCTTAATCTTTATCTCTGGTGATTTTTATTTGGAGAAGAAACTAATTTTTATTCTTGAACTCTGTTCTGCTATATTCTCTGTCTAGATTGAGATCCCACTCCTAATTCCCTTGCCCTGTTCTCTCATGATAAATGATTTTTGTTTGAATGTATCCAGCTTTGTAGCTGTTATTTTAAAAATATAAATCTGCTGCCTTTGAACATATTTTCCCTTTTTTGGTTATTTCCAAGGTCCTGTTTGACTGTGCTGTCTCATTATTGGATTAGTCACAAAAATTACATCTTATTGGAATATTATAGATTTCCATGTAATGTGTAGGCTACGGCTTGCTGAAATGTTTGGTTTTAATAAAACAGAAGAATATTTCATTTCTCAATTGCTTCTTTTTAATCAGGTCCAGAGTGAGAAGTCATGTTGACATGCATCATTGTATATTTTTCTAATTTAAGAAGTATGAAAGTCAACAGATTATATCATTAAAGCTCTTTACGTTAGAACTTTAGGTGGAAGTCAATGGTAATTGTTTTCCTGTTGCCTTACTAGTGACCTCATAGCCTGTTTTAGGAGACAGACCTTTTAAAAGAGACATAGAGGGTTTTTTTTTTCTTTTTTTTCCCCTCTTTTTTTTTTTTGATTGTTTTGTGGCAAAGAAAAGTTCAAGTGTGTAGCTGTTCAGTCTTTCCTTGTCAAGCTGTGCTCTTTCAGACACCTTAAAGCTTTCTGCTAGAAGAGAGAGAGAGAGTGAAAGAAAGGACAAGAGCTTAGTTAGGATTTCTTTCAGCACAAGTATCTGAGATTCTTACGTCTTGAAGTGCCTAAACCAGCAGCATTCATTTGCATTGCGCTTCCTTGTTCCTGCGCCCACCCCAATGGATGGGTGCTGTGTTAGGTGGTGCTTTAGTAATGGGGCTATTACAGACACCGTTCTAAGCTGACTTCAGGGAACTCATTCATCTGATTGATTGCACTGACAATCCAGGGCAAATGTGCTCTTCTGACAGCAAAATACTAACTTACCTTCTGTAATACCTTTAACGCAAAATCGCACTCTTTTTTGTGAAGAAATGCCATGGACAAAATCACTCTGCCAGAGTGAACTAGGGTTAACTAGACTTAACAAAAGAAAAAAAATATAAAAGGAAAGAAAACAGGAGTTCAGATTTTTTATTTCCTTTTTTTTTTTTTCAAGTTTATTGAATCAGCATTGAATGCTGTCTCTAAATGAATTTCAAACTGGTGTGGAAGTGAGACACAAATTAGTAGTATAGAACATAAAAATCTTCACCTGTGAATAGGCAAATCTGGGGTCAGCAAGCCATACAACTACTTCTTCCAGAGTATGCTGGAAGCTATTGCAACTATAAAATTTAATAAATGCTTGACAATAAGTATTGATCTAACTCCCCAAAGACTATTAGATTAAACTGAGCTGCTTATTGTATCTTAAAATGCTTTTAACAGTTTTTTTTTTGTGTTAGTAAGAACTCAGACAGCATTTTGTGAAAGTGGCAATAAAATGAAGCTTTTCGGTAGTCTAACCCAGAGGTCAAAAAGCCATAGAATAAAGTTATCGGCGGTGGCAGCCCACAGAAGCCCTGACTGAATTGTAGTTGGTAACTTTGCATATGAAGTTCCAGCAATGGCTGGAAAGCAGTACCTTGTGTGGCCCTGAAACAAGACAGAAAGAAGGACAAATGCCCATTTAGAGAGTTCTTCCTTGTTTTTTTGTTTTGTTTTGCTTTGTTTTGTTTAGACCAGAAACCCAAGGCTTATTTTTCCTGAAGAACATGTTTCCCAGAACTGGCTATGAACTATAGCTTAACTATTGAAGAGGTTGTAAGCTCATTTAAAACACACCTTTAATACTTTTTAAGATCCAAGAAGGAAGCTGTAATACAAAAACTAACCAACCAATTGCTCCTTTGATTACCAAGCCCAAATCAAAGCAGAAAGCAGACTGTGTTTCAAAACTAGTTGGTATCGCAGATGATACCCTTCCAGATGGTTATTGACAACTAGGAACGGGTAGAAGCTTATTTGCAATTAAAATCAGTTTCTTTCTTTGTGCCACCTGTTACTTTAATGGTCTTTTGGGTAGCTCCCATTTTAAGAGGTTTAGAGATGATACAGCAAAATTTATAAGCTACCAATTTATCTTCAGTAAGCTTGATTTGGAGAAAAAAGTAGATGTCATTGCTTTCTAAGTATCATATATATATTATTTAATTTCCCATAGAAAGTGTGAAGATTTGAAACTGTATTATGTAGTTTGATAAATGAAGCCTGAACTTCAGACGTTTATAGCTAAGGCTTTTGAAAGTACTCCTAATGACTACCACTGCTGAAGGTGATAAGGGAACCCCTGCTTCAACACATTAATTTGTATTTGAAAAATTTGCCCTCAGATTTTTGGTTCAGATGTGTACTCATGTGCTTGAATATTCATTCCAAGTCTATTAAATCCTATCTTTTGTTTAAAAATGGAATGGAAATATCAAACTTTCCTATAGAATTTCCTTTGCAGCTTATTTTCTGAAAAAGGCACGACAGCCGCCCCATATAGACTAAATATGCTCTGTTGGCTATTTAGGGCACAGTTGACGTCTTTTCCGACCAAGAAGGGTTCAAGGACAAAATGACTCTTCCATTATTTTTATCCATTTTTGACTGTGCAATCCTTATAAAAATCTCCCCAAAATTTTAAGAATCCCCAAGATTTAGCATTAAAATTTATGGAGGTGGTGTATTTTATTTTATTGTATTTTATTATACTGTATTTTTATTTTATTTTATTTTATTTTATTTCATTTATTTTACTTTAGGCCATGCTAGTGCTGAGAGTTTAGTTGTCTTAGAAAACACTAAAAAGAAGAGTAAATGCAAAGGCTTCCTTACCTGGGTTTTCCTTCTAATTTCCGTGTATTTTATATATTGTTCTATTCACTAATTTTTGCTGAAGCTTTGATTCCTTAAATGTTACCATTCAAGCCCAACTGTAGATAATAGCATACAGCATTCGTTATTCTCAGAGGGCAAAATATGACCTCAAATGAAACTCAGAGGATAAATTAGTGATACACATACACCTGCAGGAACATTCATTTGTACAGTGATTTACCTCTTAAGTATTGATAAATGCATCAGTATAAGTTCAAGAACCTGATCATTGTTCCAGTTATTTTATTTATCACACATACAGAGCCACAATGTGGTTATGATATTGCATGGCTGCTTCAGGAGAAATGCAAGTGTCACAGGTGAGTATAAACACTTTTCTGTTTGTGTTTGTGAAAGGAAAAGCTTAGTTTTATCTGAAGTGGTATTTTCAAGTTTGCAAAGGAAGTTGTCAACCCAAAATTTTATAGCTTAAAAAAATTAACACTATAATAAAAGAAAATGTTTATTAACCTTATCATCTCCTCATTAGCATCACTGCTGTGACTTCTGCAAGAGATGGGAGCACTACTGAAATGTCTCATTTGCATTTTGCATATCTAACAAAAGCAGATTACTTTGTTTAAATTATAGCTAATATCGTTGTAGTGGTGTTATATATTAGAAATTGATTACCTTGTTTCTTCTTCTATAATGGCCTCATTATATTTGATTTTTTTATGCCTCATTTTTTCTTATTGAAATAATGAGTATGCAACAGTGAGATCATTAATATTTTATACACATTTTTCTTTCCACCTAGTACTTCAGATTAAACACATCGACTAGTCTGACAACAAATAAAAGCATTTTGACTACAATCATTGTCTGTCTGAATAGAATCGGGCTGCCTGTGACAGTTAAGTTTAGCTATTAAAAGNCTTCAGATTAAACACATCGACTAGTCTGACAACAAATAAAAGCACTTTGACTACAATCATTGTCTGTCTGAATAGAACCGGGCTGCCTGTGACAGTTAGGTTTAGCTATTAAAAGANAGTCTGACAACAAATAAAAGCATTTTGACTACAATCATTGTCTGTCTGAATAGAATCGGGCTGCCTGTGACAGTTAAGTTTAGCTATTAAAAGAAAAAAAAGATAGTATGCTGTATATTTTCAAAGAATGGGATAAACTGTAGGTTAAGTGTACAAAAAGGAACAATTCAGAGTAATGGTCTGGGAACCTGAACTGTGCAAAACACACTATGAATGGGTATAAGAAGAGAAACCTGGGGGACGGAGGATCTGAGAGCGGGACACTAGTACGCGCCTCAAACTTCAGAACCAGAAGAGTGAAATATACTGTTCTTCATTCTGGTAAGGCCACTTGGTCAATTTGTAGAGTTGGTTTTAGTTGTGATATCTGGTTTGGGTTTTTTTTTTCAAATGATCTTAGATCACCAGGAGATTTTTTTTCTGTTCTTGTGTTTACCTGTGTTCATTTTTTCCTACTCTGTATACAATTAAAATTGAAAATAATTCTTTTATGTGTGTAAAGACGGATTCTGCCTCCTCTGCTCACTGTGGAGTGTCTTACCCTGAGAACAACACTGATCTGAGTGGTATGAGTAAAGAGTATACCCCTTTCAAGCGATTTTCAATCTTCATTCCTCTGCAGAAGCCTTGTAAGATTTATGAATGTTTTATAGTAGTTATAAGGTATTCATACCAGTATATTTACTCTCTATCTGCTTAGATATACTGTAACTCATAAATCATGCCTTCTAGTCGTTCAATCATTTCCTCCAGTTTCTTGAAAAGTTTCTTGTGTCGAGGTGCCCAAAACTGTGCATCATATTGCAAATGTGTTATCATGTGCTATACAGAAAGGGACCCTCTTCTCCCTTTCCATGATGTACAGCAGCTGTGTATTTCATTATCAGTATTTCTATATGGCGGATCAAAATATCTTGGGTGTGCTTGTATTGTATGACCTTCCAAGACCGTATTTCTTTTTCTTGCCAAAATTACCTCTAAGTTTTATACAATTTTACCTCTTTCAAAAATATTCATTTCTGTTAAGTGTAAGAAAACATTCAGAATTCATGTATAAGTTAGATTTCCAGGATGGATTTCATTGTTTCCTTCTTTCCTTTTGATGCTTGGTCCATGTTTCTCTGATGTCTGCAGCCTTTTCAACGTGGCTGTACTTCTTAAGTACTTCTTAAGGCTTCCATTAATTCAGCTGTTTATAACTTTGTACTGATTTTTTTTCAGTTAAACCCATAGAAATCTCAGAGGAGATTTATGGTGCTCTTTTGATTTTAGTGGATCGTATCTAAAAGTGGACTCTCCTTTATGTAAACCCAGGCCTACAGTTGCCATTTATACAGCTTTCTTGACATAGATAAACAAAAAGGTATTGGTCCTTCAACTGACTTCAGTGACACTTCATATAGAAACCAACTGGAATTACTTTTACTGCCTCATTTTTATGTTAGGGTGTATCATTTATTAAAATCGAAGGATCTCTTGCTGCCTCTTGAGAAATGCTTGTAAAAAGCAATTTGAAGTTGGAACATTCTATCAAGGGAAGTATTGGATTGTCCATTGTATGACATTTTCACATCAAGACAAAAAGCCATTCTGGAAGAGTTAATTTAGTTAGTGGGCTCTACACAGGAGGAAAAAAAATAAAATTCTATAGCTAGAGAAATACAGAAGATAAAACTATATGACCCTAAAGATTGGATTTGCCCCCAAATTTGTTGCTATTTTTGAACATAGGAAAATATAAAATGTTCTCTCTGGCAGCTGGAGTTAAAGTAAGATTGTGACCAAACATATAGCATAATTTTTTCTTTTTTAGGCAAGATATTCAGTAGTCCTTATTAAAAAATACAGTTGATAATCTATACGAGAAAGCATTTTTCATGATTAGCATTTCAGCCAGTCTTCAGTGCCTGAGAAACTAAAATGTTTTTAAAATATAAGTTATTGTTGAATCCACTCCTTTTGGTACTTGATATCCTTCCTTAGTTAGGTTCAAAAATATCTTTGCAGCTGCTGACCAAAGTTTTCAAGCATTTTGGAAAACTTTAACTCCTGATGCTACCAAATACTCGGGCAACTGCAGTGAAATGGTTCCCAGACCTTTTTATAGCCATGGCTCAGCTGAGAAAATTGTCAGTGTTGCCTTGCTCGAAGTGCTTGCTCTCAGCCTTTCTTCCCTACATCCATCCACGCTGACTCGCAGTCTCACTGAAGCTGGGATTAGACACACTGGAGGCAGTTGTGTGCAGTCCCAGGAAAAGTAAGGCTCAACTTAGACA
>RSEF01000004.1:68596198-68620913 GCA_003993805.1 Himantopus leucocephalus | reverse complement strand
GTTGTTTTTTTTTTTTCTTTTTTTTTCCTTTCTTTCCTTTCTGGTAGGCTAATTAGATCGCAAATATTATGAAATGCGTATAGAGTAACAAGGACAAAGTTTAGCCAAACTTGAAGCTTTAAGGCTATGGATTAAGTGTAGGTAAAGGTGAAGAGGGTTGTTTGTAGATTATCCAAGACAGCATGTCAGGACTAGGGAGTGAAGGAAAGCCTGTGCAGCACTGAGAGGAAAGAAGGAAGTTTTGTGATTTTGGGACTGCTGAGGGCTATACATCCTAAATGGCTGTGGTGAATGTAAGTGGATGGAGTAGCAGCCTGTCAGATAAATGTATGCAATAAATGATACTAAGAGGTCATGAAAGAGTCATCTAAGTCTACCACCTGCTGCGGATATAGCAAATCAAAGCTCTAATCAAGATCAAGCCAAACTATATTAACTCTTTCCAAGCCAGCAAGTGAAATTAGTCTCCTACAAGCCTTCTTCTAAACATGTTTAATGTTGATGTAAACAAGTCATAGGCTAAACGATAAATGATTTTTCAGAAGGGCTAGGATGTGATCTAAATATTTATCCAAAACACACACATGAAAGGGTACTGCATATTACTAAGTATATATATAATCTATATTTTGCAGATGAGCTAAACATTTTTGCCTTTTCTTAAAACCACAAAAAGACACATAAAGTTAGCTGATTTTGACTTGTATGAGAAAACTGTTTACCCTAGAGTCTAGGCAACTTAGCCAAGCCAAAAATCTGAGTCCAATTTAAAAAGCAAATAGCAGACCAAATATATCATTAGCTCAGGAAGCATTCTAGCTGCTCAGCCAAGTCAAAAAATAACCTCCTAAAACTTGAAACAAACCCATATTAATATAAGAGTGTTATACAGAAAACATCCATTACATGGATCATACCAAATAAACCATTATACAGTCCTCAGAGGTCCCAGTCTGCACAGCTAAATTAAAGCAGGGATTTAAAACTGCTGAAAACCTGTTCCGACTTGTCTGATTTGGACAGATTAAATCAGATGCAAACAGTTTTTCATACCATTTGCAAGGAAAACTTGTGGTAGCCCATTATATTTCTAGGTGCTATAAAATATATATGATGAGACTGAAATATCAGCATTTCCAGACTATTTCCTTACTATTCTTATTAATGTTTTCTAAGCAATCTCACAACTAACCAGGGCATTGAAAGGGCAATTATGTGTTCTATATTTAAAATAAAAATAAAAAAAATCTTGCTCTCAACCTGTAAAGACACAAAACCTTCATTGTGGGTTCATATCTTATAAAAGTCTGGTCTTTTCAGATCAAGGAGATCAAATAATTTTTTTTTGTGATTTTTTTTTTTCCCCCAGAATAACTCTATTACCTTACACATAGACTGAATGTAACAGCCATTAGCTTGTAGGATAGATTTCAGGTACCGTCTCTTTCTGAGATAATTTCTCTCCTGTCTGAGAAACTTCCCAGTGAAAACTTCCTGAAACTTAATGTATTTCAGACAAGTTAGTGCTTACTGGTATTCCAGCTAGCTCTGTTCATGATGGCATACTAGTGGAAAAGCAGACCTGGATCAAAACCAAGTACAAAATCAGTTATTACAGCCCACTCAGTATTATTAACAATATATTCTCTGGTCAAAAAAGAAGAAGAAAAAAACCCCACCATCACCACCACCCCCTCCCCCAAAGCCTGAAAGCCTGTGGGACTATAACAGAAGGCCTAAAACCAACAAAAAGACAAAGAAGCAGTCTCCAGAAACCATCTTGATTCCACCTTTGCCAGGCACGCAGCTATTGAATATCATAGTCAATTAAAATTAACCCTGTTATTTCAACAGTCAATTAGCAGGCTAGCTGTATCCATGTATAAACTGTCCAGAATGGCCCTTATCCACCATTCACCATTGTTTGAAAATCATGTTACCACTTCTGGTTAGTTACTGAGGGTCTCACCTCTCCTCACATTGCCAGTCAATAAACCAATCTTTTCTAAATGGGAAAACTCTTAATAAATACAAGCCACAAGCAAACGTTACTTCTGCACAGACAGCTGGCATATGAATATGCATGCACCTATGAAAAAAAAAAAAAAATTCCTAAACATTTCAGTACACCTAAACCAGCCAGTATTCTCAAAGCAAATGAAAATGGACACAGGCATGTCTGATCAGCGCAACCATTTGATTTTTGAACCAGTGTTCAAACACTGCATTTTGGCATTCAGCTACCTGCGCTCCTATGTGTCACATTGCCAAATGGTCATAATATTTACCTCTGAAGTAGTTTTCAGAGAGAATATGGGGTAGCTATTATCATAGCTATGTGACAAGTATGAAAAGCAAATAAAACAGAAACCAGAAGTGTTGTTTCCATAAATGCTATTATTTCTCATAGGAATAAAGATCACACGCTAATATAAAAGGTTAAATACTTTGGGGTTTGTACATTATTAATGTACTGAAATAAGATATGCCAATACTTCAAGTAATATACATATATTTATGGTAAATAAAAATTTAATGTAGATTTACCTTCCTTTCCCCACAAACCATTCTCCAAATCAGCTCCATCTTAGCACAAACACGAGTGAATCAAAATTACAATTTCACTTTAATTGATATTGAAAGAGAATCAAAATTGTTTTCCAAATGCAGCAGAAATTAAATATGGAGAACAGAAATCATCCTTTGGGATGGAAATAGGACAACTACTAAAAGCTCCAAGATTTTCTGAAGTGTCTTCATTTCTATGAACTAGCACATATCAATTTTGTCATTTCAATGTGATAGTATAACAAGGCTATAACATTTTCACAGATATGTATAAAATAAATACATTTGAAGTAGATACCAGTTTCGAAACTGAAAACTCTAAAGAGCTAATGCTGAAAAACATCAACACTACATATTTAAACAATTTTGGAACTTTAGTGGAGCAGAGATTTTTGGTTTGTTTTTAATTCCTGGGCTTAGTTTGGATGAAGCTGACCTCAGTTTTCAAACCATTTCAATTCCAATGAAGCAACAAATCCTACCACAAAGGCATCTGCAAAAATGTACTTTAGAGATGTAATGGCAACTCCACTCTTCTTCCTCATGCCTTACTCAGAGTAGTTTCAATGATGCACACCTTAAAGTGCACAAGGATTTCTAAGTTCTTAGATGGGTCATATAGCCTTTGGCTACTACTGCATTTGAGATCCTGGTTTAGGATTGAAAGCTAATATCTCTTAAGTCATCAGGTGCAGGGTATAAGGTGGAAGGTTCTTTGTGTGCCCGTAAGAGTGCGAATCACAGAAGGGTTTTTAGCATGGTCTCTTCACCACTTGGTTCAAGCAAGGAAATCATGCAAATCGTGCCTGCTTTAGAAATTTTGGTCTTCTCCTGCCTACGCCCCTTCAGAACTGGTGACTGATTACCACAGTTTTGTCCTAACGATACTCGGCCTGCACTTTTACAGGACTCACTTGTGCCATGTGTTGCTATTTCTATTTCAGCAAAAGTAAATAATGAGCTTGGTAATAAAGCTCTTGGAAGGGCTAAATTGCAACTGGGCTCAGCGTGTGTGAAATAACAGAAGCTCTTCAACTAGGCACATACGGAGCTGGGTTTCGGATGAAGAGATCTCACAGCCATCAGCATGTAATCCCTTCTTTTTCAAGTACCTTGCAAGATGACAGCTGTGATGCATGAATATTGAGAATGGAAAAAGGCCATTCAGCCCACCGAGGTTCATCCTTTCCTTGTACATTATTTTCCCAAGACATATACAATCATTACTTGAATGACCCTAGTGTTTTCTGCGCTCACAACTTTGCCCTGTGGGGACTTCTCACATTTATTATTCGGCAACTGAAAAAAGTGTTTCTCATCACCTTGCCTGAATTTATTTTTCTTTCACTTCCTATTATGCCAGCGACTCATTCATCTGTAGCAAGCTGAACACAGTAACTTCAGGTTCAGTTTTCAGAGTGGCATCGCATTTTCATTCTTATTAATACTGGTTTTTAGATAATGTTCTATGCTGGTGCTTTAATTTGTTCTTGAAGGACCTGTCAGTCAGCCAATTTACCTTTGTGCTGCCTGGGTCCAGCTAGCAGATGCAGATAATAAATAAAGAAAAAGAAAAAAACAGAAAGAAAACGCCTTTAGAAAAACTGGAACTTCAAAGCATTGCATTATCCTCCCAAATCTTAAAGATGCGCAGAACTACAGTACATTTCATCTGGAGTTACATACAGAGGGATGAATTTGTCCTTAGATTTCTAAGCAGCCTCAATATAAGACTCTCATTCATACATTTAAGCTCAGAATAAGGGTCATGAGCTCTGGTTCAGTATTTTTGTCTTTGAAAATGTTGTCCTGCAAAAAATTCCAGGGCTCCTAAGAAAAAATTGTTTGCCGTTATGACAGCCAGCACTGACCTCCTATTCATTAACCAGGAAGTAACATCTTTTGGCTTCAGAATCAAACGATCAACTTTGCCCAATTTGATTCTACGGTCTTTAGATGCAGAAAATGTGAATAACTAAGGTGCTTTCTGACTTGAGGCTTGGCAGCATTTTCAGTTTATATGTCAGAATACTTCAGATCCATTGGAAATACTGTGAGTAACCGTTAAAATTCCTTTTTACCTCTTAAATTTATAGTAATATTGTTTTATTTTGGTTTTCATATAAGAAGTAGAGAAGATACTATCTTTAGCAATTAAAATGCGGAGAAAAAAAAAAAAAGAGACAACTCTAGCTCTATCCACTGACACTCAAAATGTTGCCCACCTTGTCTTCCCAGGTTTCTTAGTTGAATGTGACAGTACTGTAGGACATTTTGTAACTTTGTTATTATTACACCTCCTTTGTTTTGTCACCATTAATTACATTGTATCAGCATTTCTGTTTTCAGTTCTACTACTCAAGGCTCACCCCCCCCGCACACACAAAGTCTTTATGAAATCTATTCTTTTAACAAAAATTAGTGAAAACAAAAAAAAATCCAAAAATCTCAATAATGGACTGAGGAAGATAAGGTTTTCTCCCTTTCTTTACCAATACACATTAGTGTGATTTTTGCTAAAAAAATAATATTCTTAGAAAACTTATTAACTATAAAACTCCCTAATAGAAAAATACTACATAAAAGCGCAGCAAGCTATTATAACATAGGGGTAGAATATTCCAATATTAGAAGGTATATTATTTTAATTTTTAGATAAATGATGTTTGCCTCCCTTTTCAGTGTTTTACTTTATTCCACAAGGAATGTTAGCAATTCTCAGGTTCAAATGGTTGTTCCAATCCAAAGTAAAAAAATAGTCTAGTCTTTACAGGCTTGAAACATTTGTAACGTATAACTTAATCAGAATCATCATTTTCGCCTTTCATTTATTTTTAAGATTACAGACAAATATTTATACACTGTAGAGAAAGAATAAAGTAGACAGAAAAGAAACTAATTTTATTTCACTTTCAAATTCTGGATATAACTGATGTTTTGATATCTTTCTAGCCAAAAAATATTTGTGCTCTCCCTCCAGTATAAACAGGACTTATTTCCTCAGGCTGTGATACATGTCACACTTATGACACATAAATAGAACCTTAATACTCCCACCCTGAAAAAGAAAAACCCAAACCCAAAACAAAACAACCAAAAAACAACAACAACAACAAACAAAAAGGAAAAAGAAAAAAAAAAGTCTTACAGAAATATGATAACTCATATAGATGTCATCTAGATTTAATGGAATCTATACTGGTTTAATGTCTGAAGAAAAAATCCACACAACCTTCCCACACTTAGGACCTGGTTGTAACAGCTACTATTTACTGTCTTGTCCCTTTGATTTAGGGCTTTCATGGATCAAAATTTCTGTGGCCTTTGTGTCCGTGAGATATGTCCTGGAGAATTATAGGAATCTATAAAACAGTCTGTGATTTTCAGAAATCTGGCAATATTGTTAGAGCTCCTCTGAAGCAGCTGCCCTGCTGCCATACCAACGGCATAACACACGCACCGTCAGTCTGTTACTTCCCGAAAGCACTAAATTTTCTGTGCGTGCTCTGTGCAGGTGTTTCGTCTAGCTGCAAGAAAACTCAGAATTACTGCGCAAAGCCCAAAATATCTGCAATGTGCATAACAGTAGGTTTCATGCTTGTTGTCAGAGACTTTTCTTTCAGAAGAATGATGCAGAAAAACCTAGATGTCTTTCATCAACTACGCTGAGTTCCTCAGTGTCCCCTTATGTCTGACATGGCAAATAGGCTCTTCAGACTGACTTTGAGGAATACATCCTCAGAGCATCTCCAGGAGGCTAGAATACCAAGTTCTGCGGCCCATCAAGCCTATATTGTGATGTCTGACAGGCAATTTCTTCCCAATCATTTGATGGTAGGAGGAAAAATGTTCTCAATGAAAACAATGTTCTCAATGAGTTAATTGCCAAGTGTTTCTGCCTTCCCAAAATCATAATTTTCCCATTTTTTCCCATGTTTGTCAATGTTTATCAATGGAAGGTGATATTATGGGGTTTGAAAGAAACCTGCAGATGGCATGAATACAATTTAGGTCATCCAGATGATTAAGAGTTCCCCTTTCAATGGTCCTTATCTCTTGAAATAGCAGCCTGAGTTCACCAGCACAAGTCAACTTTTCCCCTGGAAATTAATAACCGTTGTAGTGCTTAGAAAGACAAATTATCTTGCCCACAGAGCAATACTACTATATCTATGTGGCTTCGGAAAAGGAGTTTACAAACATCTGGCTGACTCAAAGCTTCAGCTTTGCAAGTAGGCAGTGCAGATTCCAGTAAACTCAGATCACAGTACCTCGGTACCACAAAGTGCTTTGGGTAAATGGATAAGATCACTTTATCTGACAAATATGGACTAATCTAGCCATAATAAAATATTTTCTTTAGGCCTTGAAATTACTGATGTTGAATTTTACTATGGTTCTTTTTCGAACCTCTCTTTCTGAAGTTCCTTATTCTACTCCCATATATTTCCAAATTCTTTATGAAGGTGTCACACATGAGAACCACCCCCTCAAAACCTCAGTATGAACTTTAACTTATACAGGAATTTACTATTTATCCCAGGTTTTGTTTTCTTTCTCTTAGCCAATTTTTGTCCTTTCAAGAGAGAGCCTCATGGAACTCCATTAGGAAGACCTCCATTAGTTTCCATGGAAAAAAAATTAATTAATAAATTGTTTCCATGAAATATATTTTCAGCACAGAGACAGTCAAAGTGAGACATCCTCCTGCTGTGCTTTCAGATTTTTACAGGCAGAGTGCCTGTAAACCTGTTTTACAGGTTGCACAGGTATGACTTTAAGGAGGACCCGGTCAATGGATAGTTTTGTTGTTTAATTTTGTTTAATTTTTCGTTCCAAGATGATGATTAATCAGGAGATACTAGTGCGGGGAAAGTTGAAGGGAGGCATGACTTTTGAGGCGTGACAGATGTATGGAAGGACCAAGATCTCTAACATCTTAAGAAGCCACTAAATACTACTCAGAATGTTTTCGATTTGTAGAGCATATGCTTTAGGACTGTTACAAGAAATCATGTATCCTTTCTTTACAATCCTGTAAAAACACAAAATCCTTTAAGATTGCAAGTACAATTACAATAAAAATTACTATCAGAAAAAATATGCTATTTTAGCAAAAATTAAGATTTCCTAGAACCTTCTTGCACTTACAAAATGAAATTAGCTGACACAATCCACGTAACTTTGCATTTTCATATACATTCGATTTAAATAGCTTAGATACTGCACTGTGATTGAAATGGTGAAGCGATACACCCAGACAGTCCAAAGGCTACATCAGTCGTAGTGGGCCAAGTCAACCAACCAGCAGGACAATCAGAAGCCACACCGAAAGGACAGAGTATGGAATGGCGAAGAAATCTTGACTCCAATAAAATTTGAGTTAACTTTTTGGAAATCCCTTGACTGTTTGCATATTGTCAAGTTTTTCTTAAAATTTGAGGCATGACTGCGTGCTGCATTCAAAGTCTTTTATATAGCATCGAGGCCTGAGACTGATGTTGGGTGTTAGCAGAATGCTATGGATAATAAAATCCTAAATACTGTGTGATCTTCTGAAGAAAAATTAAAAAAAGTTCTTGCTCTTTTTCTTTTTTTTCAAATTAAGGAAAACGTCCTTCATTGCTGCCTACTGCAGGCAACGCTGTGGTTTGTGTAATTTTGTCCTTGCCATTGCTAGATTCAGGAACAGAGAAATACATTTTTTATCCGGGGCTTATTATCATATATAGGAAAAACATAAATATGCTTTGTTCTTGCCACTGCCATGCGGACAAAGATGAATGCTTTTTTTTTTTTTTTTTTTTTTTTTTTTTATTTTTTNTTTGCTAGCTTTGCTGCTGTTGCCAAGCAGAGATGAATATTATCTTATATTTTGTTTTGCTTAACAAAATCCTGCCCCAAGATGAAGCCAAGGCCAAGGGCAGACAAATGTTTCATATGGAAAAGAAAGATAAGTAAATATTCACCATAGGGATATTTGCTCCTGCATGGAAATGCTAGTAAGAATCATGTGAAGAAAACAAGTGTGTTTACATCTTTTTGATTCTTTCTTTAACATAGCCTTCTCACTAGGAGCACTGGAGCCGTATTCCACTATCTGGAAACATCCTGTAAAGCATTCCTGCTCTGTGCTGAGTTAGTGCAACTGCCCTTTACTCACAAAGAGTGCTTAAAAGAGGGTATATTATGCCAGATACAAGAACTTCATTATATTATTGAGAAAAAAGGAAAACAGTTAATATTGTGTTCAAAGGAATATTATATCTTTCCCACTGAGCTTAGCAGTCCAAAAGTTCATATTTTAAGAGTATGCAGCCTTTATTCTTCCAAATTACTTAAATGGAACTATCTTTGTGAGCACAATTGCTTTCAACTGGACTTGAAGATAAAATTCTTATCAACTCTTTGATATGAATTTATACAAAGATAGATTTCAAACACTGTTCATTACGTGGACAGGAAATTTCAAATACAGAACTGCATCTGAATTTTCTGGTTTCACAGCATTCTGACCTGGGTTTTTTGTTCTAGTTCATGAGTGAAGAGAAGATTTACAAGGACTTAAAATGCAGTCAGATTTTATCTCAGGATTTTCTTATATCACTGTTGGTCCAAATTCTGCAATATCTGTGGGGAACTTCCAGGGAAAATCAGTCTGTACGTATGTTTCTGTATTTGTTCATGTGCATTTGTGCATTTGTGCATTTCTGTTGTGTTCCCCTGTCACTTGGCCCTCTGATGTTTAACTGAACAGGTTATGTTACTGGAGAGAGTCCAACAGAGGGCTACAAAGATGATGAAGGGACTGGAGCATCTCTCTGATGAGAAAGGCTGAGAGACCTGGGTCTGTTTAGCCTGGAGAAGAGAAGACTGAGAGGGGATTTCATTAATGCTTATCAATATCCAAAGGGCGGGTGTCAAGACGATGGGGCCAGGCTCTTCTTAGTGGTGCCCAGCAACAGGTCAAGAGGCAACACAGGAAATTTCATCTCAGCATGAGAAAAAACATCTTTCCTTTGAGGGTGGCAGAGCACTGGCACAGCCTGCCCACAGTGGTGGTGGAGTCTCCCACTCTGGAGACATTCAAAACCCGCCTGGATGCGTTCCTGTGCAACCTGCTGTAGGTGACCCTGCTTTGACAGGGGGGTTGGACCAGATGGTCTCCAGAGCTCCCTTCCAAACCCAACCATTCTGTGAGTCTGTGAGTCTGTGATTCTCTGATTTAAATGTGTCTTGAGATCCTCCTAGAATGACTTCACTTTGCGGTGATGAGACATCCCTTATCTGACCCTGCCTTTTATGTAAACCACCTCCTCTAGGCCATCACTACTCTGATTGATTAGTTTTGTTTTATGTCACTTGTTTTTTCAGAAAAGATAGGTAGGTCTTTCCAAATGCACCTGAGGGTTTGTTGCTGTGGTTTTAAGTCACAATTTCTAAGCATTCAAAAAAGACTGCAGAGCACGCTAAGACTAGGAATTCCTACTTAATAGTTTAGTAAAGACTATGTCTTTAAAAGGAATGTTATTTGGACTTATATTTATTATCGCCACAAAACTAGCCAACTGAAAACATTTTACAGAACTTTTATACATCTTCAATAACAGTAGTGTTAAAATAACATCTTAATAACAAATAACTTTTATAATTTCCTTAATAATGTAGAAGTGGGAAGGAAAACCAAGCTGTTACAAGCCTTCATTGTCAAATGTATTTTCAAAATATGCTTTGCTCACCCAGATATTTGAATTCTTTACACCTAAATGTTAAGAGCTCTGCTTTGAAAACAGTCACTGTTGCTTATTTAAAAAAGAAATAAATAAATAAACTAAGAATGCATCTGATGGTAGTTACAGCTGCATTATGACAATCACTGCTGGCAGCTTAACTTTCATTTATGCAAAGTTTATGCACATAAGACTTTAATAGTCCTAGAAGAAAGGAACTAAAAATAAATGGAATTTCAGCAGTAATCAAACCATTACTATATTTTGATGGCACCATTTCAACTATTATTAATGCCACATTTCCAAAAGGTCATAAAATGAATGTAACTTTTTTCAAGAAAGAAAACACAATGAAAATGATGACCATCAAAGGGGTAAACTAAGTAATGGTAGAAAAATGCTCAGCACATTAAAATCCAGATAGAATAGTTGTACTATGACCCGTCTTACTGTTCCAAATGAGTGAATCTCCTGTGACTGAACTCTATTTAATCTCACTAAAGTTTTCTATAAAAGCCTTGAAGTCTGCTCGTATGGTACTGAAAGATAGGTGGATACTGTACAAACCCTCAACAGATGAAAACTGACAGACTAACAGCATCATCAGTTGTATGAAATTTACAGGAGACAGAGAACATATTCTGCAACAGTTTCAATTATTCTTAACTAGCTGTGCGTGAAACAGGCAGTGTGAAATGCAGTTTTCACAGTGGCTCAACAACTAGCAGAAGAGAAAAATTGAAAAACTTGGTCTTAGCAAGCAAAAGAAAAAAAATTCCTTAGTTTCCATTAATTTCTGGTAGAATTAGATGTATCATTCCTTGTACAGCTGCTTATCACTTATGAAAACAAACTATCAAAGTTATTCATTTCCTTTTGCAAAAGTCAAGTCATTCTGAGAATTTAATGGGCTTTCTATTTGCTTCTTTCTATTTGCTTAGTATTGCATTAAATGCTTAACATATATTTTAAAAATTTTCAATACGCAATGCTTGTACCTGGCAAAAGAAAGCACTAATTATGCAGTAAAGCCTCAGGCAGGGTAATACTAGATGGTGGAGAGTTCTAGATTTTCATCCTATGAATAGAGGTATAACCTCAAAGTATAGCCATTGATGTCAACACAATGCAGTAAAGAACATAGGGAAAATTATTTATATTCAAAATTCGATACGGATTTTGTTGAAGTAAAGGTTGTAGACTCAAATTCCAAACAGTTTTTCTGAGTAGTCTGATAGATTTAAAAATACCCTCAAAAATAATTTCTATTCTTACCTGGTAAGGATGCATAGTTTCTGGCCACAAAGTCTGTATTGGCCACAAAGTCTGCATTGACCACAAAGAATTTTATTCCGCTGCTGGTCCCTAGCATCTGATGGTATCGTAGATGCCTTAGAGTATCAGGCCAACCTCACGGGGCTGGGCTGTCTATATCGCATGTGGAAAACCCCGGTATTCTGAACCAGAAAATGTGTAGGATGTGGGATGTTTTGGGGCATCTCAAATGACACGAGATGCCCTTTCGTGGCCAACCAAATCAAGTACCAAAGTCTGAGAAACTTTTAAAATTTAAGATAAATCCTGAAAATTTAAGTTGATTTTTTATGTTGTTGTAAATAAAAGGAATTCACACAATATTTCCTGATATTCAGTTTCAAATAATGTGGGTAGAGAGGAAGAAAAATGATGTTGCTAATATCCTGTAGGACTTACAAAGGTATTATAGTGAGCACTACTAACAACTTACATAGATCTTCCAGTTTAGATTCTAGTCTTAAGCAAAGCCGATTTCAAGTAAAACCATCTTTTTTTTCTATTTATGAATAATAGACAGTCTAAATCAAATGAAAACCTATTCCAAATGGATAAAACCCAAAAAAGATTTCAAAGTAATTACTCTGAGCTAATCAGATTTCATCTGTAATCTGGGATACTGGCTACTTGCTGCAGATCTTTTCCTCTCATTGAACTAACTCCAGACCATTGAAAAAATGATGAAATCTGGGTTAACACTAATGAAAAAATGGCTTTCATTCCTGAATAGTAGCTAAAGTCTTTCTGTTACATCTTTCTTTCAGCCATATATTCAGATTGGATACTATCAACAAAGGAATTATTTCATTCAAAGAACTTGTGTAATTTTTAACTACAGCTCAAAATACCAAGTTTCACACTGATTGAAATAAAGGTAACAAAATAAGGCACCTTGTTGCCGGTAAAGAGGCTATTCTATCATTGACACAATGCTTTTCAATAACTTTTAGGACTGAACCTTCACCCTATACACCTCCTATCCCGTTGCAGACATATTGTTAACATCAGTACTACACGTAACAGCATAGTGAAACACATACATGTGTATAAGTGTGGATAGCAGTGAAAACACAGAGCCTTATTGCAAAACTCAAAGCTTTATAGTTTCTTATCCTAGAAGCTATAGAAACGTGTGAATCAGACTAACATATAACATATGCATAACAGATTAAATTTGATGTGGATTCACTCTGCAAAGGTGAAAGACCATCCAAGAAGATGCATTGTGTGTGTTTAGACAGTCTGTGAGACAGGACTATCAATGTAATTTAAGCAAGCTTCCCATTTACTGTGCTTTGGTCTGCATTGTGAAGCCTTCTCAGAAAGTAGAAACTGGATTAAAAAAAAAAAAAGGTAATTAATGAAACTGAAGTAGAAGATGGACTCCAGGAATTGTATAATACACTCCAGCTGCAAACAGGCATTCAGTCTTTAGAACCAGACTGCAGGTGGTCTGAAGTTAAAAAAAAAAAAAAAAAAAAGAAATGTGTACAGTGTGGACACCACACGTGTAAGTATGAATTTTAGGAACATCTCAAGAGGCCCTGAAAGAGTTAGTGTGGTATTAAGGTCTGATATTTGAATTAGTCTGAAGTCAAGAGTAACTACTGCATTCCCAATGTCATCAAACCATTTTTTAATGTTGATAGTAGACAAAATGTCAGATCTTGATCTTTCTATTAACCTATGACTGAATAGTCTGCCTTGTATCCCAGCCCAACATAATTGAGAGCAGGGGATTCCAGTTAGGGGAGAAATACATTGAGATGATAGTTTAAATAAATTATAATGATTTAAAACCTGTTCAAAAGCTTGGAGTTGTAGAAGCATTTCTATTGGATTACTCAACACAATTCATTTAAGACGATTAAAAATGCGTGATAAATACTTCTCAATTAACTACAAGGACAAATTCATCTCATCTGTGTAAAAAATAGTTTATATAAAGTAAATGTCTTTACATTTAAAGTATTAAACTGACTACATTTAAAATATGAAAAATATTTCAATCTGCCTCGGTTCTCACCTGTGCGGGTGTTTTCTTTCCTTAACGACTATGGAAGAAAATAGTGGCATTAAGTTCATATATGATAAATGAGATTCTAAATGAATAAGAACTCGGTTTAAAATTCTATCTGAATTCTTGAGGAACACAAAACATTATTCCTGTATTATTGATTCAACAAGGAAGTGCAATCATTCAAAATCTATAGACCTTTATATATTCAGCTAAGCATCTTGCTCAGTGTCTTCAAAGGAGAAGGAGTGAATATAAGTAGTCAGGAGAGCTGTTTCTAACCCTTGGGCTAATGCTATGAACAAATGTCCAGAAATTAGGCCAATCGCTACTGGGGAGTCTAAACGCATTCCTGCAAACACACAGGAGTGACCAGCTGTATGAACGTGGGTGGAACAAGCACTCAAAGAAGAAAAGCTGATTTATAGTGCTTGGGATTCTTCTGAGATGCATAAATTCACTTCCAAATCTCCTTGCCTTTTTCTCTGGAAGCTTCTTTATGTTGTGGAAATGAGTAGTTGATAGCTAACTGAAGGTCGTATTGCCGGCATGCCTTTTATGCCTGAGAATGAAATAAGTAGAGAGACTGGAAAATATGTAATCTCTCTAGATAATGCAAAAGCAGCAAGAATAAACTCCTCGACTTCAAGAGGTGTGGTACACGTTCACTTACAAAATAAATATTCATGTGTACAAGATATCTCAAAGAAATCTGGTTACTAGTAAGTAACTTTCCCTTTATTTGTTATCAGCACACTTTTCAACTGAAAAAAACCAAACCCAAGACGAGATGCTGACTCTAGCCATATTGCTTTAGCACTCTTTTTGCATTGATGTAGTGTCACTTTTGAAATCATGCCAGGCTAAAATAAGCACCCCACTTCTCTGGCTTGGCAAACCTGGCTCCCCCATCTTCATCACCCACCTGAGCTGCGATTTATGTAGCTTTTGGCAAGCGCAAATGAGACTTCTCACCCAAATACCTGAACATATATTTAAGCCAATCACTTGTATGCATACACACACATTTGCCAAATACCACTGATTTTACTGTCTCATTGTGTAAAGGTATATAAAATTCAGCTTCATATCCTTTTCCTTATTTTCATGCTGCCTGTATAAGAACCCCACTGTTTAAAAATATTTCTGCCTTCAGAATGTATTACACATGATCTTTATGCTTGTCCATCGCTCTTGAGATATAATAAAGACATGATAAAGATCCCATACTCATTATTTGCAAATCTGTATGACTAGTATTAGTCTTCTACACTTAGCTAACAAATACTGTTTTAGGAAGTTGGGGGGTTGGGGGTTTTTTTACTGTTAAGCTATGGCCTAGTGAGAACTTACGCTACAGTGTACCAGAGTGAGCATCCATTTTTTGTTCATACTGANCCTGTACGACTAGTATTAATCTTCTACACTTAGCTAACAAATACTGTTTTATGAAGTTGGGGGTTTGGGGTTTTTTTTACTGTTAAGCTATGGCCTAGTGAGAACTTATGCTACAGTGTACCAGAGTGAGCATCCATTTTTTGTTCATACTGATTCAAATACCTTAAAGTGCACTATTTTACTTATAGAGCTCAGTGAGGTTCAGCTACAACATCTAATCTGTACACTTAGTAATTTCGTTACTAGTAATTCCTACACAACCATCACCTTCAGTTGTACATTTGTGTTTTCTAATGATTTTTTTTTTTTTAAATCCATTTTATAGTTGCTGGGAGATTTTGGCAAATAGTAATCACAAAGGGAGCATGTAAATCAACACAAAAAACTCATCTGCTAGAGCCATTCCAAACAGTATCTGTTCCCAGGTCCACCGTGTGCCTTCAACAGATGTTCTACTTCGAAACTGGGGAAAAATAGGTATAAACTCAGCATATAATTGATCACATTTTAAAATATTAAGAAAATCTAGAGTTCTTCAAAATTAAGATTTGAACATAACCGATGTCTGAAATACATTACATACAGTTGTGTGTTCTAGAATGAAGAACATATATATGCATATATGTGTTGGTGTAAAAAGTTCTGAACAAGCACAGAGATCAACAGTATTGAAGATACAACTGATCAATTCAGAGCAAAAATTGTGGGTCTGATGAGGGGACTTGGAAAAAGAGAAGGTTGACTACTGAACTGTATAGGGTTTTTGTATCACAAATTCTATCAGCGTGAAAATGAAGGTCATCAACTGCTTTTCCAATTAATAGTGATGTCGCTATGGGACACACATGTGCAGAGCACCCAAAACTTCTCAGTGGTACAGAATCAACTTTTTACACGCAGTACATCCAACACTGATAATTTCTGTGTCTTTGGCTTCAGCTGCCTTCTAGTTATTTGCTCTCTATTTCTAAGTATCAGTATAAGTTAGAGGGCGAAAAAACAAAAACTCACCTTTATTTTACAAAGACAAGAACAATGTTGAGTAATAACAGTTTATTTTCCTTTAAGAATGTTTTGAGATTTGCATTCTTAAATCACGGAATCACGGCATTTTCAGAGTTGGAAGGGACCTCTAGAGATCATCTAGTCCAACTCCCCTGCTAAAGCAGGATTGCCTAGAGCACATTACTCAGGACTGCATCCAGGCAGGTCAAATCATTTCAAAAAATGAAGCAGAACTCTAAAATTTGTTCTATAATTAGGAATTAGGAGAAGGGAACAATACAAGACCTGATAGAAAGAAATCCAAAGTAAAATCACAACTGATGAAGCCAAATATTCAGTGGGGATTTGTTTCAGAGAGAAGTGTAATAAAATGAAATAGAGGAGATTCAAACTGTTAGGCCAAAAACTTCCAAATAGTACAGGTCATGGGTTCATCCAAAATGTGTTTCTTTTCTGAAGAAACACATTCTATTTTATTGGCGGCCATCAAAGAAAAAGGACACCTCTGTATAGCGCTCTTTCTGTTAATCAGTGTACTGCTGCCAGCTGTAAAACCCACAAGACAGGAAAAAAAAATGCTGAGTTCCTCAGTTTCCTGGTCACAACAGCAAGCGTGGCTGTGATCAGCTCACCACCAGTAAGTGATTGTATACTCGCTGCATAATGCATTGCTAAAAACAGAAAGATAACTATGTCTCTGAATTTTTATTGAACATGTTTAGTCAAAAGTATCCCTACAATTCGCTTAAAAGATGTATGTCTAAGCCACCACCTTATTTCTAAATATTCTTCCGTAACAGTAAAAAGAGCTGTCCTTTTCAAAATAATGAAGTAATTTTTCAGGTTTTGAAATTTCAATAGGCTTCAGCCTACCTAGGAAACTTAGAGGCTCCAGGAAGACATCTGTCCACTTAGAAAAGCTGGGTCTGCACAGATGACCTGAGTATTAATGGTACTACTGTTGCTTTTGGCAATGATCTCACCATCTCACAAAGAAACCATAAGAAATTCTTTCTAGGAAGACATAAGGCAGACCTATGATAACGACAGAAAATCATTACCACCATATAAAAAAACCTGTTAAATCTTTTTGATATTCCGGGCAACTCCCTTGTCTCCATTTCTAATTAGGGACATCGATTATATTCCTAGCAAGAAATCAGTTAAAATCCTGTGTACCATTACTTTTTAAATTTTATGTTGTGGGTGACAGCTGTACTAGCTGTTGTCTATGTAGCCAAGAAGGGAAGGAATAAACAAACAAATGAAACAAGAATGAATGAAGAAACAAAGGGAGGGACAAAAGAAGGGCAACACTGGGAGAACGCAAAGGACCTGAACTTCCCCACACAGAAATCATAAACATCGATGAGAACAGGATGAAACTTGGGTAGAAGAAAGGTAAAGATAGATGAATGAAGCTTCGGTGGTGCCTGTGTGGACGTTTAGGATGGGTGACTGGCTGCTGAGGCCAAACACCTCACTTAGCATATGTGACAGCATTCCACAAAAATTATTCTGCATTTCATGTCCTCATTCTTTCTGGATTCAAACTCCTGACTCTGGCAGCAGACACTCTATGGTTCTGTGGAGAAATCAGCTGTAACATCCTTCATCATAATTACAAGAAAATGCGTCTCTCCTTCAGTAACAGCTGTGGGAGAGATTGAGGATTATCCTCCTAGATTTAGTCCATGTCCACACTGGCACCAGTGTTTTACACAGCCCCAGCTAGGGAAGCGTTGGTGCATCTGGAGACGGCAGGCTAATGCACAGCTTAGAGTGTGAATTTATCCTGTGTGAAATGACCGGGAGAGTGAGACATAGTGAATAGCTGTATTGAGCTTAGAAGCGTAGGAGAAGGTGAATGAAAAATAGGAAGATAAGGAATAAAGTGAGAAATAGGACAGGGCAGAAAATGACAGGACTGTATTCATATGTATTAAACGCGTGCAAAATCACTTGCCATTAAACACAGTAAAAATTAGAAGGGACGTCATTGTCCATCTGACTCCATTTATCTCATAATCAACACTTTTTATATTTGTAATCCTGAGCTCTCATTTTAAACCCACATTAATGAGACGATCAGGCTGTTTTACTACTGCCTTATGAGCCTTGCCAAAGAGAATTCATTTTCGCAGATCATTTGCTGCAGTATCAGTCCATTGTTTCCTCCTGACCAGACTGCTATAACACTGCTGCTGTCTCACCTGTTAGTTTAAAATTATACAGATGGATAAATTAAAGTGCTTTGACATTCCAGTACTCAGTTTTTTGGCTGAGGAATATGTTTCTGATTGTCAGTAACCAAACATTGGTTTCAAAATATTAACAGTTATCCATTTTAACACAATTAAGTTTTCTTTTACCGCTCGCTTAGTTTCATAAGTACTGGAGTGGTTTGTTATGCTTTGCCATATCTTTTATTCTTCTTACTCTGAGGATTCATGTTTGTATCTGCAAACCAATACCTTTCTTGTTAACCATCTTCTTTTTAAACAAACACAATGAGGTTCATTTTGACCTTTTCAATCAACGAGAGTTGTGCCAGGAGCAAGCAGTCTTGTATGACTTTTTTGGGAGGCTTGTGTTTCGTACATACAGGGTTTGCTACTGTGGAGCCTCAGACTTCTGGTCTCCATCTCAAGTTTTAAAGCACATTACAGTACGTTGCGTGTGCCGACCCTAGCTAAAACTATGCCAGCATTTCCATAATAAAAGCTCTTATTTCCAGAGGTTCCAGCTGCACGTTCAGCTGTAAAAATGTGCACTAAGCTAAAATTGGAGGTACAGGATTTCAACGTGAAATTAATACAAATTAAAAAAAAACATTCCACTTGATGATTTCTGAGCTATAATTTCTGAGAAAAGTAGGAGCTTGTGAGATTCCTTTTTGTCCTCTCATCTTGTGAATCAAAAAGCAATTTAACTTTTTCAAAATAATTATGTAATTATGTGATGAGCCTGTTTCTGCTTCCACAGAGTGCTTGCTCTATACCTTAGATATGGGAATTGGTTTTCATGTATACTACAGAGGTGAGCATATGTAGTTGTTTACCGAGAAGAATTCAAAAATGACACACTGTCATCCTGCCTACACAGTTCACTGCTACTGATGTTTGCTACTGATGTTTTCTGCTCATCAGAATCCCACTCCTGCAAAAGCAGGGATGTGCACATCAATACATAATTTTGGTTTCTTGGCAGGGGGCAGAACGCATAATGCACTCTGTCTTAAACTAGCTGTGGAAACCTTGTCGCTTTTACTGTATTTTTTGTGCTTTGTGCAGTTCTTTTACTTCACGTGGAATAAAGGTAGAAATAATACTAAATAACAACTTAAGTTATGCCAGGTCTTCCTATTTCTCCCTACTTCTATCTGCATAGTTCCATGAAGGTTTCCTAGGCCCATTCTCAGTCATCCCACGTTATGCACCTTGCCTGCCTAAACACCAAATTCTGACTCAGGTGATGGACTGTTTTCATCTTTTCGTTTACGTGGATTTTTTCTCTCTGACAAGGATATCTATAACCTATCCATACCTTTCTGATGGACCTTCCCGAGAAGAACAGTATATAGGTTTCAGAGAATTAATTGCGTTCGTTCTGCCAGTGGGCAGGCAGGAATGTGCAAGGCATCCCTTCCACAGCCTTCACCACAGCCTGCGACTGCTCTGCAGTCGCGAAGCAGGTTTGGAAACATGGGTTTAGAGGTCCCTGGACCCCACAGGTTGCTGGTCTACCTTCTGGATGAGCAAAGAAAGCAAAAATAAACTGTCTGCTTATCCAGGGGCACCATATCTTTGCCCACACCATTGTGCAACGGGAAGTACATGACGGTATTTTTTTATCCACATTATAGATGTGAAAATATCTAGATTAAAAAAATATACGAACCAGCGAATATCCTGGGACTAAGTTGCTGTAATTGTGTGGTGAGTCTGTTACAGAGATTCAGAGATAGGTCCTCCCTTCAGCATCGATTATCATTACATCTGAACACCTATTTCATAAGTATTTCTTGTCAGGAGAAAAAGTATAGTTATGTGTAAGAAAAATCAAGATTAAAGGAATCTAGGGTAGCACAATAAAGCAATTAAAAAGTTGCTTTTTACTGATAAGGCAAATGAGAAGCAAATAAAATATTTTTATCTACCAAATTATTTCTTGCACTAATGTACATTGAAATGCTCAGAGATGCATGTAAGGCAACAGAAGCTGAAGTATAACTTTTTAAAGTGTTCGTCAGAAGAGAGGTAAGAGGAGCTTTTTTAAAGGCTTTGGGAGTGCTCCTTGTTCCTTCTAATAGGGTTAAAATGAAACAAAACAAAAAAAATATGGACAAAATCTCTGGCTTACGTAACCTTACCTTATATCTATACTATAGTTTCAGATACAATGGCGAACTATATAAGCCAACGAAGACCAGAAGACCACATTCCCAAATCAAATTACTGTGTCTTCTTATCTTGTGTAGAATACAAAACTGAATGAAAAATGAAAGTAAGGATGCTACTGTAAAAAGAAATAGGTCAAAATCCTGAATGTTTATAAGACAGCTGCTGATTTCATTTTCCACCAGCTGAAGCCTATTTTGCTTTGAAGCATTTTGCTTCGTAGCACACAAAATAGTGAAGTATACTACATAAAGAGAAAAAGCTAATGATTCCACACTGGTGAGAGAAAACAGGGTCCACAGGTTAAGTGAGAGGAAATATGACTATTTAACAGTTGCATAATATTAATAACACGTAGAAATACTTTAAAAATATGAAAAGTGTTCCTGCCTTTAGAGCCCAGTGCAAAGGCAACGACCAATATCAATGTGTTCTGTTTTTCAGGAGTGAGTAAAGGCCCAGAATCCTTATGGTTATGTGCCTTATTTTCATGTTCTTGGATGTTGAGTCTGCAGGCAAGGCTCTGTTTGCTTTTCTTTCTTTTAAGGAAAAGTGGGGGAAAGGAAAGGAAAGAAAAAAAGAGAAGCAGACCAAGCCTTCTTCAGGAACGTAAATATATGGCTGCTTACCACATGAAGATCTGGACTAGTGTACGTACAGGGTCAGAGAATGAATCCCCATCAAAACCATCATCCCTTCCTTGTCCCTTTGTACAAGGGAAAATCCCTGGGAAATGGAAAAGAGGAGGTGGAAAAAGTGGGACCAGCAAAAGATAACATATTTTCTTTGTGGAACCATTGCAAATTGCTACACGCTCTGCTACCCGTGCATAAAGTAGATGTGAGTATCCCACTCCTTTCTTGGTATTTTAATGAACCAAGAAGGAATTTCATAAGAGGGTAAAAGTGGCCTAAATCCACCTTTTAGCAACCTTGAGCAGAGTATGGTTCTGGACAGAAAGGAGGCATATGCATCTTTTATAACATAAAATGTAACAGCATTTTACGTGTCCATTGCTATATGAGGGTTAAAGTCCAGCTTTCAGGAAAAAATCACATGAAAAAGGTCTGCAGGCCTCTGATCCATTGCTAAAGGCTAATCGGCATCCATGAACATTTTCAGGAGTGCTGGTGAGGCAGGAATTAACATTGCAAAAAGAGGGATCAGAATCTCCAAACCCCCTACGGCTGTGCTGGTGTTATGCACAGACACTGGATAGTGGCACATGGATAATCCTGTATACAATATAATCATATAAATACAATTTCTGCTTGCCATTTGAATCCCTTAGCTGGTGTCTGCAACGTCCTTCACTGGTAGTTAAAGCCAAGCAACTGTCTCTTATCAAGTCTATGAGTAAAACAGGACTTGCAGAAAAAAAAGACCTACCAGCAAGAAAACAAGAGGAATATTTTGTTTTCTGTCCTTTTGGTCTATACAGAAAAATGTAAAACATCTTATAAAACATTAATACTACCCGTTTAACCTGAGTAAGTGGGTGGGCAGGGGAAGGGGGAGTTTGTTTGTTTTTCATAGCAGCAACAGCTTTCCAAGCGACAGAATGAAACCCCGATCCTATTAAAGTTAATTGAGGTCAAACTCATCAGTTTAAAAGGATTCAAGATTTCACTGTCTTGTTAGTCAAACCATTTATTTCTGTGACCTCTACGGCAATTTTTTATTATAATATACCATTTTATATAAATATCCTCCCCAAATATTACAGAGTCTTTTACTCATTTCTGTTACTACAGATGATTCTCTCTTTATCATGTAGTGCTGACATCTANTAAAACTGAATGTGAGACTGGGCATAGATTTAAAACATGCTATTTTCTTCTATAAAAGAGGCAGTTTATTCAGGAAAGTAAAATTCTAGCCGAACAGTCTGGAAAAGCAGAAGGGTCTTCAAGATTAACATTTGATCAAGCAGCGTAAATTCCTTCTGTGCATAAGGAGGAGTCTACAAGTAACTGGAATGTGTTAATTTATTTTTTGCTTGACGTTATTGACTTAAAAATATTTTTTTTTACATTACTTTGTGTTTTTATCAATATATGCATGCAGGAAAATCCAATGACTGTTTTCCATTTTTCACCCTTTGTCCCCTTTGATTCCCTTCCATGTTCCTTCTGTTTGACTGAAGAGAAAAAAGGATGGGGGTAATAAGTCAGAACATAAGAAAGAAGGAAGATACCTTTAAAAGTCTTTAAATACAAATTTTGCATAGTTTGGTATTTTTAACCATAAATCTAAAAGAATAACCTGGGAAAAAAAACCTAGGAAATATGTAAAAAATTTAAAAAAATAAATGTTGAAGAAACTGTTGAATGTTTTGAACAACAAACAGTTCTTGTACTTATCAAGTCATATTTACTTGTGCTAAGTCANCCCCTAGGAAATATGTAAAAAATTTTAAAAAATAAATGTTGAAGAAACTGTTGAATGTTTTGAACAGCAAACAGTTCTTGTACTTATCAAGTCATATTTACTTGTGCTAAGTCAAAGATCCTCGTATGCCTGCAGTTTTTACTCGGTGTCTTCACACAATGAAGCTCTGTTTGTCTCTCACTAATTAGGCAGATTTGTCAGAATTCCTCAAAGACCACATTTAACGTGGTTCTAAGGGTAAAGCTAACAGATGTATGATCTATGTTTACAATAAACAGCACGAAAAAGTGGGTGAGGAAAACCTTTTATTTACTTCTGGAGCTGAGGGCCAGTGAAACGTGCATTATATCATGCAAAAAGGAAAGAAAGTGAGCATTCCAAAATACTACACGGCAAACAGCTTATAAGGAAAAATCCCATTGCTCTGGAGTTGGAGAGGTAAATTTCCTGGAACCAGACTCACCAGCTGTGTCCCAGCTCCGCAGTGCATTTCGGTTGCGTGTTACTACAATAGAAGCAAACAATGACTGCAGGTACTCAGACCTGCTTTGTGTATCTTATTCTGGTTTGTTGACTCTCTCATATCTGTACACTTCCCTCATGGTGCCTGGTTTTTTCTTCTCAGAAAACATGCCTTGAGTTGGCAGTTATTTTACCTTTCTCCCTCTTTACCTACGGCCGCATTTGAAGAGCCTTTGATGTCTGTGTGCAAAAGATAATGTTGATCTCCTGCAACCCTGGGAGTAGCGGGCTTCAGTGAGAGAGACACCCTGCAGTGATCTTCTCAGCTGGGGGGAAGGAGGAGTCCTCCAATATTAACCCAAAATTTGTGTTAAAAGAAAAAAAAAGGTACTGAAATACGTTCCCCTCTAACCCCTCCCTTGTAAGTCTATAAGTCCATTTGGTGCTTTCTTGTTCTCTAGTTGTCATATTTTTGTTTCCAGCTGTATGCAACATCAAGGACAATACCAGCACTGAGAATATTTATTATCACTATTTTGATTCCTCTCCGTATGTACACATTAAGTAGCTTATGTTCTAAATGAATGGATATGAAAAGAACTTAATTTTGTTATGGATGAAAGTCCTGAGAAAGAACTCTGAAATAAAGATTTCACTGTAAAGAAGACGTGCTGGTGAAAGAACAGGTATTACTTAAAGGCTTACCATTTCATTAGCTGTGAGAAAACTTCTCCGCAGAACTTCCTGTAACAGTTAATCCTATTCACAGGCCCTATCTGCAGGTTATGTTGGAATTCCTGCATGAACAGGTAAATGGGAAATTTTCCTTACCCCTCTGAAAGATGTTTGTGTAACACAAAAAAAAAAAAAAAAAAAAAAAANAAGCAGAAAAAAACCCAAACATGTTTAACACTAAGTCCCCCACTCTTCATCACTCTGCTCATTTCAGCATTTTACTGCAAAAACTGATGCAGTGCAAAACCTTTTCCAATGCTAGAGGGAAAATCAGCAAGAACACAGACTCTTGTGTCAATCATTCCAGTCCATCAGAAAAAAACCCCAAACCTTTCTTCTATCTACTAATATAAACATTATTAATACAAATACTCTATAGGTATGGGTTAAAAGAAATATCATAGGATCATAGAATCCCAGGTTGGAAAGGACCTCAAGGATCGCCTAGTTCAATGTTTCTTGGCAAAAGCACGGTCTAGACAAGATGGCCCAGCACCCTGTCCAGCTGAATCTTAAAAGTGTCCAGTGGTGGGCAATCCACCATTTCCCTGGGGAGATTATTGCAAAGGCTGNGTGGGCAATCCACCATTTCCCTGGGGAGATTATTGCAAAGGCTGATTGCTCACATTGTGAAAAATTTTTCTCATGTGTTCAGTTGGAATCTCCCCAGGAGTAACTTGTACCCATTACCCCTC
>RSEF01000004.1:68585354-68596188 GCA_003993805.1 Himantopus leucocephalus | reverse complement strand
GCCCTTTGCTGGACCCTCTCCAGCAGTTCCCTGTCCTTGAACTTTCGGTTATCTGAATCCCACATTTTGCTGTTGAAAAATCATAAGTGTTCAAACATAGATAAATCATAAAACAAATTGATTAACTTTCTAGTTCATCCCATGCAATAGGAGCCTTCACAACACACTGTGATCTCTTCTGATTACATCCTAACTGAATGTGTGGGCAGCAGTATATAATTCAATGAAAACCAGGCAGGTAGAAAATCCTAAGTTTTAGCTTTCCATATGAAGATACTGGTGATAGTTCAGGTTTTAGTTACTTAAACTTTTCCTTGCTTTTCTAAGCTGGAGTTCTTACCTCTTGTTGAATCTTAGTGACTTAGAGAAGGAGCAAGGGTACATACCTGTAGAGAGGGGTACGTATCTGTTCTTATTTACGGTAATATTGTTTTAAAGTGACTTCCACATGTTGAGTACAGCCAACAAATTGATAGTAACCAGATCTTCTGTAAATCAGAGTACCTCCATTTTAGTTGTTACAGTAGCATTGACTTTCAGCAGCTGTTACAACATGGTCTGAAACATCACTCAAGATAGGTTATAGTAGGTAATTATATCATGATCTGCGCCAGCATTGTGTAAAGAATTCCTTAAGGAAGATTAGCCTCGGCCTCTCTTACATAGGCACACAAAATTCATATATACATGTACAAAAGCATTTATGTGCATGACAAATCAAGTATTAAGGCTAGAGTGAATCAGCTGAATTTTTGAGAGAAACCCAGAACACACGCATTTACAGAAGTCCACTCAGAAATATTGCATGCATGCAAAGTAGGGGTTGTTTGAATAAACCTGATCCAGCAGTGTTCATGGAAGATATCATAAATAAACTACATGAGGTAGTGACACGATGTGTCCCAGTGGCTGCTGGTGCCAGCATCTACGTATGCATATTGGATGATGTCTGCTCACACATCTGTAGAATCACCTCAAGTGATCTGTCAGGTAATGAGCTATATCTCAAAGGACAGCTGCAATGTGTCTAATAAGAGCAAGTGTAGAAGGTTTTACTCAGGTAAATGCTTACTTTTCCTTCAATGCAAGTTCTTATCTAAGTAAAGACTGAAGGAATTGCCTTAAAAAATTGGCAGACATGTACCAGAAATATCACTGAGACATTGCATGTCATTTTGGTGATAAGTAATGAATAAAAAAGAAAACGAACGGTATCAATAAATTTAATCTTCTGTGCATGGCTCTGAGGTCCTAACTCCAATGATTTATTTGCAATTCCTGCTAGGTAGAAGCATTACCATTATATTATTTTTGTTAAAAACGTGTAGTTTATAATGTTGTTACTGGTATCTCCCTTTTTGCATTCGGCAAAAGGGGTATGCTTGCTCAGAGCTTCACTGGCATTGGGCACATTAAGTTAGTCACTTGGGAAGTATTTCATGCCCTCATAACACTTTATCAGCACGAAAGGAAGCACAGAGAATCAAAACAAAAGATCTCACACAGAGCAATAGAAAACAAGACTTGCACTGTGGAATATTCATGAAAAGCTTGCAGTAGAGCTGAGAGGTATCTGAAGATAGCAGATATTGTGATAGCATGCACATTTCTCAGTCTTTAAAATTGCATAAGCCCTCAGGTACAATTATTCATAGCCTTGTGCAGCCCTATTCAGTAGTCTTGAAGTATTAAACACTTGTTTATAAAAGGCAGAATTCCCTGGGCTTCATTGATTGTTCTTATGATGCCTGGAAGATAGTGCTAACCATTTAGATCAGTAATACTTGGAACTCTGTACAAGACAGCTGCATATTTTCTGTGACACACAGCTGTAGGAAACAAAATATCATTGATGAAAACAACTTAGAAGAACAAAGAGTTTATTGTAGCCCACATGATGGCTTGAGCTTTGATTCACCAGTGTCTGAGACACAGGAGAACAATTTTATGAGCTTGAGCAGAGCCAAAGTGCAATGGTGCAAGTTGGCGTGGGAGTCTTTTGCGTGTCTTATTTCATTGATATCTAAAGTAACTAAGAAATGAAAAAAGAGAGGAAAGGGTTGTAATAAAATGCACATGTTAATATTCACTTACTAAATTCTGCTTAAAGTCTTGTAATCTCAAAGCTAATTTCATCCAATTGCCTTTTAGCTATAGTGTCTTGCTCCAACTTCCAAATATAATGACTTTTTAATATAACTTGCACTGTTCTGTATCCAAAGTTGGATTTAGTCATGTAATTTATTCAATAAGAACTAACATATTTTGTAATTAAGCCTCACACCTGCAAAATCTCTACATTAAAGTATTAATAAGTCTAGCTTAAGCCTAGAGGAAAAGGAATTTTAGAGAAGAATATGCAACCCTAAACCACAATTATATGGTGTAAAGCATAGTATAGATATGGCATGCCACAGCCCACCCTTATTTAAGTATTCTATCACAGGCCAGGAGAAAAATCTGGGTTTTTTTCTTCATATGGTGTTCTATTATCAGAGACAAAGCTGAAGACTAAAGGTTGAAATTAAACTTGTGGAAAATTAGTGCAGATGAATTATTTAATATATATAGAACACTGACATTAAAAAATGAATGAGACTGAAGAACACATTATAAAAACATGAAATTAAGCAAAGCAGCAAATGTCACTTTTGTCACTGATTATTAAATAAGTAACTCTAATATGCACATTCTAAACCAAACATTTTTGTATAATTAATGGCATTTTTTGATACTGACACTGTTTATAGCAAACGAATGGAAGGAGCATGGACACTGGGAGATTTGAGGGCAAGAACTGACTCAACATATCAAGTGTGAGCTGCTGAACAGTGCAGTTTGGAGATCATAAAGAACCTCATGCTATCTCAACACGGTAACGTCTTTTGTAGTTTTGTAATTTGTAATACCTTGAAAGGTAAGATGGTGAGAAAACAATAACTAATGAGGTAAACATTTTGTGTCTAGTTTTCCCACTAGCCAATAGTGCCAAGTCATACCATTTTTTTAACTTAAATTGTACTCAGTCAGTTTATTGAAATTAAGTCTATAACTCAGAATTTCTCAAACCTATGTATTAAGGAATGGGGTTGATATGGAACATGAAAGGTTTTCTAGTCCATCCTCATACTTCAGGTCATTTGACTGACGTTTGTCTAACTGCTCTGTCATTTCTGCAATGACAGAAAATCTGCAACTTTTTTGTGCAATTTATTCATATTCATTCACTATGCTTACAATCAGACTTTGAGTCTCAGTTGCTTGTGTTTAGGTGTATAACTTCTTGTCAGGTTGATTCTGGGCACAGAAAACAAACTATTCCTTTTATTTTTGAAAAAAAAAAAAAGTATTGAAGGCCATTGTGACATCACTCCCTTCTTCCTTCCCACTTTTTATTCAGGCTAAACAACTCCAATTATTTCAGCCTTTCCTTTTAAACCATGTCTTATCCCTGATCACTTCTTACATCTTCATTTTCTTTGCATTTTTTTGAAATGCAGTGACCAAATGTAGATATTTACATCAAATGAAGACACACCAATGCTGAACAGAAACACAATTTTGTGTGTTTTGAAGATTATCCTTCTATTTAAACATCTTAGTATCATATTTGTTTCGGGTTTTTTTTACAAAAAAAAAATTCATTGTTGACTTGTTTGGGTTTTGATCGGGATGTTCCTTGTCCCCTCCCTTTTCTTCTCTGAAGAGATGCTACTTAGCTTCTTGTTCCTTAGTCCAGGTTATTTCTGCCTGGAATGATTCCAGATCTCAGAATGGATGTACACACACCCTCAAAATAAGGTGAAACCTCCTCCATTCTTTTCACAACTCACCCTTGCAAATATATCCTTTCATGCTAATATTATAGTGGCATGAAGTGTCCCACAAAGTCTCTGTTTACACTTAAATTATGAATGTTGAGACAAATAGAACAACAAAACCAAAGAATACTAGCAATGACTAGTTTAATAAGGATCTGAATTTACAACCCTTATTTATCCTGTACAGGAGCTACAGAAGAGATTTCATTCAGCATAAATATGAAGGTGTCCTATGAAACTGATAGAGAATAAGATCCCATAGTTGAAGCACTACGTAAGTGGTTCAGATGTCTCACTTTGCTCCTTTCTGAAAATATGTTTCAAGTCTACTGTGCATGTGTATATGCTAACTTAAAAAATCCTCTCACACACACGTGTAAATGCACATGTAACACTGTGTATCGGGACTTTCTGTAGGTGTTGGTTACAGGTTTAATTTAAAGATAATTATGTCTCTGGAGGTATTTCCCCACTGAAATGTGTTATACATAGGAGTGGATTTACAGCTTAAAAACTTAAAAATAATGCAGCGGTTTATATGTAGAAGATAAATTTGTCTAAATAAGGAGGACTTGAATATCTAGGGTGGGAGAAACCTGAAGGTCTTTATCTACATAGTACAAAAGTTCAATAGGTTCCACAAAGTCAGGCCTCTAGTGCCTTCTGAGATGCTCTAGGGTGTCACATCTAACTGCCAGCTATTGGTAAAGAAGAGCACAAGTCATTTGTTAAAACTCCCTGTCTGCTAAATATATCTTGGATGGTCTAGAACATCTGTAATGGCAGCAGCTATCCATTTTTAAGCAAACCTGGCTCTCAGCATCTGTGCGTATCTACCTTGTCTTATTTAAATCTCCTCATTCTCAGTAAGGTCTTGATTCAGTTGGTTTATAACTAAACATCCTGTGACATTAGAGATGCACCAGGGTATTAACACCTTTACACAGAGCTGTCAGATGTGACATGACATCAAACCTAGGACATAAACACATCAACTGGAATTGTCTAGGGCATCTCAAACGGCACTAGACACCTCTGTTCAAACAATCAGTTGAGTCCTGGTTATGTAGCTAATTACATTCACTGAAGTCTACAGAGCTACTCAGCCAGCAAAGGCTAAATTCAGTTGTCTGAATTTCCTAGGTGAGTGGTGTAGTGTCACTTTGAGAACCCTAATATCTTCAGGACATCTGCAGGATGTATGGGAACCCTTTTAGACTGGCAGGTATGTCCAAACATCTCGGGTAACCATAAACACATAAGAATGCCAATCAAACCACAAGTCTGTCTAGCTCTGTATTCTCATTGGCAATAGACATTATTTAGCAAGAGCTTATGAACCAGGTGGCTTTCTGTGATCCAGCACCTGCAGTGTCCCTGTAGGTCCCACCCATGAACCTCTGTTTCTCTTTGCTCTTGTCTTAGTTTGGACACTCTCACTTCTTTTTTTACAGTGCCAGGAGTTCCTTGAACCATACGCACCCATGCAAAACCTGCTCCCTGCATAAACAATCCTGTGCTGCATGTAGGATTGCACACACTTCTCTGTGTGATAAACTGAGTGTCCTCTATCGTTGTTAGGTGCTAGCATTGGCTACTTACAAGCTTAAAAGTCATCAGATTTTGGAAGTTAATGACACTATAGATCTTCCTGGGATTAAGTGTTCCTTGGGAGAGGAAGTGTCTCCTTTTATGCTACTCCACGTTTAGTAGAGCAAGTTGGCAATAAGTGAGATATAATAGGTGAGCGAGCTGACCTGAGGTTCAATGCATTTCCATCAATGTAAACACCCTGCATTTCCTGATGCAGGTTGTCCTCACTGCCGTTAACTGTTGCTGGAGTGACAGAAGATGCACGTCACGACAGAACTGAGCCGTATTGTGGAAGCTGAAACGTTTTTGAGAGTGAGTTGAATCACTCTCCAAGCTCTACTGATGAAGTGAATAGTTCTAGGATGACTATATATTGAAGAGCTCTGGGATGACTGTAGGGAGAGTTCAGAGAAAACACAGCCAGCTATGTGTAGACACCTAACTCCAGGTCTCTCAATTTGAAGGAGTCACAGCCACACCTACATCCTTTGTGGGCCAGAAAAAGACAAATGCAAAGAGAAAAGATGAGTTCATAAGAGAATGAGGCTGCAGAGAGTTTTGAGATCTTTTGCCTGGAACTGACAAATCAAATTTACTTGGTGTGTGAACCTTCTTTTCTCCTGAAGCCTAGTAGAAAAAATGATGTGAGAATCAAAAAAATTTACGAGCTAAACAGATAAGTCAGTCAATACAGCTATTTCAATAGGAAGGAAGACATATACAAATATAGAGATGTCAAAGGATTTGGAATTTTTAACATTCTTAAATCAAGGAAATTTTGGCAGAGGAAGATGGAAAGACTGAGGGAACTGAAGGCATTCCCCAACAGGCTGTCACTATTCCAAGAATTTGCTATTGTAAACCAGTTTTGAACTGTTTTGTTCTCATAGATTAACAAACTTTGTGTATTCCCATTAATAAGATGAATTTCTACTGTTAAAATTGTTATGCTTTCTAAATAATCTTTTTTTGCTATTGTTTTTAGATAACGTTCTCCTGCCTGTTGGGCTTGGGGTTGCAGAAAGGCTTAATCTCACAAATCCTTCCTAACTGACTGTATTCTCTCACTGCCTGACTGTCTGATATAAATCGTTATGCGTAGGAACTGATGATTCTTATCCACGAACTCTGCACGTGGGTGCAAACTTCCTTTTTTTTCACCTCCACGTGCTGCTTTACACCCCAGGAATGGGATTTTTTATAATAGCCAAATAATTCATGTAACTGGTGCAGGAAATACTTGTAAATGCAGTAAACCAGTTAAAGAAAAAAAAAATATTGTACATACAATTTGTTGNACACCCCAGGAATGGGATTTTTTATAATAGCCAAATAATTCATGCAACTGGTGCAGGAAATACTTGTAAATGCAGTCAACCAGTTAAAGAAAAAAAATATTGTACATGCAATTTGTCANAGAAAAAAAAAATATTGTACATACAATTTGTTGGATTTGAAGAAAATTAATGTAAATTTTTGTATGTACTGTTGCACTCTGATCATTGTGCCATTTTTCCTTGATAACATCCACTGCCTGCTTGCTTGCTCATTTGCTTTCCTTAACTTAACAGCTCATTTTGCTTATGAAATATAGCTTTGGAGTAGGGGAGGATATGCATGGTTTGTGAAGCAAATTGATAGGTCTGCAAGAACCTATGGAAGGCCAGGTTCTCGCAATTTCTAAACTTGCCACTAATGAGGCAAATATTGATCCTAAGCAGCGTATCAGTTGAGAATCAGAACAGGAAACACCTGATATACATTGTCTTTGAAACCCACCGTGCAAAAAATGTGCTTTTAGGTGGAATTAAGCTTTATTTAAAACTTGAAACCTGGTTTGTGGTTGACTGTACTCTGTTGTCTCTAAATGCAGGTGTGGTAAATGCCTCCTAGTACAATTTGCTGTGTGGCTTGTATCATAATTTGGCATTTAAGTGGGCTATGCACAAAAAAACCCCACATTTGTATAGTTCTGCTCTATGGCTGAGAAAGAAAATGTGTATCTATTAATGCTGAGATACTATCACAGCTCTTTAGCATTGATCCACTTCAACTTTGTCCCTTTCAGCAGGAAGACAGAATTGGGAAAAATATTTTAGAGAATCTCACACACAAATAAGCATTGTAGAAACTATATAACAGGATAAAAGTGGTCTTTAAAGGAGAAAAAAGGAAGTCAGAAGGTCGGGATGAGTCAGAATGTAAACTGGGACTAAGACTGTCTGTGGTGCAAGTTTTATGTTCTGGGTATATCTTATAAAGATGGAGGCTTTGGCTTAAAAGAAAAAGAGGGTGAAGGATAAAAAGCTGTAATATTGATATGAGGGGAGAAGGCAAAGATTAAGGTGATCACAGGGAGCCAGAAAGGAGTGTTTACTGTGGAGGAACTAAGTAGAAGACTAAGAGACTAAAAAGAAAAGGCTCTCCACAAAGAGAAAATAAGGACACAAATTCAAGAAATCAGGTCTTCTGATGTGTTGTGTCCTAGGGCAGTTGTCCAGCAGTTCCCTACACTCCTTCCATCCCCTCCAACTTTTGGCTTTCTATCAGAAGTGGAGGGAAGCCTGACTAGCTTGGTGACTTCACCCTAGAAATGTTTCCCTTCCTGAGTATAAATCAGTGGGAAGGTAAGTGGACAGACTTTAGTATCTCAGAAAAATGTCCATCCCATGCTAAATCTAAAGAGGTAAAAGGTAATTCAAGTTTCCTCTTCTCCAGTCAGAGTGTACATGACCACCCTAAGCAGTTTCTTTCTCAGAGAAACTATCTTCACTTAAATGTGAAAAAAAAAAAAAAAAAAGACCAGTGCTCCAGCAGACTGTGAGATTATTATTCTTCATGTCTAAGATTCCTTTAACTTACACGTATTTTAACTCATTTTAACTTACGTGCTCTTTTTGTCTTAAAGCCTATGTTTCTAAAACCTGGTATCAAGGAGAAAAAAAAAACAAACTGTGTGTGAACATATTTGTAAGAATGTAAAAATGTTCATTTAGTTTCAACATAAAATATCTGGGTCTTTTCTGAACAGTTTTTCTTAAAAATAGGTTCTCTAGGAGACAGAACAAACAGTGTAAAGGGGAGATTTACAACAACTGTTACTACACTCACAAATGCTTATTGATTACATATGGAGCTTGCAAATAGACAAACAATTGTTAGTTGCAGAAATAAAAATCCCCAATTACCTTGTACAAGTTGCCCCGTATCCACTCCACCTGTGTTGTATTACTGTATCCTTTCTCTATGACTTTGAAATACCACTTTTTTTGTAATTAGAAAGTAAAATTCACAGCTAAGAAATGCTCATCATTGATGTGTCAATCATGCAAGATTGTTTTTCAAAATAAAAAAAAATAATGCAAGACACCTGCTAACCCTCAAGATGAAAACCTATCAACCTTTGCACAGGAAGAACTCTACATTTAGCTGTTCACTGTTTTTAAGGATTTAATCTTTCAGAGTAATAGAAAAAAAGGGATGAAGGTAATGTAATAAATGAGACCCACAAGGCTTTTATTTATGACTGATAACGCCATATTTTGATTTAAAATATTTAATGAGCTTAGATTCATCTTAGTAACACAGACTATGAATTCATTACTGCTTGTGAATAATAAAATAGCATATGTTGTTGGTTCCCAAACAGTGATCATCAGCTCACTACCAGTGACCAACTGTTATGTCACAAAACCATCTCTCCCTTATAGTATCATGATTTAAAGGTTTGATGGCGGGGATGTATTTGATCCTTGAAAAATGTTGATGGTAGTTAATGAGTGAGAGTTTTATATAATCTTGTATAGGATTAATTGCTCACTCTACAGGTTTCTAATGGTTGTCAAATTTGTAACAAACACCTGTTTTCAAGTTATTTTTAAATTGATCTTCAATATTTCTTTTAAAAAAATTCTTCAAAAAAAGGACTTCAAGGTCTGAAAACTGACAAGTACATAATAAGAATTTTCTGGTGAACTGGTATTGATTGACCTCATCAAAATACAGTGACATTTAATATTTTTTGTTTGTCAAACAATCTAGCTGCCTAATCTACTAGGATCTTATGTGCCAATTTGTACAAGATACAGGTACAATAAAAATGAGGCTTAGGAATGAAAAAGCCGTCAATACAATTTACAACAATATTCCATTCCAGTTTGCCAAGCTGCTAAAATATCATAAAGTTATAGACTAATAAACTGAGAATGATACATAAGATCCCAAAGATCTTAACTTTCAGAGAGAAAAAAAAAAAAAGAAAAAAAAAAGAAAAAAAAAGTTGTAACGTCTGTATATCCTTCTTATAGTATGTTTTTCCAGAAAATGTATAGGTTACTTTACCTACTTGTTGCCATTCAGAAAACATTACACTGGCAATATAAACTTGTTTAATTTCTTTTTACAGTTAGACAGCCCNTTTCTTTTTACAGTTAGACAGTCGTAGTTGAAATTTTTTACTTGTCTTCAGGGTTGGGGTTTTTTTTAGATTTTTATCATGAAACCAAGTAAAACACAGCAGTAAGTGATGTATGTGTTTACAATAACTGTTGGCATTATTTTTTGAAAAAATAGATTTTTGGAAGAAAAATATTCAACTTGTGTATCTGGCAAATTATACATTTTTAGTATCCTTTGCTTGATCTGCAAATGACAGAAAACCATAACTCTGCTAGCGTTGGCCAAAAGTAAAGCTGAAACAACACTGGCTTCACTGGCATATGTCACTGCTGAGTATATGACACAGCAAATATAAAGAAATGAGGAAATCGGTGTTTCATGATGAGGTGGAGACCCCTGATGCTAGCGAAGGTGAAGACTTGATTTTTGCGCTGTACAGAATGTATCAGCGAGGCCCGGAATCAGCGGAATACAGACAAGTGGTCCGATGTGTTTTCTCGAAATACTGTAGCATTATACTATAAGGCTATGAAAATGTACAGGGAAATAAAGCCTCAGATCAATGACAAGCTGTATCGCTTAATGGACCAAAGCAAGAAAGACTTCAAAGATCAAACCCAGGTACCTCGCTGAGCTCAGACAGACAAAAAAGCCCCACTTTCCAGAAAGTATGCTTTCTCTGCCAGCTTCTTAGAGACCTCAGTCACAAAAAGCAATCTGATAACTTCATTCTGGACAAGTAATTCATTCTTCTGAAGAAATTTATGAAGATGATACATTGGTTCTCTTTCAGAAACTGTGGCACCTTGCTTTCTCCAGCACTCAAACTTTGTGCACTGCCTATCATCGGGTCTCCCTGCTGCTGCTGGTAAGCTACCGATAGTGGGAGAACTACTTTCTAACATGAAAGTGTGGTTTTAACCCATCCATGTCAGTTCAGATGAGATTTTCGCTCTGTGAATCACCCTTCTGGTTTTGCTCTTTGTTATGGTTTGAGAGACCCATAACAATTTATTGTCATT
>RSEF01000004.1:68559397-68577503 GCA_003993805.1 Himantopus leucocephalus | reverse complement strand
AACAGGTCCATGTCCTTCTTATGTTGGAGGCCCCAGGGCTGGACGCAGTACTGCGAGTGGGGTCTCCCCAGAGCGGAGCAGAGGGGCAGAATCACCTCCCTTCTTGTGATTCCATTTCTGCTTTGGAAATACTCTAATAAGGATGCCATGATTCAGACTACATATAATTTTGTTATTATATATATAGAAAAAAACCCAACATTAAACCATTTTTTTTTCCATTAAAAAAATATTCAGATATTGTGAAAGGAAAACAGCTATTTTGTTTCTTTATTTCTCAGGCACTTATAATCCTTGACTTACACATTAAGAAAACTGTTAAGGATGGTCTGTTGAGAGTATGAAAGTCATCATGACTGTACTATATAGAACATAAGAACAGAAGAGGCCTTTTCCCAGCCCAACTCCTTTCATTCTAATGATATTGGCAAAAGAAATATAGCTAGTACAGTGACATCTCAATGAACTGACAAATGCAATGCTGTTGACCCCTTTAATTTTTAGCAAAACTCTAATCAGAAGTTATCACCAGACCATCTTCTATATCTATTAAAAAAATCTCTTTCAACAGCTTTACTCTGTGCTATTTTCTATTCCTTTTACAGATGTTGTCACAGAAATAAAAAAGGAAAAACATCAGTGCCTCAGACATTGGATAAATAACAATGTGTGATTCTGACCTCATTAGTATTTGGGATTGCGATCAAGTATCTATGCCATATGCTTACAACTCCAGTGTCCCATTTCATTGAAAAGGAGAAGAGCAACAAATCAGCACTGAAAACAGTACGTGATCAGTGTGACATGGCTTTTGTGGTACCACGTTCCACGAGGCACCAGACTGTATATGATTATGCGCATTCTTCAAATCCTTAAGATCTCAGTTCAGTGACTGTGTTTAGGAAAACAGAAAATAGTTGAAGTTATTCCAGCTGTATGTAAGTATTCATGACAGTACAAAACTAGGAAGTATATTGAGTTTAATCCCTGATATGACAAGCAAGTACATTGTATAATCTTTTTAAAGTTCTACCTTTCAGTGAAAGAGGTTTTCTGCATCAGTGTGGCCATTTAAAGACTTATAGCATCAGACCTTTGGTGATTAAAAACCTCCTTCTAATTTTCAAGAGTCACTTTATTTATGGTCAGTTTATACGTAATTATTCTTGTGCCAGAATTTAGTTAAAGTGGTTCTTTTATGCTCCTCTTTTCCCTGATGAATTAAAAACCTCTGTGGAGCTGCAAGCAAAGAGAAGTGGCATACATACTCGATCAAAATGCAGAATTATGCATGGCATAATGTCACACCATTTTATGTTCTTGCTACAGCCAATGTCACTGGCCTGAAATATCAGAATATTCTGTCTTTGGAATTCAGTGAATGATTGTGATTTACAGTGCAGAACTTATTTTTTCTGTCATTTCAATTTTTTGTTTGCTTGGCTTAAAAAGCCAAGTCTTTGAATCCTTATGTAAGGGATACTAAGAATACTATTTTTTTTCCTCTCCTGTCCTCTGCAGAGCTATGGATGGTATACTAGAAAGTCTAAAGCCATCTATAAGACCGTTGATACTCCCCCATCTCAACTGAAAAGGGTTCCCATGAAGTGTTTTGAGAGGGACCTGCTATCTTCAGAGTCTTGTTGCATTGCTGTCTCATAATTACTCACTGGTTAATAGACAGCAAATTCCTCCTTCTGTCCTCATCAGTGAACTCAAAGCCAATACTAGGCTGGAGCTGCTAATAAAGAGTGGCTCATCTGTTACTGTCAGCTCAGACGTTGACTTTGATATGATCATTTCAGTCCTTTCCCTATTTCTTTATTCCTTAGTCATCCTCATCTTCCTGTAAAATATTCTAACTCTTCAGTACTAATGATGTCTTCCAACTTTGTGTCAATGGTAAAATTAGTTAACATACTTTTCCTACTTTTACCAACTTTGCTAATGAATCTGTTCAATAGCAATCATCCTACACCAGATCATTAAGGAAATGGTCTGTTAATTTCTCTTTACACATTACTCAGCTTTCAATATAACCAGCTGACTTCTGTCTCCTCTCTTCAAAGTCTCAGCTGAACCTCATTATCTGCAATCTAATTTCCAAACTTCCCAGCATGCAATGCTTGAGATTCAGATAAAATACAGTTTTAGACCAATAAAACGTAACAAATTAGATTTTTTCCACAAAAAGAAACGATCAGGATGCTAGTCTGCTATGAATTATCAGGATACAGGGATACATTTTCATTGTTTTGTATGTCCCCAAAATAAACTCAGCACTTGTTGCATCATACCACTATTGTTTGAATAGTAGTATTTAAAACAATTACTAGTGGAACCATGATTTTACTGCCAGTTTGTTAAGTAGCTTAGCATAGAAAACCACTGGATCCTCTGTCATTTGTCTCAGGCCTGTTCCTTCTCCTCCTCTCCTCATTTCACCCAAAGGAAATCATTTGATAAACTCTGAAGGAACATTAACAAGGACTTATCATACTGGCTTTTGGGCAGCCATGCTAAAAACCAATCGTGTCTTTTAATCTGACTTTTAGTCTTCCCTTCATCCATTCCTGGACATTGACTTCTGATGTCTTCTTATTCTCATCTTCCCTTTGTCGAATTTGTTCTGCATGTTTTTTACCATCTCATTATTCCACTCTTGGAGTAGCAAATATTCTGAACTGATGACTGTGAGGAAGGGATCACGACACTACCTAGAAGTATATTAAGAATCTTTTTGTTGAGTATATGTCAAGCATGAAACTTGGTAGACTGACCTTCCCCTGAAATACGGGGCTGCATCGTCTACGGTTTTGATTTGATCAGGTTTACTGGGGATTGTTTCTCTGCCCCATTTCCAGACAGCCAAACTTTAAGTTTGACTTAATTTCTCTTCTGAACACATCGTACTGCAATTGCAATCCATAATATAGATCACAAATGGCGTTTTATAAATGGTGCATTGGCTCATCTTAGATTACTCACCAGTGTAGACTCAATCAAAACTGACAGCTACACCAACAAAAGTCCACTAGATGTTAATCCTTCTCTGATTCACCGTAATTACATGCATCCTGCAAGGTGTGGCCAGACATAATGCATTACTATGCTACTTTCACTTAAAGTGCTTTACTTACGTTAATTCAAATTATAGTTAAACAGCGAGTAAAATGGCTTAGTTACAGATCCGGATCTTCTCCAGGTCATGCCAAAGCAATTAGAGGCTGGCAATACCTTTCCAATTTGTTTTGTAGCTAAGGAGAGTCTGTGGCTACTTGATAAACAATTTTTCTTAGCTTTCTCCCGAAGTGGTACCGTTTTGTAATTTATCAAACTTAAAAGTCACATTTTAATTTCAGTGTAGGGAGCACGTGCCTGCTTCTGGCCACATGATATACATTCTTATGTTACTTAAAGACACAAGTAGAGGTGCTGAAAGAAAAATTTTCTCTGTTTTGCTTTAAAGCATAATTACGTCAAAATATATCAGTGTAAGCGAAAATTCTTAAGGATACGAAAAAATGTTCCTGTTCGGACACAGCTTAAATTTGAGTACCCTATTTCCAGTCTGCATTTCTTCGCTATGTGGTTATATGTTATCATTGGCTTTTTTTTTTTTCTTAAAAAAAACCCAAAACAAACTAAAAACTCTTTTCTACCTCTAAATGTTTTTTTTGTTTGGTTTTTTTTCCGCCTCCCAGCGGTTCCACATACCCTTATTCATCCTAAAGGTTCCAATTTGTAAGTCTTCCTATATAAAAAATGAAGAATGCTACAGATATTATGTGAATATTGAATTGTTTTCCCAGGTTCCTCTAAGAGAGACTCGTCATAGAAAACTTTGCAACAAACTACAACTCCAAAGTTTGAGGCCATTTAATACAGCTAAAGAGAATGAGTGGAATAAGGCAAATATGTGACAAATCTGAAGGATATAGTTTTCTCTGGATGTAAGGGAATGCGATGTGCTGAGAAAGGTTAAGGACAGTGTCACCTTTAATTAGAGAATTAAGAAGAATTAATTTAGCAAGGTATACCTAAAAATTTCTTCAGAAAAATCAGGAAGAAATATTTAGAATAAAAGCTAAAACCGCTTGTACCAGAAGCCTGTTTCCAATCATTATATTCCCCTCATCTTGAGTTATTGAGACAGTATGATAATTTAGAACGACATGTAAAAAGAAGGTACATTGCTCTAGACCAAATATAGTGACAAGGGGCTTACTGGTCTCCTACTGAACTAGGGAGTTTCATTCAGTCCTACTTCATATATCCCAGCTGAATACATATTAATCTACTGATTTATCACCTCTATAATAATCTTCGCATCATCCAGTGAATTAATCAGGAGATGAATTAAATATTTTAATAGCATATGTCTAGTAAAGGTAGAATGATTTCCCCTTCTAATTATAATATTTAATTTTGTTCTTACTATTCTTCAGCAGCTCTACTGTTGGACATGTTGGGCTTTTTAAATTTAATTTTCTTTCTTATCTGTAACCTCTTCACCTTAAAGTGATCTTTTATCTCTCCTGAAAACAGATGACAAGACTATTTTTCAGTTCAGAACTTTTTCATAATTACATTTTTGACCTCAAGGGAAAAACTGTATACATTATCAGATCCCCTGGCTTTGCAGCTGAATAGCTTTAGTAGCCCTGCAGACTGCTTGCAGCTATTGTAATTTAATTTGAATATCAGAAAATCCCCAAGTTATAAGTTATAACAAGGTAGAGTCCTGTTCAAATTGAAACTCATTACACGGTGCTTAGTGCCTTGTAAACTGATCCTGTGTATTTTTTACAACTGTTTATTTCTCTTCCAGTCCTTACAGTTCCCACAAACCTTTCATGCTATGGTGGATCTAACAGTTCCTGTTTATCCGTATAAAATCATTTGTCACATACACCTGCGGAAGCATTACGGTGCAATCCAGGAATGCTCCTGAGCAATGCGGCACTGATTGTGAAAGTGTGAGACGCTTCCCGAAACTAAGCTCAAACTCTGTAAAAGAAAATCCTTCTAAAGCAGAAACGTACCAGTAGGTTATGGATTTTTGTTTTGGACTGAAACACCAAAAAGAATTATAAAACCTGAGGAGTCCTCTATTGTATTAAGTCATGCATACATTCAAAGTTTCAGGTCAACCAGAAGACACCCCAATACCATCCGTCCCTGGTTAAGGAACCACAGTCACGGTCCAGGGCTCCCTTGAAGCCTTTGGCTTTCCGTGAGCTTCACAGAAACTTGTCTGAATATCTGAGTTCTAGAAAAAGGAAATGAACACTGGACCTATAGTCAGGACATAGCAGAAAGTATGATCTTCGCAGATTCCTTGCTTACGTGCAGGTCATAAGTTGAAATACGATGTAAAGAGTAACTGCTGTAAAGTAAGAGCAATGCACTAATCAACAGAGACATAACTGAAGACATGTCAAAACCTAATTTTATTAAACAAGAAAAAGCCGGTAATGCTATAGCTGCAGTGAAATATACGTGAAGTAGGTTTGTGGACTGGGTAGGTACTGGAATAATTTCAAAGAAAGCACTTGTCCTCAGCTTTTCTCCTAGGAATCATAATTTTCATTCTGAAATTCTGCTCCTACGATTCACTACATCATTGTTATCTCCATGATAACTGTTATCTCCATGAAGTGTTTGAGTCACCATCCCTGGAGGTATTTAAAAGATCTGTAGATGTAGTGTTGAGGGACATGGTTTAGTGGTGGACTTGGCGGTGCTAGGTTGTTTGGACTTGATGATCTTAAAGGTCTCTTCCAACCTGAACTATTCTATACTTATGCATTTTGTAAATTGTTCTTTGCATTCACTAAGGTCACAAGATCAACTGTTTCTTTACATGATTTTATAGCTTCCTCTATCAGAGCTATACCCTTAATAATTAGAGATTTCTGCTTTTAGCATCCTCAATGATACAGAAGTGCTTTTTAGTAAGAAAAAAATTTTCTATCCCCTCAGGTCTCTTAGGACACTCAATCATGCTTAGAGGACTAAAAACATTTTTGAACGCTTTGAGTTTAATTGAACTATACAGATACGTATCTATATCACTTATCCAGAAGAAGGGTAATTACGCATATGGTAATTGAAACAACAAACTCAGTAGCCCTTGCCTTCCTTTTATAATTCTACTTTCATAGCTTTGTTCTGACATGAAAAGGAGACTCCTCGTATTGATTTCTAAATACGCTGGATCAAGTCGGCCTCTTGTTTTAGGGTTACCTATGAATGCAAGACAAAGACACCTACTTCAGTCCTCACAACCATTAAAAAGTCTTCACCAAACTATGTGCTCACTTACCCCATCAGCTTCTTCTTAATTGATAAAGAGGCTCCAGCTCTGTTTTTGACATTATAACTGCATCTGGAAGTCTCTTATTGAGATCCTTCTCTGATTGGCTTGATTTACTCGAAAGCCTTAATTACTTAACTAGCACCTGGGATCTAAACGGCCGTGAACTCTGCAGTTGCTCAAGTTCTTAAGAACTTGTAATTTGTTCTTGTGGTTTTTGGGTATTGGGATGGGCTCACAAATATGCAGATTTTCATTCTGCTTTTTCTCTCCTTTTGTTTTGTTGTGTTTTTNTTTTTTTTTTTTTTCTAATTAAGTTATCTCAGAAATTAGATTGAGATAGTAGTTACAATCCTAAATTTTTAGTCTGGGTGCTTGATTTGAGAATGGCTGTACATCAAAATAATATGTGAAATTTCTAGGCTATGTTAGCTTAGAGCTTTTCTAATTTTTTGTCTTAAACTTTGCTACAGTATTAAGTAAGTTATTAAATAGTTTTTTTGTGCAATTAGCTATATTCTGAAAGTGTGTGCTTCATAGACTGAGTGGAGCTGAGACCTGTGAGAATGCTGAGAGCTCTTTTGAATTGACCCTCCACAGATTTAATGGCATTCAAGGAACTCTATTAGGATTGTCCTGTCAGTTGTGGTTACACTAGGAGAAAGAAGATTGAAAATGTTGTGTACGTCTAGCATTTTCTAACTAACACTTGTGTCGTTACATTGATTCCGGATATGCTTGCTGTATGGGGTAGACTTTCTCTTTGAAAATTTTAGCAAGAAACTCCATTAAATTGAGATAGCACAATGAAACAGCTTGAGATAAAGACGTGAAACACTATTTCCTTTTCTGAGAAGTTTCCAACTTTCTTTCTGCTTGTTGAAGTCCAGAAGATATGTTAGAATAGATAAGGTAGCATATTTTTGCATATATAAGAAAGAAAAAATAACTTATTAACAAGATGAACAGTATTTCTTTGACTTTGTCCCAGCTCCAAATTACTTCCACTTCCTACAAAATGGTTTGCCATGGTCTGTTTTATTTTTGATTGGTATTTCTTGCAATTACATCTAGAAAAAATTATTACAGTAAAGCTGATTAAAGGTTATTGAGGTTTTGCTATGCCCTTGCTTCATAACTAACAAATACAGTCATAAACATACGAAATGGTGTAGAATCCTACTTACTATTTAAAATAATGTTTATTTTGGTATAGTGTGGAGAAGTTCACATTCTAACTCTGTATCATTCCCTTGGCAGACCGAGGAAATCTCACTGCATATGTTTCCATCAAAAATAGAAAACAGGCCTACGTTTTCCAGTCTCTCATCTGTCCTGGGGACTTCTGTCATGCAATAAAAGCATAAGATTGTAAATCTCCTTCCATTTTCTTTCATTCCCCAGTAATACATTGCTACGGATGTGAAAACTAAACATGCTTTATGCTTCTTGTGCTGCACAATATTTTGACTAAAGATTTTGGTGATACTGGCCAGAGGAGTCCTGAACAGAAGACTAAAAGCCCAATATACACATGTCCATTAGCAATCTGTATATAGGGAGAATAAGAATGATTTATTGTAAATCCAGCACACCCCTGAATACCATTCCAAAGATAAATGAAGAGTTTTAAAGTAATTAAATGTGAGAGTCTCACAGCAGCAACGTGAAACAAGGAAATACAATGTTATTGTGGCTGGGAGAAACAAAAGAAAATAAACCTCTGTTGAAGTGATTTTATATAATGGTAAAGTTCCTTTACGATTCTCAAAATAAGTAAAGGTAAGTTCACATTTGCCTTCTGAAAAGCGCAATGCAGTCATATATCTATGACACAGTAATGACAGCTACAAGCCACTACATCTGTGGTTGCTCTTACTGAGGAGTAGTTCTGCATGAAAATAACTGCATTTAAATGGAAGTGGTTAGAAAGCTTTTATTTTTCTTTGATAGAAGCCAGTAAAATACCTTGAATTGAGCTGGTGTGCAGAATTATCAGTGAGAAAGAAGCTCGAGGATGTGAGTTTCCTTATTTTCCGGGGCATTATAAAATTAAGAACAAACAGGGAAAGAAGGCACGGAGAATTACTAAGTGTGTCAGTTCACAAATGGGAAAAGTTGTTACTCAGGAGGAAGTTTTCCCATGCTGGTCTACAGATAAGGAGGTAGATGTTTCAAAGCTTTTAACAGAAACACATATAAACTTCAGGAACAGGGATTCATTTTTGCACCTAGCCAGCCACTTTCAGTGAAATCAATGAAATCTGAGTCATGGTGGCTGAAACTTTAATGAGTTCACGAAAGTTACGATTTTCTCTCTGCAGTGCCAAAATAATGGCTAAATGCTATACGGGGCTGAGTTTAGTCCTGATTTGAGCCTCACTTGAAATCAACTGGTATTTGAGCTTTTTTAGGTCTTCCCAGTAGATGAATTTCATCCTCCATCTCTAGGTGTAAATGAAACACATCTGGTTTTGTATGTTTTAGGATTTTACAGTGACAATATTTTCTTAAATGCTTGGTCTTGTTAGTTCCTTAATGTTTTGAAAAAATAACTGCATTTTTATGAAAAGATATTAAAGCACCGCTACCAGAAAATAACTGTTTTCATGTATTCAAAGACTGAGCACGTTAACCAAACTAAAGCTTATGCAAAATAATAGTGAATATGGCCTTTATTGCCTTTTAGAAGCAAAGATATTCTAACCCATTTGGTTTTCAAAGGGGCATTTTTGTGCACAGTTGCTGTTTTTCAGTCTGCAGGCTGCACTACATAATGAGCTGCTATTGTGCATGTGAGCAGTGTTTTAAGTTGTTTCACCCACATAAATATTCTTGCCTTGTTTTTTACCTGTAGCCTAAAAGTGACAGGTATTAATAATGTAGCACTTTCAATATTTATTTTTCATTTCAGTGCAAAACACATAGTTGGAGCCTGTTAATAATCATGATAGTAAATGACTAAATAGAATTCCATTCAGGAGTGCTATAAGTTTAGGTATAAGTTTAAGAGGCAATCTGTATTTTATTTCTTTTATTGTAGGAAAGAGGCACATCAGCTTCACTTAGGCTTTCTGAAAGTAAAATCCTGAAGCATTACATAAAAATATATCTCTCTACCAAAATAGTACAATAGAAGGTTCCACTGAAACAAGAGAGTGATTTTTTTTTCAAAATATGTTAAGAAAGTTTGACTGTCCTTCCCCCATCCGTTAGAGCCTAACAATATTGCAGCAATCTTAAACTGCTGGAGGTTGCTATGGAAGAGCAGCCAAATAGTCCCTGCTTTCCAGAGATTTTATGTAATTATTTCAGTGGAGCTTGACTTCCAAAACAAGTTTTCAGTTCTTTCGCCACCGTATCCACCTTTGCATGCATTTAAATTACCTAGTTTATTACCAGCATTTACATGAGATACTAGGTACGTATAGGGAGCACAGGCTCATACAATGACAATTTGACATAAGTGTCTTAGAAATACAGCAGGGGATTGAAAAAACAAAAGCCAAATGTAATTCCCTGTTTTGACTACCACTACTCACACCACTTTCTATAGTAATGCTACTTCAATCAGGAGATTCTACCTGCTGGGCTCAAGGATGACCAACATGATGATGCAAGGAGCCAGAATAACCCCAGCATTTCTTTCAGAAATAATGATCAGCCTTTGATTTCTAATTCTTTTGGAAACTCGGTGCTGTAGAAAGAGTTCGCCTGAGTTTTGGAAAACAACAGCATGGCGGAACGCAACACANAAAACAGCAGCATGGCGGAACGCAACACTCTTTTCAGCTTTGGAAAGAAACTGATTGTGTCTCTGAATTCCTACAAAAGTAGCCAGATTTATCTTCATGGACCTGAGAAAGGAGTAATCTGCAAATGGGTTTTTAGAGTTAGATGCAAAAATCATTTTGTGAAATTATGTCTACTGAATATTATAGAACTCCTATAGATGAGTCAAGTAGTCAATATACATAAATGCTTACCACTGTATGCTCTCAGTTAGTGATTTTTCTACCTTTTGTTTTAAAGCGTGGGTTCATAATATCTTACACACATTTTTTTCAGATCTACGTTGCAGCATTCTGCATTAGCTGTCTTATTTTTCTGAAATTCCCCATTCTGGGCTTTATCTATGTAGTGTAAATGTAAATTTAAGCTGTTACAATTAAAGGAAAAAGTTTGAAACCATTTTCATGTTAGTCCTATATAACCATGTCATCACATAGCCTAAAATATCCTCTCTAAAATTAACTGACACATTGCAGTAAATTGTTCTCTGGGTGGGCAGAAACGGATTCTATTAAAGCTAATGAAAATTGCACATCTGTGGCATAAGAAGCAGTATGTGAATAACTTACTTTCAAATTTAAGCCCGATTACTGAGCTTTTTCTATTAGTGAGGCAAGCTCATCAGACTTGCAAGAGCTCTGAAAAAATTTGATACTCTGACAAATTTTGAATCAGTAGCCTAGTTAAAATAGTGAGCGAATCAAATTAACTAAAGAATTAGATTATTTTAACATGGCTGAAGTCTGACACATCATTCCTATTTTTTTTTTTAATTTAAAATAATCTGAACCTGTTGCACCCAGTTTTCACAAAGCGGAATGACATCCTTAGGCCTAAGTCTCTGGTTTCAACATGTTAAGAAGTACTTTAGATACATTACATGCACATAAAATAATGGTTTGTAATTGTAAAAGAAGTGCAGAGAATCCTTTAGTAATATTAAGATCTGTGCTTTCATTGAGGAGGTGTAGTCTTGGTACAATAGAATATGGATTTACTCGTGGAGCTGAGTTTCACTGTGTTTCATCTCTGTTTCACTGCATGACTTTTTTTTTGTCCCCTTCTCCAGAATGGAAAAACGGGAACTAATGGGACTGGGTGGAGAACATCAAGCTCCTGCAGTCAAATATTGCTAAGTTTTTCTTTACTGTGATTTTTTTCATTGTCAAGGAATAAAAATTCAGTGAAGCCTTTAGTGTAACCACTATTTTTGTGGTGTTTGTGTTCAATACAAAAGGATTCCTGTCATTCTGTGGGACCTGTTCCTGGCAGGTATACTTATATTACAAGAATATGCCTCTCCCCACCCATCTCATGGTATATATATAGTGCTCAACCTTCTTCATTCTCTTTCTCATACTCCAAGGTTAACTCGGAAGTCTTTGTAAACGGCTGAAGCACTGTTTTAGCGAGATAGAAGGATGAACTTAGAACCTATGACTGGACCTTGAATTAAGTTCCGGACTTCTGAGGAATAAAGTTACAACTCGGAGATCAATTTTGGCCTAAGATGATTTGTAAAATTAACGAAAGCCAGTACCTTTATTCACAATGAGATAAACATTCCTCTTACTTTAAGCCTCAACAAATAGAGAGCATATGACAAGTGACATAAAAAAATATTCTGACAGTGCCCAGAGACAGCTTTCTGAATATAGGATTTCTTTATTACTGTCTCTTCTCTCTATTCATGATTACCCCATCTGTAATTTTCCTAGTTTGGTACCCTCTTAGGGACCAAGCCTCTAACTTTGGCACAGGCCATAAGTCACCATTGAATATTCCTGTCATTAAGATTTCCTTGGCCCAGGTTGCTCACACACTTTATTTTCAGCAAAAAATGTGCAGCACCTTTCCTTGAATAACAGAAATGAGCCACTTTAAAGACGTTTCTCCTTCCTTCTGGCACTATTCAGCTGGTTGATCCCGTGTCTATAAGATATACATAATTAAGTTCAATATGGCAGAAACAGTGTTTGGGGTCAATCTGCAGGTCACTTATTTTTAGTCTTTCAGCAGTAACTTCTGCAGCCTAATATAACTATCCACCTCAAAAAAGTGCAATTGCCTATGTCTCTTCAAATCGCAAGGCATCAGTTCAGCATAAGTTGCATGAAAATAGTACATACTCTTTTTCTTAAAAAAAAAGAAGACTGAAATACAAGGAAAAGAGAATAGATGCATAACATAAGGAACACATGTTTTTTTTCCATAGTAGCGTTTTGTCTTGCCTTTCTCCTATATCTTTTATTTTCTGTTCACATAATGAGACAAATTTGATGAGATTGTATTTGTTTCCATAGTCAGTCATTCTGGGATTATTTTTTAACTGTGAGAAAGCAGGAATAAAACCAACTAGAAGTATACTTTGAATGGCATAATATAGTTTTTTATTACATATGTGTTTTGTATTATTCGGTTCTTAGAATTTTGGTAAAATTTTTAAGAGTACCATGAAGAGTCTAAATCTTGTTGAAAGTAAACAGGATTCAGGCTTGTACATTTTTCAATCACTTTTAAAACTAGAACTTAGATTCCAAAGTCCTGTAAATGCTTTGTATATGTTACACTTGTCTCTTCTGCAATACTAAATGTTTAACCAAAATAATACTGCATTTATTAGCAATCTGGTAAAAATACTTTCAGATATTTAAAAAAAAAGTCCATTAAATTTTCTAGTAACATTTTAACTTAAAACAGAATCATCATGAAACAAGTATTTGGGCTTTCTGATAACTCATTGTTTTATGTATGAATGCAAATACCAATTGGATGACTGCTTTGTGTTATGTGCTCAAGATATGGAAAAAGTAGAGGAAAGAAGGTGTGCCTCCAAAGGAAACACATAGTCCAGAATTAAAATCTTGGATCCTGAATACTCCAATAAATCAGGTCTGTCTCTCATAGTGTCCTGAATAAGACCACTCTTTATCCTTTTTAATAATCTTGTGCTGTACTACATGGACTCAGGAAACCCTACAGATGTACTATATGATTTAATATATAAAAATTTATAATGTATGATAAATAGTAAATAATTATATAGAGTATGAAGTAGTATGTAATTATAGTATATAATACAGTGTACAATATAGTTATATTGTATAGAATATATATGGCATATAATATATACATGGCTTTTTTATATATGTATTTTTTAATATATTTATACAGCTACATGTGTTATACAGGATATAATAGCTAACAGTCAGAGTCGTCCTTGAAAACCAGAAGAAGCCATTTAAGTTATAGCTTCTGATCAGGCTCACAAACTAAATATAGACATTACACAATTTGATATCACACCTCAGTTGGTGGAAGAAATTTAGTTTCAATGGAGTCTTCAGCAACTATTGTTTCACCTTTCACTTTGGTTGAAACTCCTGGAAGTTCAGTGTTAGAACTGGCTTTCGCTAGGGAAAAGCTGTTATCCGTTGAAAAAAATTTACCTGATCATACCAATTTTCTGTTCCTCTTTTTCTGCCCTGAGCTCAAGTGGAAGAAAAGGAATTGTCTGGAGAAGTTACAGTACAAAGTAACTTTCAGTTTTCTATAATGTGTCGTGGCTGCTCTCTAGCTGGACTACAGAACATGGAAGTACCAATAAAGTTGAAATCTTAGCAAAATAGACAAGTTGTTTCTAGTGATCTTTTCAGAACCATAATTTGCTACGTTTTCACCACTATAGTATTTCATAATACAGACTTTTGAATGTGTTCCCTTACTAACGACTACATAGGTGAAGCGTATTTTTTTCACCAAGTACCTACAATGAGGTAGAGATATAAATTCATTAGTTTGAATGGAGAACAAAGTACATGCAGTTTAAATGCTCAAATAAACTAAAAAGGAATATGCAAAATCTCTCTCTCCAAATATGCACAGTTTTTCGTAAGTTCTCACTTGGGTATCCAAATCAAATGTCTGAGAATGCAAACAAGAGAATAAGAGTATTCTGATTTATCCCTTACTCATTCCTATAAACTTCTTAACCTTGGTGTTCTTCATATTTGTCCCTCATGAAATATTGCTATGGCAGCCTTTGGGGGCTCTAATTATGTTGTTTATTCTCCATTATGAAGTTAGATGAAAAAAGAACAAAACCTTACCTTATACTTAACTGTTTTATAGCAGTGGACTTATTTACTGCTGCGATAAATACCTGAACAATATTGAAATACTTAAAAAAACCTCTTGAATCATGAGCTGTCATCTTATTTTATATTACTTTTTTTTACCTGTGTCAAATATACACACCTATTATTATTATGGTTGCAATATTATTCTCTGCTAGTACTATTTTAACAGGTGCAAAGAAACAACTGTGTTAGCTGTAATTGACTGTTCTTCGCAACAATATTGAACTGAGTAAAATTTATCTTGTGAGGTTTTCCAAACCTATAATCAGTGATATTTTTGCAGTATAGAAAAATTGTATTTCACAATTGGTTTGTTAATGTCAACAATTTGTATTTATCACTTCTGGCTATCTTGCTATATTAAAAAAAAAGTCCATGTCTTTTGAAATCAATACAAATTTTGCTATCACCTTCAAAAGGAGAAGGATAATGGCCTCAATGATCTAGTTTCTGTTCTTAGCGGCATTGATATAAATCAAAAGTCACTCAAAGTAAACCCAGTGTAATTAGAATACGCATATGGCTCTACATGCTTAAACATCTTTAACGCTTAAGACTCCCTCCAGGTATCTTGCTGAGTTATGATTTTGATGTCTGTGGGGGTTCTGACTGGTTTTACACCTACTATGTCAAAACAACTTCGAAAAAGCTAAGTATTTCTTAAATGGGACTAAGTAGGCTGTGGCACTTGAAAAAAAAAATCTGTTACTAAGTAGCAACCTCTGGTTTATTCTGTTCTTTATGAGGGTTCACTGACTATCCAGATACTCATCTGAAACTTGTCACTCGTAGGCATTTGTGTTTTTCATGGGGTACAGAATAAGACAAGCCACTCACAGAAACTCTTTTGCTTTACTGTTAGTAATCTCCTCATCTCTGCTAGTTGAGAGGAATGCAGATGGAGTAGCAGATGCAGCCGGTATATGATGAAGAAAAAGGTTCTTCAGCACTAGTCAGCATCAGGCGTCTGAAGCATTGCGAGAGGCCTTTGTTCAAAACGCTTGAAGCTTTTAAATAGGCACTGAAGAGGAACAGAAAAGTGTCTATAGTCTAGTACTTTGGCAGCTCATCAGATGATAATGTTCACAAGCAAGATAAGTTCCATATGAAAATATTTTAGAGTATTTCTTCTTTACTCCTATTTTTGCAGCAAAGCTGTGTCACAGACTTTAAAACACCATTGTTATCCTTTGATATCCTTTAGTTTCCATTTTATTGCCTTTTGTTTATTCTTAGACTTTCTAAATCCCACTATTTTTCTTTTTAGGTTCTGACATCATGCAGTGAAAGAGAACACTTGCACATTATGCAGTGCCTTCACTATAAGCAAAAGGTGCCCAGAGTCACACAAGTCTTAGGCTTATGGCCAACGGCCATTAGGGAAGATTTCTTTGCATTTTTTTTTTAAATAGTGACATCGTTGGGATGTTGCCTTCCAAGCCAAGCTAAAAAATTATCGACTTGTAAAAAGAATAAGCATGGCAATAAGGGGAAGGGAGACAGGCCTTGCTGCCATTAGTGATGAACATTACCTTACTTAAAAAGTAATGTTGACTTTCCCTTAAGTACAACTTAAATGTACATACATCTGGTTCCAAATGCTTTTCGCAAACTTCTCCTGGCTGTTTTTTTACTATCAAAGACAGTTTTTTCTTTTGTTTCACTGTATCTGTTTCTGCTTTTATACCTTCTCCCTTTTCTCCTTATTCTTGCCTGAGAACTTTCCCCCTTTTCCCTCCAGTGTTACAGCATGCTAATACCATCTCCACCAGAAAATACTGGGAGAAAAGCTGCTCTTACAAACACCCTCATGCATTACTCTGAATTTTTACAACTTGTCAAGCATTTTAGTTCATTTTCTGCTGATAGCGTACAAATGTCTGCCAAAAACATTCTTTGTGTGTTGAGTAATGATAAATTTGGATTCCAGTCTTTCAAACTCAAACTCGTGCTAAAAATAAGCCGAGTGAACATCTGTGACAAGCAGGTAATTTTTAATAATATCAGACAGTTCCTTTCTGTGGAGAATTACTACTCTCTCATCTCTAATCAACCTTCTCTGCTGTAACAGCAGCTGCCAATTAGGGATGTTGTCTCTTGGCAGAGTGCTCAACCCACACTTAATTTATTTTAAATGTGTTGTGTTTCTCCGTGGAAGGTGAGGGGTGTTTTTCAGTATTTTATGCCATCAGAGGCTCATGTCATGTTATACAAAGTGGTGAGATACTCTCAGATCACAGTGGAGTACTTACCGATTCAAGCAGAGCTTCTCAGGGGACAAATCCTCTCATCTAAGCTCCTGACAATGTTAAAGAAAGAGGAATACTTAATTTTCCTTTTTTCTTATGTATCAAAACCCACATTCCATTCGGTAGAGAGACCTTTAGTGATTTCTATGAGAACTTTTTGCCTGATATTACTAAATATATCGATCTAAAAGTTAGCTGCCAAGTCTAAGCGAGCTGTGTTAGCTCCCCAGTAAATAGAAAAAAAAAAAAAGAATCCTATGGAGAATCATCCTAATTTAGACTACAAGGTTTGAAAGGGTGAATCTATTAATGTAAATACACCTTACTTTGTTGCTATTGAATTTTAGCAGTATATTTTAGAGAACATAAAAACAAGTCTTAGAATATTTAGACCATATTTTACTGAATATCTCCCCTTTGCCTGTAACCCTCTTTTCCACATGCAAACACACATATACAAATTCATCATAATAAATTTCAAGAAATCGTTGAAGCTTTGGAGTTTTGATTCAAACTAAGATAAATATTGCTGGAGGTAATAACATTAGGTGATTTTAAGGCCTCTCTTCTGTTGATCAGATATTAAAATTCTTGAAAAGAAGCAAAACCACCCCCTTCCTCCTTGTGTTTCTTCTTCGTTCAATAACTCTTTGAGCTTTATTACTAAAAAGCAAGATAAAACTAAGGCATGTTGAATAATTTGATAATCAGACCAGCAGAGACCGGCAGAGACAAAGACCTTTTTTTTTTTGTGAAAAACTTCTAGGTTCCTTTAGTGATGTGAGGAACTGAATGGTTAAATAACAACTCTTAAATAACAACTCTTGCTACCTGCAAAACAGGCCATTAAAATTGGCCTGTAAGTCGGGCAGTATGTTCCTAATCTTCACAGAGTATGAAGCTTGAAAAGACCATCAACCAATACTTAAAGAGACTGTACAGTTCTCATGCTATTTTGATTCTAGACTTTTGTTTGGCTTAAGAACCGCATTCATGGCTGCAAGAATGTCTGGATAATTAAGAGACTTGGAAAAAAATCTCATCTCCTGGAAGTTTAAACAGTATTTAGCTTGTCTTATTTTGTTGATGAGCAAGACTTTTTCTCCAAAGAACAAAAGAGAAAAACTCATAACACAACCAGTATAAACCCGAGGTATTTAAACACCCCCAAAATAAACTTATGGCTTGAACTTCAATTTAGAAAACCATGGGGGTTTGTTTGTTTTTTTTTTTCATAAAGTTGGATCTGATTAATTCTATTGCTAATTGAGGGATTAGTAGATTTGCCTCACAATCTGAGGAATTAGCAGGCTGAAAAAACATATAATAAAATATTTTTTTGAATAAATAAATATATGTAGGCATATGAAAAGGTATACATACATAAAATGTAAAGTCTCCCTTCCTTGAAAAAAAAAAAAAGCATGCAAAACCATTACAGACTTTATGTTAAAGCTTCATAGTACTTGTGCAGTATTCTCATTCCAGTCTGTATCAGACGAAGTAATGTGTGTGGAGTTCATTAATTGGGTAATACCTGTCTTTCTACGACCTATTCTAAAGAGATTGTCCTGGTTTGAGTGACACAGGACTAATTTCTCTTCTAA
>RSEF01000004.1:68546680-68558397 GCA_003993805.1 Himantopus leucocephalus | reverse complement strand
GGCAGGGGGGTTGGAACTCAATGATCTTCAAGGTCCCTTGCAATCCAAACCATTCTGTGATTCTATGAAACAGAATCATTGCTTTTGAGCACAGTGACAAAACAACACTTAGATATACTCAGATAGCTTTTTGTGGTACCACAATAAATACTATGGGGGTATACTGACATCCAAAGTGAGCAGAGGTGGCATGGCAGCATCTGTGTGGGCGGTTGCTCTGTCAGCATCCCTCCGCACCTGTGTTTCTCCCCTGCGGGAAACCTCTGGGCAACAAAGGAGGAAGTACAAGCCTGGGTCAAGAAGTAACTGTGTAATTCATAGGTGGCTATCACATAGATTAGTCTACCAAGTGGACAGGATAATGACAACCCCTAATATTCCCTAACAAAAGAGGAAACACGTTTAAAAGTCTTGGTTGTATTTCCATGTCTGTAAAACTTAATACTTAACAGATGTGGGACGGATGAAGAGAGAGGAAGGGGACAGGCTCCATCTTCTAACAAATCTGCCAAACTTTCTTCTGCATGGTAGTGAAATACTTCTTTATGTTTACAACCCATTCTGTAAGGATGGCTGGGTCTCTGCTTATCCTTCCAACATATTTTCCCCTGAAAATGTTATTTCAGCTTGCTGTTACTGGCCATGCTCCTTCCCCTTTCCTCTCAGATATTCAGTGACGTTGAGGACTCGGAGTGATTAATAGCTAGATTTTTGTGGCTGTTACTGGTAATGGAGTTTAATATAATAAGCTAAAGCTCAGATATCAGTGATTCACAGTGTGTCACTTCTCCAGTTTCCTTGCCTCCTGAGATCCCCACAGCTCCATCAAGGGCCAGTAACAGTAGATGATGTGGTGCGAATGCCTACATCTTTCCCTGCTTCACCTGGAACAATTCAGGCTTTGGTTACATAATGAAAGATCTGCTGAAAACTTCACTTTGTTTCTTACTGGAATTGAACCGGCTTCAACCAGTTCATAAGCAGTCCTGTACAGTCCTCGAACAATGGAACTGCAGCAATAGGTTGGGAATAGTATCTACTGCTGTTCTTCCTCCACCGTATCTCAAAATCCTCAGCAATGGGTTAAACTTGCCAAGAACAGAGCAAAGTGTCCGTTTTTGCCATTTAATCACAATGATACCCTNGAAGGGGAGTAAGGGAGGATTAGTATCTAATCTAATAGATGCTTAGATTAGAGACTGAAATATTTTGAATGATCCATACTGCACTGGTGAGAAGATATTAATACATCAGGTATGAAGAGTGATCCAAGAAAAGATGGATATATTTTGGCTCCGATTCATTCGTACAGTGTAACAACGCAACAGAACTGCCTTGGAAGGGAAAACAAACATTTTTAGTCTCAGAACCACATGACAGTCATGGCTAGGATGGGTCTTAGACTAAATTGTCAGGTGTTGCTCCACTCCATTCTGTGGCAAAAAAAAAAAGAAAGAAAAAAAGAAAGAAAAGGAAACACTCTTTATGAAACAGTTTTGCTCACATTTCACACAACTTTAAACTTTGCCTTTGTGCTGAAAACTGCAATAAAATGCTAAATTACAATTGTCATGAGCTGGGGATTAGAGGAAAATTTGCAATTTGAAGTTGTAGATGTGTTCACTAAATATGTCAAACATGAACTTATGATAAGTAGCTATTGTCAGAAGAAAGAACATGTATAATGAAAGATTGGACAAAGGAATAGTACCTTCAATGTCATGTCAAAATGGATTAAAGGTATAAATGTATGATATATCATGTTCGAAAGTGTTACTTATCAGCTCAGAAATCATCCAAAGAACTTTTAAATAGGCAAGCAGCCCATCTCAGCATAAATGTGGTATGATTTACTTTGAAAATAGGTCTCATTGTCTTTTTGTTTCTGTAGCTATACTCAGGGTTTTTATTTGAGTCTGTAAATTATAAATAGAGTTCTATGCACTGGCACACTAACAGCATTGCTTGCAGAATTTAATATTTTGGGGGGAAAGGTTTAAAATCACCAAGAATACGTAGAGGGTTCCTAGAGATGTCAAACATAGAGGTACTGAAATGGAAATAAATAACTTAATTTGTTGATGTCTGGTTTCCAGATCAGGGTGAAATGTCACAGATTACCCTTAGGCAATGTTGTCCTGAAATGCTGGAAGACACAGACAACAGCTTTCTGAAAGTACTTGTATCGCCTCTGTTAAGGACACAAAACAGATGTTGATCCCTTTCTAGAATAATTTTTAGAAAATGGCTCATTTTCAAAAACCATAAACATTCTCCCCATCACATGCAAATTCCTCTATTGTCAAATCTGTTGTCAAACTATTGTCAAAATATTTAAAGTGTTCAAATCAAGAAGGTCTTTGGGGAAGATTCCTTCATACAATCATAAATAATACATAATAATATCGTACAAAAACCAGGACCAACAATCCTAAATGATAATACAAACAGTGATGTGGTAACTTTGGAAGATGGAAGTTTTAAGTTGATCCATAACAGGAAAAGATAAGAGACTTGAAAAACATTTCAGACACACACTCCCTTTTCTTAGATACTTATATTAGAGACTGAAATATTTTGAATGATCGATCTCCTTCTGTATCATTCAGGCCCAGCAATCAAGGACAGGAACTTCAGAAGATGAAGACAGCATGCAAACAATCATTTTCAATCGACATTGGGTAGATTTTTTCTCTGTGCATTAATTTCTCTTTGAGTCAATATATCCTTTTTCATCTTCAAAATGCCCTGTACCAGTAAGTTCATGATTTAATTAAGGATTACTAAAAACAATCCTACCATTGGCACAGACTTTTGCTTTGTGCTCAATTCCTTTTCTAGATTTTCCTATCTTTTTGTCTTTTTGTCAGCTGAGCATTGATTGGAAAACTATTTTACTAAGCTAATTACAAACCCTGTTATCGTAGAAGTGAATCCTGGTGAGCCCATCATTGAGGTGCATAGTGTTTTTAAGCTGTGCAGAGTTTACTAGTTTAACCTTGGGTATTTTTAGGATAAAGCAACAGTTCTGTCTTTCCTGTTAACTATGGGGCTTTGATGGCTGATGGTCAAAGTAGTAGAGACAACCTACCATCCTGTTTCCATTTTCTAGTAAAGGTTTAAGCCTTGGGCCTTGATGCTCTCCTTTCCCTTTGCCCGTTTAGTTTTTCTTGTGCTCACAGTTTCTTTCCTCTGCTCACTTGTTTGTTTTGCTCACAGTTTCCCCGGTATTCCCCATTTTCCTGGTGGCTATATTACATTCCTTTCTTTGCTTTATGAGCTGAAACAGCAGCTAACCAGTATGCAGCACATTATCAAAGGCTGTTATTAGCAACAAACTTCATACATTTTAAAAAGCGATTACAGGTTTTCCATAGTATAGAATAAGGCTGAGCATTGTATAGTGGCTTCAATGAAGCTCATTGCCATCTTCCATGGATTTCAGTTAGAGGGCAATTTATCCCTCTTTTCTTAGCAGCGCACAATAATTTGTGTAGTATTTAATATGTGTTGTGCCTGGAAAGTGCTGAGTTAAGTATATTAGAATTTGGATAGGTAGAAACACAGGAACTCTGGCAGGATTTCTTTGGACCACAGGTTAAATTTGTGGGTGTTTTAACATAGGTAGTTTGGAATGCTAGTTATAGATGTACAGCTGAAACTGTGAGATCTTGCACCCTTCTTATATAATGTCGAGTTGTATCTGGTTGTTCTGCAATGCACAGACTCAAAAGATACACAAAAATACACAAAAGTAAATTCCAGTAACCCAGAAGGTTCAGAGAGTTAGGAAAAAAATATGGGTAATAAGATAATTTGTTAGAATGCCTCTGGTCTCCATTTAATGTTTTATATGTTCTTTTTAGGTCATTTTAAGTAATAGGGGAAAATAGCAATAAATGTTAACAATCTAATTTAGTTTTACTAGAGAAAAACTGAATGCAATGAAATTTCTTAAAATAGCTTTAAGCTGAAGGCTGTATAAATGTTCCTATTAAAAAATGTTCCTATTTGAAATCTGATTGAGTGCAATGTGCTTCTTGAAGTGGCCAAGATTTTGGGTAAATTTTATTTAAGTGGCAACAACAACAAAACACAAATCGTTAAGTTCAAAACTTCAAGTAAATCATGACTATTAGTGATCTGGATAGAGTTTAGGTAGCTCTCCCAGCATGTCTTTGGACTGCAAAGGAAGTTAAACAGGAACTTAGTTCAACTTCTCCAAAGCCAAAACTCTGTTGCTTAAAGAGCTCTAGAATCTAAAATAAGTACTGAGTGACTGTAAGCACCTTCACTGCTAGATAACTCTCGTCACATGAGATTTTTGTCCTTTTTCCTGCAGGTAAATATTTAAATTCTGGCTGTATCTCTTTTTATGCCCTATTGAAGGGCACTATAACACTCCCTATATGCCAAGTTTCCATTGCAATGAAAGAGTGTGGTTAGGTGCTATTTCAAAATCTCTCTAAACTTGTCTCTTTAAGTGTCCATATATCTCTCCAAAGTCCTCTAAAATTTATTTCACCAAATTGCAAACACTTCAATGGAAGTGTCACTGGATATGGCCTAGTGGAAACCATGAACTGAAGTTATTCAGCCACAAGTTAGAGTAATTATAAGCACTTCTGAAATACAGAACCAGCTGGTAAACACAGACTGCACCTACACTGCCTTTCCTTTGGCAAAAGCCTCCAGAGGTCTTCATTTTCCAAACATTCAGATCACACCTGACCAAAGGGATTGCACCAGCTTGGTCTGCGTGCATGGTTTCCTTCCCACAGAAGTTGGTGCATGTAAAAAGGTATGTTTTATACCTCGGTCTCTTCTCAAGAAGTTGAATTGCTATCTTGATGTACTCTTGAATAATGTAATCTAAGTATTGCCACACCAGCCCAGGTGCTCCTATCGTTGAGTTTGATTACATTAGTTAACTTTTTCAGGACTCGGGGGCTCAGCTCTCCAAAAATATCTAGATACTTAATTCCTATTTCATTTCAGATCAACATCTTAAAAAATAATGCCTCTTTTTAAAAGAAACCTTAACTCTTTATATATATATATATATTCAATACTAAAGCCTAAGAGGAGCAAAGCTATTGCTAAAAGAGGAAGTACAAAACATTGTTTTATTTAGCAGCTGATCCTTTATCCATGGCATTGGTTAGCAACAGAAGATTTTGCATTTGGTTGGTTGGTTTCTGACATGAAGCATATACTACACAGGTATAGTCACTGTTCTTTCTTATCTTGAAGTTAATTTTAAATTTTTAATCTTGTTTTGAATTACACTAGGAAAGTAGAATCTACAAGTCAATACTTAATCTGTTCTTGTTTCGCTCTAACTGCTGTATGTTAAAAAAAATAAAAATCCTTTCAACATTTTCCTTTCATTCTATCAAGACAACAGCTTTATATGTGGGTAGATAATTAAAACATATGCACAGCCCGCAAGCCTCTAAATCACATCGCTTTTCTCAGCTAAACATTCTTTTTTTCTCACCATGCACATTTCAGCTCGGTTTTATGCTAATAAGTTTATTATATAGTATTGATCAACAAGCTTTATTTGTTATAGCGGTAATTGTTGAAATAACTCTTTATAGGAAAACAGCTCTTCACAGATTTTAAATTGTGCTGTTTGCATGCCTGCTTCTAGAACTATGAGAATTCTGTAAATTATGATTATTATTTTACAATTTTCATAAAGAGGAATGTCACTTCCTTGGTAAAATCAAAACAAGAAGAAAACTTTCCTGTCTTTTCCCTTTCCTGTCTTTATCGGCACCATTATGTTAAATACTACTGAGATGTACTTCAGTAGCGTGCACTGTCCCAGGGCATGTTGACCTAGAAGGTTACTGCTTGAAAGCATTTATGAATGTTTTGAATTTACTTGGTCTGTTCTCATTCATTTGTGCTGATATTTTCACCTTTTTTTCTCTCCCAATGACTAGATTCTTATACCTTCCTGCCAAGGAAATTTTTAAGAGACAAAAAGAGGAAGATAGGAGTGGAAAAAGGATTACTTCAGCAAATAAGCTCACTATTACTTCTTCTTTGGTGAACTGCAGTTCTCATCAAATGTAAACCACCTTGATGCACAACAGTCTCCACCCACTGCCACTGCTCCCTGCTTTTTGATCTCTTCCATGTAAGTCAGTACGTAGTGTATATTGACATTTCAGTTACGTGAATCATCCCATAAATTTTATATCATTACTCTTGTGTTTAAATCAACATCCATCATAAAAATATTTGTTATTCTTCGCTTCAGTGTATTGCCCTGAAAATCACTTGGAACGTTCTGTTGTTTATTTTTAAGGGTTAAAAATAATATTATGCATATATTTGCATTTGCGCATCCTCAGGACACACTTAAATACAAATTCCCATCAGACTCTTTTTACCACAATTACTAAACACTGCCTGTTTTGAATCAGAGAAAATTTTGAATTCTTTAAGTGTTATACAGATGAACCATAATATATATTTTAACAGATCAATGAACCTCTTATTTTTTGTATTACATCCTTTCCGTTTCTTTCATCATTATTTGTCTTTGCGTTTATTCTTTCCAGTGTAGTTCACACCAAACTCAAACAGTTTTTATTTTCACTACATGTTAATATATGTTTGTCATCACTGTCTCTTTCTTAGATATGACAAATAGAATTAACGTATTAGTAACTGTGCTCTCACTTGTCCCTCTAGCACCAGGAGTGAAGAATTAGAACATGCTCAAAGGTGAGAAATTGCTGTAGGGAAAAAGTCAGGTCTCCAGTAGAGCTGTCCTCTGCTCCCTCATAATCCCCAAACACTTTCGACACTGTCCCCATGATTGTCTGCTGAAATAACCAAATTCAAACAGAGTAAAACTGTTCAAATCTTCAAGTCCCTAATCAGTGTGAATAGTCAGCCAGATGCTATGCTGCCGGTGTCTCTGCAAGGTGTTACAGAGATGGAATTTTACTTTGGGTTTTTAATAACTACACATTGCTTCTGATCCATCTTTGGGTTGGTCTCATTCTTGCTGAGGTGTAAAGGTCCTTTCAGACTAAGCTTAGACTGTCTCTCCCTGTTTTTCCCCTTCTCTGCCTGCAGCTTTTAGCCTTCCTTCGTCCTCCTAAGACAACCCTGACACACCCCTACACGCAACTACTGGTCTCTGGGGTGATGAAGTTGTTTCCAATTAAAGTCTTCCCCCTAAGAATCCTTTCCTTTGGATGGAGACTCTTGGATAGTCGCAAGATTTTGCTCCATATATTTTGTTGTCCTTCATCTTTCTCTGTCCCCCTCACTTTCTTGGAGTTTGGTCTCTGTTTCCACCCACAACGCAATGCTTTTACCCATCGGCTGGAACAGTGCGTGTGACACGGATGAGACTGCTTTGGCTCCTCCCTTTTTTTGTCTTTCTTTTTTTCCTTTTCTCCTCTGGATTCTTCCCTGAGTAAAGCAGTTCTGTACCCAAACCCACCTGTTATAGTGTTTTCAGTTTCCAGTTCACTGTTGGACTATCCTTTTTTTGGGTGCTCTCTATTGGATCCCTTATTTGCTGTTCTGCAGTTTACCAGAAGACTTCCCAACAGAAAGAAAGCATGAGTTCCCTCTTTTTTTTTCCATGTTTATTATGACTCTATTTCCATTTCTCGTCTCTTTTGAACTTTGGACCTTCTGAGTTCAAGAGATATGTCTACATTAAGGTTCGGTGGTGACATAAGAGCCAGCACAGACATTAACTACACATGTTATGGGAAGCTATATTTTCTGACTACAGGCAGAAGCTGTGCTTCTTTTAGCTTTCAGTACCACAAAAAAAAAAAAAGAAGATTCTTAAAAGTTCAGGGATGAGATTACTGGTGGCAAAAAAATCTTCATTTACCTGCTGTTCTCTCTCTGCGTCAGAAACCTTTAGCGGGTTTGAAATAGGAAAATGTGTGCTGGAAAATATTCTGCTGATTTTGATTGATTCCTGGTTCCGTTCACACAATGAAAAGGATTTGAAGCTATCTTGAATGTTGTGCTGTGCTGTATAAGTTATATTCGCAATATTTCACTGCAGTTATCAATTCATGCCTCCCAACCCTGCCCCATATCTTAATGTCTTGGTTTTATCCCTTAAAAGCAAACCCATTTTCTCTCAGAAATGCAAGCCCCAAGACATAGGCAAGAAATGTATAAAAGTATCCAGACAAGGGATGGAAAACAGTTATGATAGCAGGTTGCACTGATTTCCTGCATTTTGGTATTAGATGATTGCTACATTTCTATCCTAGAGCTCAGATAAAAAGGAAACAAACAAACAAACAAAAACCCAAAATGAAACACGCAAAACTCTTGAACTACTCTTGAACTCTTGTTCTACTTATCAGAAACCAAAACATGCAGAATAGAAAGGGTGAAATTTCTGCTAAAACAAAGAACTTAAACTCCAATATTTTCCTTAAAAATTTAATTTTTCCTCAGGCAATCGAGCAATCTTGGCAGGCTGGTGGTCTTTCTCACCAATTAATCTAAACTGCTAAGAACTATTGTAGTTCTCTATCCCCAGCTAACAATGACCTACTTTAAGCTACGGATTTCTGTTAAGTAAAAACCCATTAAAAGAAAAAAAAAAAAAGTCCCTCCGGGCCATCTGTTGTTTATTTTTCCTATTAGCGGCAAACTGCTCTCCTGGAGAACAAGGGTCAGTCAGTTCCACAGGAAACAGGAACATTCTGCCCTTTCATTTGCTGCTTTGTAAATAGTAGCAGGTATTACTTTTCCCTCATAATGTTTAAACAGGTAGAAGTGGGTAATGCGATAATGCAGTCTTTGCAACTATTGTTATTTGAATTCACTATACCACATCAGCTGAATGTGGATTTATGAACTCCTACTCCGTGACATTTCTTTTGCAAATGGTGCAACGCTCTGACTACTTTCCTGATTCAAGATTATCTTTTGTTGCATGTTTTATCTTTAAGTTTCTGACAAGATAATGGCATTATCATACCAACATTTCTAATATTTGTATTTTTTCCTTTCGTTTAAGTGCATTTTGTTTAACTAGGAAGTTGTTTTCCTGTATTAAATAAAAATATCACAATCCAATTTACCTCAAAATGAGCAGTTTTAGTATCATTTTCCCCCCAAACACTCACAGCTATTAGCCAGCTGTGTGGAACAGAAAAGGGAGAGGAATCTTACCCATGCATTTTCTGTAGCACGAAGAAGATGAAAAGAAGTAGAAATACACAGCAAGTGCTTGTGATGATATTACCACACACTGCAGGCACGAACAGATTTATTTCTTAACTAGTTGGTTTAGAAGAAATACGTACACATCCAGTTATCTTTACAAAATCATCTTTTGCAACATCTAAAGTTAAGGCAGTGGGTGGTAGTTGAAGATAAGAGTGGTGAATCATATAGTGGCAGTGAGTAAAATGCTGAGCTTTTAATGAGACATATAAATAATTAGTAACACAGCCAATAAATTCTTTTTCCCTTTCATTTTAGCTTTCTAAAATCGGAGGTGTGTGATGAGCAATAAATTATTCTTTTCATTTATTGTCGTGCTTGATAGTAAATTATCTTTATTAATGTTCCCCAATCTATTTAGAAGCTAGAGATGAGTAATAATTCTGGAGGCAAGGAAGAAATACAGACCAGGACTGCATTATTTCTTTTGGTTCCCCTCCTCACAATAGTGTTGATCCACTTTAAATTAACTTTATTAAAAGTAAACCCAAATTTGTTTCATTTTGCACTATATAATCCAAACCAAACAATGCATAAGATGAAAAAGATTCCTCAGAATTCAAATATGGATATCTGACAGCAATCAGTTGTAAGTCAGTTGATTTCTATAAGCATTTTGTGACAAGGAGATATGAATACATTTGGGGAGGTTTGGGGATTTTGGTGGTTAACTGATTCTGGCAGTCAATCTGTGCTGCTACTGACTACACAAAAGACTGTAGCCTCCAAGGAACAGGCATTATTTTGAAGGAATTATGGAATCATTCTTACTCAAGCTTTAGTGTTTTACTATCTATTTTAGTGCCAACACTAACTGATATGCTGTGTAAGTGAAGTATTCAAACAATCATTTCCATACGCTGAATTACTGTTCCAGTAAGTGTTTGCTTGTTCTGGCTATTTTTATCACATTTTGCTTTTGCAGGATAAGCTGGAACCATTAATGTGACAGTTTCAGATGATTATACGACACCGGATGCCAGCACCATTTATTTAAGCTACTTTTTTGCATCTGTTCCATAACATATGCTTCAAAATGTTTATCATACTGCAATACGGAAAGCAGAAGGGTCATTGCTTTTATTTGGATTTCCTCAGCTTCCCCCCCAAAATGTAAAGTCAAACCAAATGGATACTACAGGGTCATAAACCTGTTCTATAGATTTTGATACAGGACTAGAACCAGTGCTACAATGAGCAGATTTAAAATAAAGGAACATTGTTTTAGAAAAAACATACATATATAGGTCAAACAGGGGGAAATCATTCTATAAGAATAGACGCTACCACTATTTATTTATTTGTTTGTTTATTATTTTACATAACTTTATTGAATATTAAGATTGCGAAAAGACAGCATAACACAGTAGAAAAACGCCTGTCACCTCTGTATGTTTTCATTCACCTTCCTCAAGCTTGAGCGGTATCCTACCCCAACATCGATGCACCAGTGACAGGGCAGTGAGGAAAGGCTCTCTCCTGGCTGACACTCCGGCTCAGAGCCCTCTCTGATTAAAATCCTTCCCCCGTTGGAATCCGAAGATATGTTGGCAATGATTTCACCGGGGCCAGGCTGAAAACAGCGCTGTGGGTGAAAGTTTACAATCTATTTATAAAATGGCATGGTAATTCTTCCGTTATTATCATGAAACCATTCTTTATTCATGCTATCATTCTGTTTGCTTTGACTACGACTGCATTTTAAGCATAGCTTTTCACTGAGCTTTCCCTAATGGCACTCGTGTCTCTTTTATATATATATTTATTTATTTTTTTACTTGAGTTAATTTGCAGCCTACCAATAAGCATACGTAAATTAACGGGAATTATCAAAGTAAGGAAAAGATGTGACATTCTGAGGGGAAGACAGTAAGTGTAAGTAAGAAGAAAGATATTTCTGATTTTTCCTTAGTAATAATATTGAAAAGAACATGAAATAATAAACTGATATTCTGTTGACCAAAATTAGGTGTACATGAGATCAGTCCTCTCTAATGATGTTATTAGGTTAAAAGACAAACTGAAGAGCATAAACAGTTCACCTGTAACAGCACTTCAAATTATTCTCCACTAAAAATTTAAGACTTTTAAAGCTGTATTATAACTAGAGTATGTTCTCACAGAGCATATATAACTAGAGTATGCTCTCTTTCATTAGAACAGGTGAAAAAAAGAGATTAAAACCCTTTAAAATTTAGGATGATGCATATTTTGCATGAGAAAATGTTGTGGTTTGGGTTTTTAATCAATTTTTCCCATGGCTATACAATAAAGCCTGCCATTTTTCATTGGAAAATATGTCTAAGACCAAAGATAAAAACAAAACAAAATAAAAAAACCCCACCAAACCAGGGGAGGGTAATTAATCCACTAGAACATTCAGAGTAGACATTAGAAAACTAAAAGCTGCAGCTTGATTTGTTTACACTGATGATTGTTTCTCCCTTCCCTTCCCTTCCCTTCCCTTCCCTTCCCTT
>RSEF01000004.1:68510849-68522365 GCA_003993805.1 Himantopus leucocephalus | reverse complement strand
GAAAATATGTGATGTTTTCAGAAGAGCTCACCATTGGTCTACTGTTCCAGTTAAAATCCATATGTGTTTTATCCATGAGATTAATAATCTTTTTAACACTAAATTTGATAGAAGCATAGATAAGCTGCTGCTACAGACTTTTTAAAATGCTTCCCTTTATTTCTTGACTCGCTAACAGGTGTGGAAGTCATTTCACCGCACCACGTAGATCCTATTCTATGAGAATGATGTAAATAATAGCGTGGGAAGGTGAGATGCACCACATAAGTCATCTAAAAGTTTCATAAATGTTCTTACGCTATTTCTGTGATGTAAAACTTGACTGGTTTTCCAAGCATACTTTTCCTTAATTTTCATAGGTTCTCTTAATCTCATTGCAATTTGGCTTCAGAATTAGGCCTGCAGTTTTTGCACATTCTGCACTCCAATTTCTCATTGAACATATTTAAGAACTGAAATATTCTAAAGCATTACTTTACTGAGTATTTTTAAGGGAATGTTTTGACTAACCACTATACACTAAAAAAGGGAAAAGAAAAAGTTATGTGAACTTTCAACTACAAGCAACTCTTGATCTGGGTTTCCTTCCAGTTGTCTTAGTTATATGTTTGAATTCTATGGAAGTCATCAGGGGGAAGATGAATCTCTTTTTTTAGTTCAAGAATTAGGAGTATTTTTTATATCCTTTTTTGGAACTAGAGCTAGAAAAAAACACAGTGCAAATATTCTTGTATAAATATTAGTTGCAGATTTCATATTAGACTAAAACCAGTGTCTTTTTTCTGCAAAAACACTACCCTAGGTAGCTCATAATATCTCATAAGTTTAGTAAGATCTTCATCATTATTGCTTAAATGTTTATACAAGCTTTCAGCTTCTTGCTGTTGAGTTCTTAGGTCTGGAAGGTGTCCTTTTTCCATTCTCTGTTAATAGCATAAGGTTAAACTAGGAGTTGGTTGCTGGTAGTCACACAATCTTTTCCTTAAGAATAACAGACAAAATGGCAATTTGCCAGGAACTGGAGAGCTCTGTTAACATTTCTTCAAGGATTTCCTCCATGACTGTGTGCAAATTTGTTTCCCAATTCCTTACAGGGTTCCCCTTTACAAACTACCAACCGGCATCGTTGTTTGTACTGCTTATCTTAGGTTGCTTAGGCACATGTGTGTGGTCAGGTGCAGAGAGTCATATTCCCTTGCTGTGAGCCAGCCTCCTGCCTGAAACTTTAAGGACCTGTAGATGAACTGCTGCTGGGGGAGGACATCTTTGGGCAAGACTGATCCCAACAGGGTGTTGGGACCTATCCTGGCCTGAGCTCTAGAGAAAGAGGGCTAGGGTACATCTGTGCTCATCTTGCACCAGACAAATCTCTCAGGTCACAGAAGGTGGGCTGGTCCTGTTCCTTTGCCTGAAAGACAATTGACATAAATGCAGTTTCAATAGTCAAATTTACTAGGTAACATGTTGATTATCCTGGCTGCCAATTCATTTTCATTGTTAATTTTTACTTCTGGAAACCTCCTAAAGTTTCCGAGAAAAAAAAAATTTAGGTGAACTTACTCTATCCATGATGGAAGTTCATCTTATTAAACACCTTAGTAAACACATTCCACCACCCCCACCCCCAAATTAGCATAAATCGTATTCACTGTACCAACACCTACATAAATGCGTTGACAAAATTGTACAATTTTCTTTTTATATTACACTTGGCTTTAAAAAATGTGGGTTTTTTTATTGAGCTCCAAATTAAGAAGAGAAAAGTAACACGTAAATTAACTGGACTCAATCTGAATATGTGAGAAGCCCATTTATGGGGCCTGCAGCTCCTGCGCTTCCTTATTGTCCAGTGTATCAGTAACAAAAGACTACGCATGACTTCTCCTTGTTTTTATCAGTTTGCTTTACTTACTGTTTTACAGGATAGTCATGTTAATTGGATGTGATTAGTAATGTTTCATTTTATGTCCGTTTATTTTCCATCTGATTGGTAATGCCACTAGTCCTTCCTGAAGATCTCTCAGAAGAAGCAGTCTAGAACAGACCCAGTGACACACCATATCTTGTAAGAAACTAAGGCTCAATTTTGTTTAATAGTACCAGCTTATCATCATCTTTTAGACCTCCACCAGAGAACGAGGATGAATGCTTCTTCTAATCCTTTTTGCATTCTTCATCTGACAACATGCAAGCTTTAGTATTGATTTGACCAGCATTCACTGCACAGAAATCAACCATCTGTGAGCACTTTGTTAAACCCACCCCTACAATCAAGCCTGAGACTTCGCAGAAGAAAGTGCAGCATTACCATAAACCCATCATTTGCCCTGCCGTCATCACAGTACTGCGCCATGAAAGTCTTCCACAATGCGCAGCGTTCAAAGAGCTTGAGGGCTCTTCTAAATTGCTCCGGCTTATGGTAACAATAAAGTTCTGGAAATCTAGCCTTGCTGCCATGAACTTCGTCAGCGTATTTCTTTTTTTAAAATCTATGCCTCTTATTTGCCCTATTTTAGCCTTCTGCTTGGATTTTGCTGCCCAAAGATTTGACGGTGTGTCATCAAGTGTGCAATATGAGGGGCGTGCGGCCTCAGAGCACTTGAAACTTGAATACTAGTTTTTCATGTGTGAGCACCAATGGTTTCAGTACCAGTCTTTTACTTACCATGTTTTATTTTAAATCTTCCCTCAAGTACAGCATTTGTCATTGTTAGCTAAACTACCTATTCACTGAACGTCAGCCAAACAATTCAATTATCAGTATAACTTTTATACTAATACACTCCCAGGACAATGTTGCGCAAGTGGAGCCTTTCAGGAAACACTGCTGAGTGACACCGACTCTAAAGTGCCTAGCCTGCCCCTTTCATTTGTACTACAGCGTCATTAAGACTTTCACTTTTCAAGGGTTTGGGGGTTGATTTTATCTGGATCAGTATTGAAGAAACAGAGCTCTACATTTGAATATGTTTCTTTTTGTTGCGATCAGCTGAAAAAAAATGGCTGGAAAATAATCAGAGATTTTTCATGCAATAATTACTATTTTCCCCGCGTCTTTAAATTATGATCGTGTATACAACTTTCTTATGCTCAATGAATAAATATTACCAGGAGATATCTATTTACCTTCCCAGTCTGTAGGATCAAGGGGGAGAAATGAAATGGTAAACAAGCTGCACTCTTGTCGTGAGGGTTTCCTAATGCTTTCATGGCATGCATGGAACTCCTCAAAGGTAAGCGTGGACTGTTGCTAATCAAAAGGTACTGCTTGGTATACAGGAAACTAGTCTGCTTCTTACTGAAAATCCCAAGAGAAAGTTTTTCTAATGAGCTCTTAGGAATTTCACTTTTAGTTCAGAGATGAGATTGCTATACTGCCCGACAGCTTGTTTGTCTGACGTTCCCAGTTACTTCTCATAGCGATGCACTCCTCAGTACCAACGCAGTCTGGATATGCTTCTCTCTCCTTTACGTCTGCTTCTTTAGATATAATCCTGCCATGAAAATGGACGTGAGTAACTTCTGCTTTCGTATTGCACCCAGTTTTGGGCAGGACCGTGGGCGAGCAACTCTTGAATCTGTGACCAGATTAAGAGGGGCTCCAAACCAGCTGCCTGTTCCCTTGATATCTGGGAGAGGCGTTCTTCCTGTGCTCTCCTAGTCATTCATCTCCAGATATTTCCATTTTCCTCCCCAGCATCAATGACACACATACTGCTCTTCATATAACATAAGAAAATGGGCACAATGGTATTCAACTGCACACATCAAACGGAGACAAATTTTGTATTCTGGCTACAAGTACATACCACTTTTTCTGACAGGGATCTTGTCACGTCTGTGACATGAGGTACTCTAAGTTTTCTATAAGCGTTTCCTATGTCTGGAGATAGTTGAAGATACCAGCCTCAGGTTTAAGGAGCTGCTCTGCATGGAAAGGATAATAAATACATGGTTTATTTCCACAAGTTTTGGGAAACTACTCCAGCATATGACAACGACTCTGTGTGCCTGTTAGTAGTGAACTTTGGAGTTCAATTAAAGACGACACGAAGGCTATCATTTAAGGAATAGCAGAAATTTTAAAAGTTTCTTCTGATGTATGTCTCTGATATTTGTATAAGGAGTCAGAGATTACGTTGCAGGGACTGGCTGTTAAGATGCTTGAGGATGCATCCATACAGCTTCCCCCGGCCAGTAAGTGTATGACATCTGTCAAGTTATATAAAGGTCCAATAATTTCAATCTACATTTCCTTATTTCTTTTTAATAACTGATGGCAATTTAAACTCTGTTCTACTGATTCACTGTAGCAACAGTGTTTTGTTCTTCATTTAATTCAGTAAGTTTTCTTGCGCTCATTCTTGGCATGGGCCAGTGTAAATAACTCAGCCTTCCTTCATACAAACTTTTTTCTACCACTGACATTTAAGATCACAATTCTCTTCTTATCTAAATTCTCACTGAAGACTCATATAAATCCTAAAAAAAAAAAAAGTCACCAAATAATAGTGGAAAGTGTAATTAGTGCCAATATATCCATTTTTCTCTCCTCCACTCCTCTTTCTCTTTGTCCAGAGCATTAATAATTTCCCCACCATGACTAATGCATCACATTAGTTTCAGTCATTTCTTTACATGCCGTGCTCAACAATGTTTCATCCTTGATAGTATTGTATTTTACATCTGTATTTTAAATCTTTACCACTTTTCCATTACAGCCTTCAGTCATGCTGGACATGATCAGTTAGTTTCGTTTCGCCTCATTTTTCAGGCCCTGTAAAGTGTCTGCACAGTTTTTTACGTATAGCTTAAAGTTCCTCTGTTGACCAGAAATGAGCAAAACTTTTCCTAACAAGGAATTGTCACATGTAAATTAGCTATGCTGGTTGCATTACACAGACTGCAAAAATTCAGGACTTTTCTTAAAGCTGGCCAGATATCATCAAAATGATGCTTCTGAAATACATATGATTTCTGAGTAGCTGTCAGTTTGGCCATATGCATGCATCTCTTCATTACTCAAGATCTTTTGTATAAAAAATGTTTATTAGCATTCTGCTGCTCATGAGAATCAAAAGAACGTCTCTCTGTATGCGTGCACGTTGCACACGGACATTTGCTCCCTTTGGAACGGTCTTTATCCTTCTGCGTATTAAGTTACAGTCAGTTGATAAATATAGATGTGACACATCAGAAGTATTGCAAAGCCTATAAGAAAGTTGTCAAAATGAACAATTCTGTATTGCCAACGTTACTACCACACCTTCAGATATAGGTGAATGTGAAACATGGAAGATTCTTAGGCAGGAAAGAGATGCATTCACTATTTATCTAGAATGCCAAATAATCCACCCATCATTATAATCCTGATTGATGAGCTAAATAAACAGAGAGGACAAAGTATATTGAAAGAATTTAAAGAAACGGGGAAACATACTGATATGTCGCTATTCACTGCTACAGCAGCGGAAGAAGTAACGTGTTATTGTCTTTATATTTATATTCTTTATGTTTATATTGTATTCTATGATTTTATTCACAAAAATCAACCAATAGTTTGGAACCAACACATACATGATCTCNCAGAAGTAACATGTTATTGTCTTTATATTTATATTCTTTATGTTTATATTATATTCTATGATTTTCTTCACAAAAATCAACCAATAGTTTGGAACCAACACATACATGATCTCAGATTTCCACAGAGGGGAAAAAAAGCCCCAAACAAACAAGAACAGAAGAACAGAAACAACCATGCAGCTGTAGGTTAGGTAGCAAAGATCACCTTTAAGGAAGAGGAAAAAACCCATAAAATTTGTGACATAAATTTTTCACATTTGCAACTTCCATGAAGTCAGGCTAACAGCAAGACACACTAGAAATTCTAAAATCTCTAAGGTGTTAATGGTGGAAAGCAACTACTTCGGGATTCATAATCCACCTCATTACTTTTATAAGTTCCATCCATGAAATAAGATGTTGGAATTTTTTTTTTTTGCTTTAAAATTACTGAGATGAAGAGCATGATCCATAATTCTTAATTTTGTAGTCACCAAGAGAAAATATCATAGTGGTTTAACATGACAGGTAGACAAATGGTACAGAGCCTTTCATTAAATGTTCCCTAATTCATTGACAAAAGAGTACATTATAAGTCATTGTTCTTGCTCTCAAATTTTCCATACATAAATGACTGAGCACTGAAGTCCACTAAGAGAAACAGAGACAAAGTATTTGATTTTAAGCCTAACTTCTCATCCTACTTAGACAAGCATGGTTAGAAGAGCAAAGAATTTGAGAAATTCACATTTAATACAGAACTTAATGCTGTTCTGAGATTTGATCCAAATATTAGAACAAATCCAAACTGTGTTTATGTAGCCTGTCGACATGCATACACTATTTACACTATACACTTTTTTAAAATTATGATTCACAAGAACACAAAAGTAGCTAATATATCATTTTCTCAAACTTTAATCAAACACTGGAATAAAAGGCAATATTATCTGACTACGACATAAGAAACTTACATTTTCTAGCTGCCCACTGTTTGAATTTCAGCATTCTGAAATTAGCCACATGTACAAAGCAAACCAGAGAAAGCTGTAAGAGGACAATGTTTACATACTACGTTCAGCACACTGGAATGCCAGTAAAGCTTTCCACCAGTTCTTTCTACTATTCATTATTACTTATTACGTTGTGTTTAAACAAAAACTAGCCTCTATCTTAAAAAAACAAAACAAAACAAAAAACAAACCAAAAAACACAAAACAGCCCCACCAACAAACAAATCAACAAAGAAAAAACAAAACCAGAAAACACTGGTAGATAGTTGTAGTTCTGTGGAACCAAAGTCACAGTTCAGTTTATAGTGGTAGGACAGAAGGCAGCACTGGAAAGAATTATAGCAAACCTTTCATGTCTTTCAGTCTGGAGACTAAAGAGGAAGCATGGGTTTAGTGTTAACACTACGATCAAGTAAAGCACTTCAATACGTAATTTTAAACACGAACATGTTTACTTGTGAGTAAAACACTTTACAACCAATAAAACCATTTGTTTACTTAAAATGATGTACATATTTGTTGGCCTTGCTGATTAGAGTCAGAAAAGTGTGACTAATATATATGAAAGACTTTGGCTTCTGGGGTTCCCTATCAATGCTGTTGAAAAAAAATAATTCTTTTTTTAAATATTCATTTCATATTCAGTTTCAAAACAGAAATACTACCTACTTACCAGTAAACTTCTGGACATTCTAGCTACATGCGTAGCAATCACAGTAGTTGTAGACTGACCCATCCTATCAAATGAACATTTATTTGGGATTGTAGATTAGGTTTCATCACGCCGGTATGAATTACTAGTATATTAACAGCTCATAAGTGTTTGGATATTTATGAAAATGTCAACAGTCTCAGAATGCTCATAGATGTATATATTTAGCTAAAATACCCTACTTTATTTCATTGACAATATTTCAGACATTTAGGAAGAACAAGCAGCACTGTTACTGAGGAGATAATCATAGATGAGGTATTGAAGTAACAGATACGAGCAAATTACTTATTTTATTCACGAATAATGGATACAGTCAAACAAGATAAGCTAAAAAGCCCTAACAATTTACCAACACAAGTGGACTTCTTACAGAACTAATTGCATGCCTGTAAACAGCAACACATAATTTTCGGTTTGTTTCATAGAACGTATAATTTTGGTCCTTTCATTTTTATTCAACTATTTGTGAGTAAAACTTGGCCATTTTATGATTCTGCAAGGGAAAATGGTCATTTTTGCATTGTGTGGCAAAATTGTGGCAAGCTAGATTGAGATGGTTTGGACTGATATTTGCCTGAGTGATTCTGTTTGAACATGAGAAAATGTGGAGACTAGAAAAATAAAAAAGCAAGCTAAGAAGAAGAAATCGTTTCTGCATATCTTCGAAGACCAAAATAACCCAATGTTGGAGACAGATGTTATGAGGTTGATTTTTTCTGAAAGCAAATATGAATTTTATAGAAATATACAAGAATACATATGCTGTTTGCTATTTCTGAATACTAAGCAAAACATCTAAAAACATTTTTTGAAAAAATCATTAAAAAATCATTACAGTTACTATTTTTTAAAAAGTGAAAATCATAAACATTATTCAGCCTCTCATGGTTGTGTTTTCTTTATACTATATAGAAAAGCAGAGAAATAAGTGCAAAATACTTATGAGAAATGATGAGCTGAATATAAGATGACATTAATATTCTCTTAAGGTTTTCATTGTTTTTCTAAATATTTCTGAATGCACATAAGAACAATGCATTCACACAAAGAAAGTATTTTTTAACTTTTTGTTTTGACAGGAAGAACATTGCAAGCTGTTTGCCGTGGACTGATAATCTGTGCTAAGAGTCATATATGCTGGCTTATTGAAGGTAATAAACGTACCTATGCTGATGTTTTAGTGTGTTTAATACTCTCAAGAAAGTCAATACAGAAATATTTCTGCTGCTCCCACAATTATTGTCTCTCCTAAACTTCCTTCCATGATGTCCTGACAAGGAGTCCCAGGGTGGTTCTCTTAGAAGAACCATTATTTCTGATTACTTTTCTTGCAGGGGAGTAGGAAATGAGAAAATGTGAGAAAAAATATTGAAATAGGCAGAATCCAGAAACAGTACCTTCAGACTGGTTATTTTGCAGCTGCTTAGTCTGTGTCTCATTTGTTGAGAACTATTTATTTCTATTAGCTTATTTATTAATCGTCTGATAAAATATCTTTGTGACTTTATATTTATTCATCATTTCTGATGGACAGAAATCCTTATAGGCTATGAAACTCTGAGATGTGGGAGTACTTCCAAAATTCCACGTCCATGTCCTTACCTTGGCTGCATGTCACGTCCGTACTNACTGCATGTCATGTCCATACTTCTTTTCTCTTCTGCTGCCTTCTGAACTAACATGGGCATGCACGACTGCACGTGCACACACAGACACAGACACACACACACACACATTACTGTCTATCCTTTCATTCTTTATTACTTTTAATGTGTAAAAGCTTGGGGACGTAAGTGATTTTCTGGATCCTTCTCTTCTGGCCATACAGATAGTTATGACCGTACCCTAAACTTTATATGCTCAAAATAAGAGGAATTAATAAAAAATATAATTTCTAAGTCTTTACATTTTTGCATTACGCAATAATCTTAATTAAAAAAAAATGAACACAACCTTCTATATTTTTATATTAAAATTATATTTCTTGATGGAGAATTCGATATACACATTACATCTCACGTATGTTTGGCTAACATGTCAGGCTGGGTTAACATAATGCGCATCTGCAACAAAAATAGCACTCCAGTAACAAGAAGTAAAAAAGACAGTACCAAATAAATCCCTAATAGATATCATGAGGTAAGCAGCAATGCAGTAAGCATGAAACTGCAGAAAAGGGAATCTTAATGCTTAATAATAAGATGAGACATAATATTTACGCTTAGCATGTAAAAGTGGAAACAGAAAATAATGTTTTGGGGTTTTCTTGTTTATTTTATATTTGACCATACACACGCTTGGATTCGATCGAAGTATAAATCACTCAATGACTTTGCAAAAACTTGCAATTTTTTCAGAACTTCCATTTTTCCTACAGCACACAACAGTAGCATGTACTAGATATTTTAAAATCCATTTAACACAGTAATTGGTCTTTTGTTTTCAGAAAAAAAAAGAAGAAGAAAAAAAAGTAATTGGAAATCCTACTTTTTGGCTATTCCTGAGAGAGATATAGTACAAACAGGTACATTTAGCCAGTGAGGCACTTGCAATACATCTGAACGCAAGACACTCATTAACTCATATTAGCCTAAATGTCTGGGTGGCAAAGACCATGGAAATGAGAAAACCTCTGCAAATTTGGGAAAACAGAAAAAATCCACTTGTACCTCGAGTGGAATTTCTCAGCTGCGTGACTGCAGTAATGCTACATAACTCTGTCTGCAGTGGTAAATGAAAATAACTTTTCAGGCTGAAACTCCCAGGAAAATTTGTTTCTTGGTATTACTGTGTGACCTTGGAAAGCCATTACAGGCTAGATTAAAAAAAAAAAAAAAAAAGGATTAGATCATCTGTTTCCTAGGACTGAATTAAAAACCTAAGTTAAGTGCCTAGAATTGCAATGTGCTAGATTTGTCAGAAAGGGACTCCACACAACCAGACAGGCTTCTTACATGGACATTAACTTGATCATCTAGTAAGGAAATGCAAAGGATGGCAAAATTTCTTAACCTCCACCTCAAGACTACAAACACCTTATTAAGAAAACATTTTCATACATTAGCAAGAATTGCAGATCATGATCTTTTCAGAAAAGTAAGTGTCTTCACCTACTTTAAGAAAAATTTCACCATGTTTCCACTCCCCCCTGGCTTTGGATTCCAGCTGGGTACAGGTCTGCTTTTCCTCAATGTCCAGTCTGAGACTTCTGTTGCCTGCTCAGAAGAAGCTGTAATCAAAACTAAGGTACATACGGAACTCGGGTATCTCATGAGCTAAGTGCCTAATGGTGTTTTAAAACCTGGAGTTTTAATCATAAGTGCCTCGATCCTGCTTAAATAATGCCAAAGAACCGAACTCATTTTAGAGGAGCTAGGTCTTCTGCTGCTGCATGTCTGAGTCTTCCATCCCCCTTCAGTACAGTTCTGTGCTTGGAAGCTGTGATAAGGACAATTACATCAAAACTACATTCAGCAGAAGACTTCTCAGACTATGGTTATCTTATTGAGAAGTCCTCCATGGGGTCTGTATTTTTACACATGTCTAATGGTGTAGGAGAAATCACATTTGAACAACATTTGAGCCACTTTGACTGAAAAATGTCTTTTTGACCCATAAAGAATGTATCAGGAATTTTCACCTAAATTGTTGAGTCTTAAATACTGGAGAAAGCAGCCAGCAGGGGAAGAAAAAAAAAAAGGCCTTAAAAACCTTATGGTACTGACGTTAATTCTTGGTTTTGTCTTAAAAAAAAAGGTTAAAGTCAAGTGTCCTTACCTGAAGAACCACTTTTTGCTTTAGCCTTTAATAATGCGATTTAAAATGTGCATATGCTGAACATTATTTGATAGCAAAAATGACATTCCCAAAGACAGAGCAATGAAGTATAAAGGATAAGGCTCAGCAGGGGTTTGTGTCTGCCTTGTGAGCGGCAGATAAAATATCCTTCTCTTGCAAGTGTTCTCATCCTTTCCACTCTCCAAGCCCTTCAGCTATAAAAGCTGCAGTCTGATTTAATAGCTTTTCTTGCAACTGAAAATAAGTGTTTTAAGTCTTTAATATGTGTCTCAGAACTGCTATTTTGTTTCTGTCATTTAGTCGTGTCAAGTTCTTCACATCCTGACAGCAAGACCAAACAGGCAATCGCTTGCCAACTTTTCCTTTCATAAGAAGAAAAAGAATACAATTCTATCCTTTGCACCAAAAAAAAAAAAAAAAAAAAA
>RSEF01000004.1:68490881-68503023 GCA_003993805.1 Himantopus leucocephalus | reverse complement strand
CCTCAGTAAGTTTGCAGACAACACCAAGTTGGGCGGGAGTGTTCATCTGCGTGGGGGCAGGATGGCTCTACAGAAGGATCTGGACAGGCTGGATCCATGGGGTGAGGCCAATGGTATGAGGTTTGAGAAGGCCAAGTGCCGGGTCCTGCGTTTGGTTGACAACAACCCTATGCACTGCTACAAGCTTGGGAAAGAGTGGGTGGAAAGCTCTCCTGAAAGAAGGTTGTAGCAAGGTGGGCTTCAGTCTCTTCTCCGAAGTAACAAGTGATAGGACAAGAGGAAACAGCCTCAAGTTGCGCCAGGGGAGGTTTAGGTCGGATATTAGGAAAAAATTTTTCACTGAAAGGGTTATCAAGCAATGGAACAGGCTGCCCAGAGAAGTGGTTGAGGCACCATCCCTGGAGGTATTTAGTGTAGATGTGGAGCTTCGGGACATGGTTTAGTGGTGGTTTGGCTGTGTTAGTTTAATGGTTGGACTCGATGATCTTAAAGGTCTGTTCCAACTTAAATGATTCTGTGATTCTCTAAGGAGTAGAAAACCCATCCTAAATAAAGATGTGCACTGGCTATAAGGCAGGTTGAATGGACAGACAGAACTTTCTCACGTCTTGCTTCAACTCAGATGTTTTACATCCCGCAGCTTCGGGAATGTGCTGGCATAGTGCCCCCGCTACTGAGGTCCTGAACATGCAAAGACTGTACAGGACCTTGACAGAAGCAGCGTGACATTAGTTCAATTTCCTTTTTCTTCTAAAGTTTGGAGTAGTCACATATATAGATTACTGTTTACCTATCCAACTGAAAGTTAACTCTTTCAATATATGGGAAGAGGGTAAAATGATTTGTGGCACGTGAGTCTGTATAAAATGTGGCTTGATGTCAATTTTGTACATTGAAGAAATTATAAAGAATTACTTAGAATGTTACAGAGTCATGGGTAACTGTCTGTGATTGCTTGGGCTAACTTTATAGTTACAAATTATGAAACAAGGAAACATTTTCAACAAGAGTGTGGGAGAATTTCCTTTTAATATACATTTTGGAAACAAACACCTTAGTTTTAAAACAAGCCTAATAGTGTGTAATTTCTGTTTTGTATTTTTAGAACTCTTTGAAGGTTTGACACACCTTATGAATTATCATGTGGGCCTGTAACAGCTGTAACTTTTATCAGTTATCCTCTTCATCAAAAGGCTTTTCACTTAAAAAATACTCCCACAATAAAGGAACAGATAGACTGCGATGTACAAAGCAAACATCTTTATGTTGATCCTTGCTGGTTTTTTTAAAACAAATTTTTCCAGTCTTTCTGACAAAATAAGGCCATCTTTTCAATATAATTGAGCTGTTCTGTCATCTCACAATATGGTCATTTAATTATGGTATTACATATTATGTCTCTAGTTTAAAAATATAAAGTAAAAAACCCCAAATAAATTAACCTTTACCATATATAGTGTATATACGGTATAAACCTGGTATAAACCAGGACAATTTCTTTTATTCATGTCAATTGACAAATTTAAACCTCAGGACAGAGAACATAATAGCTATATTTTTAGTATAAAATTTATTTAACATAAATATTTACTAGATTAGTGCAAAATATGAGTAAGTAATTAAATATTACCAAAAGATGAAAAATTTCACTTTTTGTGGTGTAGNGAATTTAAACTTCAGGACAGAGAACATAATATCTATATTTTTGGTATAAAATTTATTTAACATAAATATTTACCAGATTAGTGCAAAATATGGGTAAGTAATTAAATATTACCAAAAGATGAAAAATTTCACTTTTTGTGGTGTAGAAAATAAATCAAATACATCTGACATATGCTATGCTGCTTACTGCACTTCTGCAAATTGTTCATCTATTTTAATGATAAGGTCAGTATACAAATCTAGGTATTACTGGTTTGTACTGACCGACTTCTTCAAAGATAATATGAATTGTCTTTGTAAATGATGCAGTTTTAACACTTACACTTGAAAACTTCTACCCAGTGATTTTAATGGAATTTTGTACAATGTATGCTCCTGCTCTGTTTGAACTTCAATCATCAACTAGATACTGCACATTATTTCATCCAGAAGAGCTCTTTTTTTAGATGAAGTCATTAACTACAAGATATTTTTCCAACAAATTATAAAAAAAAAAATAATAAAGGCTGTCACAAAATATAGTTACAAAAAAGTTTCCAAGCTTCCAGATGTGTAAGCACAGAATGATAGTTTTGTATCATTTCTAGTGACAGAAAACTCCTAATAGCTTTGCCTGCTGCTTTGTAGATTTTAAAATATTTTCATATTTTGTTGTTCTTTTCTATTAGGATAATGGAGGACTTTTTAACTGGAACTGAATGTAACCTTAAAATTTGCAACCATAATAAAAATTCATTTTTCCTGCAATATTGATACTGCCTGTCTGATATCGCTCATGGTATCAAATGAGCTTCAATATCTTGTTACAACTATTTAATAAAAGTGTCTCCCACACAAAATTTTTAGTTCATAACTAGAGATGATTTTTCATTCTGAAAAACAATGTCTCTATCAATTTCAGATATGTATGAAGAAAACTGCTGAAAAGAACATGGAGGTTATATGCTTTAGGCACAGATAACTGCTTTAAAACATTCAGATAATTTTAAGTGGATTTTTTAGTTTTTAAATTACAAATTCAGCAAGTTCCTAAATGTTATATTATAGGACTGTCAACCCATATATAGTATTATAAAACTAAAATCATAAAAACACTAAAAAGTGAAATTAATAAATCTCATTTTACTTATTCCATTCACTTAAATACAAACGCAAAACTTGCCAGTACATTTATGTATAAAATTTCTATCTTTTTTAATAACTTTTTACTGAGAAATATTTTATTTTCTTAGAAGCTTTAGCCGTTAGTTTTCACAAGGCACAACTCTAGACACTTTTCCTTTTGTGTTGAAATATTCTGGGGTCTCTTAGAAGTGCATAAATGGCGACAAAAGGACCAGAAAATAAGGTGAAATTTTCATGTACGCCTACATTTTAGAGCATGCAGCTGCCAGTTAATCCAGTGACAGTCATCAGTATGAGAGAGGGAGAGGAAAAAAAAAGAAGACATTTTGGTGGGCTGGATAAAATAATCAATCATTATCTCTTACAGGACAAAAAATTAGTAGACTAGTTAAAATTCACTATGTACTTTGATAATAAGTGTTTTTTTCCATTAAAAGACATAAGCATTAATATTTCCATCCATAGACAACGTAAATAAAAGCGTTTGGGTATGTGACAGCTGCGCCTGCTAGATAAGAGAAGCATTGTGAAACAGTGGAGAAGTAATTTTCCTGTGACTTATTTATATTCATCACTGCTATAAAAATGGAGGGGAGGGGAGGAAAATCAATCCCAGCATTTTGGGGAAAAAGCTCAATAATTATTTTGTGAACATTGTGAACTGGTACGGTGATACCTTCATGCTGGTTCATTTCCCACACTCTTAAGATACTAATCAACACAGAGAAGAACTTTCAAGTGGCTCTGAAATGTATTTCTTTCTTAGATTTCAGATGTTGTAGGGCAGCTGTACAGTTGCTAAAAGCTGTTCTGTGTCTGCTATGTCTGATGACATGCAGAAGTCAAAAAGTTTTTGTGACGTATATCTTGATTGAACTTCACACACATCTAATAACCCCCTGGACTGTCAAGAAGGGAACATTATTTCCCTTTAAGAAGTAAAAAAGGCTTATTTCTAGGGATACAGCATGATACACTGTCTCCCACTTCTAACACTTCCCCTGGGTTGTACATCAGGAGATAGCTCTGCTAAAAAATATCGCATATTTCAGGTATGAAAATATTGAATTGTGGATTCACTGGAGGTTAGAGTTTCACAAAAGCTCTTCCCCTTCCCAAATCCTACAGAGAACAGTTACGATAGAGGAAGAAAGGTCTTCATTTCAGCAGCGGTGCAGTGATGAAATCTAAAATAAAATGATCTTCTGAAAGAGCATAAGCTTAATGTCTTAGGAATACCATTTGCTGAATTCCTTATGGCTGAGGAGACAATACACAATTTGCTTTTAATGGTACAAAGTGACTATTCTCAGAATTAAACCCTGCAAATAGGTGTGCTATAAGTTATCATTATCTCCGTGTGTACACTCCAGTGATTTTTACAAGAGTGTTTTATATCTTGATAAATCCATGAACATGTTCTGGGTTAGGAAAAATGATTGTGTGTTCTAAAACGAGCATGTGGTCAAAAATTCACTATGGAGAAAAGTAAGTTGAAGTGTTATCAGTGGAAATGAGCTTTGCTGACCAACCAGCTAATATGGTTGGAAGCCTTCTTTTTACCTGTGCAAAACCCAGCTTGAAAATTAATATACAGTCCAAGGCCTGGGTCAAGGAACAGGATAAGCATGGCTCAAACTGCACTTTATGTTCCTGAGGGAGCCTAAAAGCTTTGATTTCCCTGAAAATCCAAACCATCATAGACCGTTGGTTTCTGACTCCCAGGGAAGCAGTTCATTGCTCTTTCAACAGAAGAGAGGCAAGGGGCTATCTGAGGCTATCAATATAAAAGCAGGAAATTAAAAGAAAAGAAAAAGACTAAGAGAAAGAAAAAAAGAAGTAGATGGGGCAGAAAATGTTTTTTTAATGGGACTTTAAATAACGCTGTAAAAAGATGCTACTCAAATATATTATCTTCTGCATGCCCAGATAGAGCTGATCATTTCAGAATACTTTTCTTGAGGGCAAAAGCTCTTTTTCAATCACTATATGCCCTGACACAATTATTTGAAAAGACTTACATGCAATGTAATTAACAGCTATGGATAATAACATACTTTAAGTCACATGCCAAGTGTATGTTTTGTGACTGCCATATGGTCTATACCATAATCCAGATATTTCCTTCCCTGCACTCTCTTCTACCCTTTTTTCCTACTTCTTTCCCACTGGCTGGTATTTAGGAGATCTTCTTGTTGCCTGGTCATAGCAAGGCACTCTTTCATGAAGTGCTCAGCTCTCATCCATAATCCTGTACATGGCACCTTCATTTAATAATGCCCAAATAAACACCTCTATCAGATTACCATTCTCAGAGTGACAGTCCAGTCTCTCAACTGAGCTCATGGTGCAGAATGTCCTAATGCTCATCTAATTGGCCACCTATATGCTAGCCTATAGTCCGGGAGGGCAAGCTCTGAAGAGCTCCACTCCCCGCTGTATCGAATATACATACATCTATGTGGGTCTGCATATGCGTGCGTGCACACACACACACGGGGAAAGAGGAAAAAGAAGATCTGCATTAGTGCTTTCTTCTGAGATAAAAAATTCTCCAAAATAACAAACACTGAATTCTTTCCATCCCCAACAATCTTCCACTACTGATAAGTCTTGAGAGTAGCATTGAACAAACAAGTAAGGGTTGTGTACATAATGTCCTGTCATTGATGGCAGGCTCTGAATGTGGCATAACTTGACAGATGTGTGCACAGAACAAAACAAGATGTGCCACATAGTTTTGGTCCACCAAAGTTCAGTGTTTTTCCCTTTTTTTCTTTGTTGCTGAGAAATGCTATTTTGAGACGCAAAAGAGAGGGCATATGTTTATGGGTGTTTTGTTTAGAAAACGTGACATGCTGTAAGAATATGTTTGTCAATTCTATCATGCTTTTCTCCCACATGCTGATGATTGGTGGCTGTAGCTGCAGCAAATTGCCAATCATGGTTTCTAAAATTGATACTCTGAGGACATATGGAGACAGTGGAAAAGTCAATATGTCCATTTTGGTGAGCATTTCTCCAGCAGTAGGTTCATTAACATTTTCACCAGTGTATTTAAGGGCTGGGTTTGGTTCACCCTCCCTCCCCCCTTTTCTCCTACTGAAGGTCATTTACTCTTAAATGTACATGTAAAACCATCTTTTGAAAGAAAAACCTATCTGCAAGCAGACAGCCAGCAGCAAGAGAAGTAAATAAATAAACATAGTCTCAGATGTCTTCACCATATAACACTGAGAGTAGAATAATCTTTGAAAGAATTGTTTAGATGAGATTAGAGTCATTCCACATCTCCACAAACCTGAAATCATTTTGCAGGCCAGCCCTGCATGGTGTGCCTGTGATAAGAACGAGGCAGCAAATTGATAAGTCAGTAGATGGCTTCTGAAACTCTTTTACTGCTACATGGATGCTTCCTAGTTTCTCCAGAAGGCAGAGCTTTCAGACATGACATAACAGTACTGACTAATCACTGTTTCCACATGGTGCAGAATTTTAAGAGAGAAAATAATGTAGATAAGAAAAGTAATTTGAACTGTGTGTGTGTATATATATATATATATGAGTACATATGCAATGAAAAAAAAGTCTGGAAATTCTGGAAAAGATCTACACGTAGCATCCCATCAGATAGAAGTTTTGCCACATGAATTGGCAGCAAAATGAATGTCATCATGAGCTAGATTAACAAAGCAATACTTTCTCTAAGTTTCTCTTTCAGCTGCATCTGGAACATCTTATTCAGGTTAAGATGCATGGACAACAAGAATAGTCAAATTTCTCGGAATTCAGGAATAGTAAGAATCAAAATAAGTAGGTAAGTAAATTAAAAATAGCTGAACCTTTTACATGACAGCCGTGGGGTGACAGGCAATGTTAACCCCTTGTGTGAAGGTGAATCCTCCTTGAGAAAAGTTCTATTAACAAAAATGCTCAATTTTACCTTCCTCACAATCATCTTGTTATAACAGAAAATTTTCACTGCCTGGGTCAAGCTGAGGAGTATTATTTCATAAATATTTGAGAAACAGTTAGCAGAAGAAATCAAAATCAATAATAAATCCTCCTACAAGTACAATAGGAGCAAGAAGCTTACCCAACAGTCTTTAGACATATTGATGATCATAGCTGCTTTGAAAAACATATTTGCAGACAAGCAGAAAATAAATTAAAAAAACCAAAATCCATTCAAATCTCTTTTGGAGATGAGAAATCCATTGTAGATTACTAAATAGATACAAATCACGTATGGCTCAGGCCATGCCTCAGCTGAAAGGTCTGGGGGCTGAGAGACAGACAATGTGAGGAGAAGAGTGTGAAGTAAGATGTGTGCTTTTATAGTTTTTGTATTTATTTTTATCTTACTGATTCTTTTAGAGACACAAGAGGGGGTTTAATTCAAATTAAAAAAAAAAAAATGATTCCTGCATAATTTTTTTTAAATGCTTTCAGATTCACATCATGTCAAAAGTAATAGCATTAATTCAGTTTTCTTCATTATTGCCGTTTTCAGGAAGGACACTGAGAACAATTCATCAGTAAGTAAATGTCAGGTAAACCCAATAAACACATCACCTTATGTTTAATGCTAACACCAGACTAAAGATGCATCAAGGCGTACAACAAGAAAAATCCGTTCAGAACAACTGCCTTTATATTATTCTTNTGTTCAGAACAACTGCCTTGATATTATTCTTGGTCCCATTAAACTAAAATAAATCAAACGATTTACTTCAATATAAATGTTTGGTTAATGGTTTAACAACACANCGTTCAGAACAACTGCCTTTATATTATTCTTGGTCCCATTAAACTAAAATAAATCAAATGATTTACTTCAATATAAATGTTTGGTTAATGGTTTAACAACACAAAAAACTAGTAGAAATTTATTAGGCAGTCATCAAAGCCTTTTTTTCAAATTAAAAAGCTGAACATGAGACAATGTTTAGGTAAAAATTACTGACAGGTAAAAATTACTGATAGGTAAAAATTCTAAATTCCAGTTATTTTGTTTGAGCGTCTAGCTAATTCAAATCAAGCTAGCAGTTAATGACAGCTAACTTTCCAGAAATTAAAGACTTCTCATGCTGTTGCCACTAATTAAAAGTTGACAGGATAAAACTACATGAAGATATAGTAGGGACTCTTTAAGTGTAATGAAGTGGGATTGTTGCATTACATAAATAGCTTTTAAAATAAGTTGGTATTATTACTATCTTGTCTGCTCATCAGCATTTAATTAAATCATAAGTTATTATGAAGAAACTGGAGAACTAATTGGCTGACATTTAATGTACTATATGCAGGACAGAACAGATTGAGAGGTAAATCCTGTTAAAAATTACCGTGGACGCCAGTCACCATACTATGTGACACTAAACCATAGCTTGGAGAACACTTTGTTAAATGAGGAACGTCAGTATATCTGTAAATTCATTATAGCTGAAAGCAGCACACAGGCACACAATTGTCTCAAGTCATTCGTACCCAAAACACCCTCAAAAGTGAATTTTGATTGTCCTGTCTCACAGTTGAGCAATTCAGCCCCAGCAGTTGTAAAAGGCACGGCTGCCACAGCCATAGGTACAGCTAGTGAGAGCTGCATGCCTAAATTCATCACAAACTGCTGGCCAGAAACACGAAATTTTTGTAGCGGGCTGTAGGGCTACAATATGCTAGGGCAATCCTTTATAATTACGGTATTTAGATGCATTTATGTACATTTACGTATTCATATTTACGTACATTACTTTAATTCACCTCTGCTTACCATGGTACTGTTCTTAACTACAGAAGTCCCCTGACAAACTGTATATCAAAACAAAAAAGAAGGGGATCAAACGTAACTTTCTTTTTGCACATGGCGCCAAAGGATGGACAGTAATATGTAGTTATTTTCCCTGAGATTACACTAAAGAAAACAAAAGAGAAAACAAGCAATGGAAGAAATTTTCTTCTGTGCTTGCAAGTGTGAAGTTTTGCATGCCTGAATGTTGATGGCCACATGTGTAAAATTGAGTGGTGGGAAGTAAAACAGAGCGTTTCACCTCCAGCTCCTACACTTCACTGTGAGCTATGTTTAATTCTTATTAAGAGAGAAGATGAGCTTTGTGTGGAAAATAACTCATTGTATCTTACTAGCAAAAACTCTTACTTGCAAAACTCTATTGGCAATGCATGAATTTAGAGAAAAGTAAAATTGTAACTTTTGTTTCATGTTAAGAGCTCACTGTAAGTTGTAGTTGAATTCAGATTGCTCATTATCTTGCCACATTAAAAAGCTAAGTAATAATATGTTCTTTTGTATAGCCATCTGATGAGCTTACTTTGATGACTTCTTCCAATAAACCGGCATAATCTCCATGAAGAGAGAGAAAGTCACATGTAAATCTCATTGTACTCTTAAAAAAGGCGCACACGTCCCTACCTCCACCCACCTTTTAGTTGGTAAGATTCAGCTCTCAGTGAAGTGCAGAATTATCTTTCTGTTGAGTTCTGTTGACTTCCTTATGTGCATGAGGCACATAAAACATCTGGCCCGGCTTATAACTGTATTTCAACTGTTATTCTGATTTTCAGTCTTGCATTGAAATATTTTTCCTACCTTGGCAGGGATTCATCTAACTTCCTGTCTGCTACTCAAGCTTGGGTTTGGAATTATATTAAAAGTGTAACCTTTGAAAAACGGATTGAGATTATCTAGTGCTGCAGATATTTAATGAATGTTCTTTCAGTGCCATAAAACATTGGGCTTTTTCAAGCTGTCGTCCAGAAAGACAGTTATTACTATGCATAATAGATAGAGTTTTGAGATAATTTATACTTTAAAAAAATCCTGTACCCATAAGACATTGTTCATGCAGAGAAGAATGTCAAAGACAAATTAACTTGGTAGCATTCCGACAATTAGAGATGTTTGAAGAATATTTGTTAAAGTATTTACTCGACACATTCTGTAAATTTTTTCCCAGGTAAAATGCTTGAAAAAAACACTATTTTTATCTCTGGCTAAGTTCTCAAAACACTAAAGTTTCCTCAATGTTAGAGACCCCTAAGTGTGCTTAATTGTTTTGAGCAATCAACATAAATATGTTATTTGTGCTACAGAGATTAAATCTGATTACAGATATTCAAATAAGTGAATAAAACCTTAAGGTTTAGTTAAAGAACATGTCATTTGACACTAAGAGAGGACACAATAGGTAAGAGGGCGAAAATAAGAAGTTTTGAGTTACGTTCATACTGTGTGCATTAGCTCCCTGCTTAAAAAGAAGGGACCACAACCTGAGCATCTTTTGACTTTAGTGAGATTGTTACCATTTATCCCACCTGAGGTCTCACCTTTCCGACTTCTTTTGGTTATGTGATTCTTTTGGACGTGGAAGTCAGTATTAATCACTTCTGAGGTGAAAGTGGATTTGATGGAGAATCTTTCCTTAAGGAAAGACTTTTCCTTAAGAAATCTGTTTCTTAAGAAAAATCTTCCCAGACAAAGGGGATAATGAGAAATAGTTGAAGAGCCTTTTGTGGAAAATGGATGCAAGATCTTCATAAACAATCTACACAAGGAATGCAAAATCCCATGAACAAGTTATACCACTTATGACAAGCTACAAGTTGTTACAAAGCATTTAATGACTGAAGAGATAGAATGTGAAAGAATAGGAGACTACAAATGTGCAAAGGAAAGAAAACAAAACACCTCTCCTTTATGGCTTCAAATATCCAGACGTGGCAAATTAAGGTAATTGTTGAAAAGATGGAAAACAACCTGGAAAGAAACAAACACAGCATAACATTGAGAAGACATGAAAACCAGAAAATAGTACAGGAAACTGAAGGCTGCGGACAGCACAAAATACGTCACAGGAGATAACTGCTTAATATACTCAGAAGTGAGTATATTCACACAATCCATTTTCAGTACCTCAATATGGAAGGTTTCAACCAACTGGCAGTCATTCATAAGAATGACCAAGTAAGTCTCCTTTCTAACATGCATTTTGACATATTCTTAAGTCAAAAGCAGTTTATCTGACTTCAGGCTTTTTGTGGAAACAAGCTACACGTCAAAGAACTCAAGTCAAAGAACTGCAGAAGTCTTTATGGAACTGAGATCTGAGTATATGAAAATAAGCTTGAAAGACTATATGACAATCTGCAGAAGACTGTGCTAGAGGCCCCATCAACTGATTTCTCAAAATAACACTGGGCAGTAATGAACAAGATTTTATCAGCAAGCCAAAAAATAAAGTAATGAAATAAGATGTAATAACTTCTTGTGTATATTTTTACACTACAATTTTGAAATTAGTAGCATATGTAGAACTAGTAGCACAAAATGTATGTGTATATACCTATGTATTTATATATAAGTATACTTAAGTGCATATATATACATATATGCATACTCCTGAGTTTCTTGTATTTATGTTCTATCTGAAGATGAAAAATAAACACAATGACTTGAATCAAATGTTTTCCCTCTAGGTAACATCAACAAAACAGCTTCAATATAATTATACATATGATTAGTTTCTACTTCTAAATGGAAAGGTGACAATAAAATACTGCTCTAGAAATGTAGGTCTGTCGTGATTGTGCATTTGATGTCTCATGGAAGGTGAAAGATGCAGTGAGTATATATATTTTAACCCAATCTTATACTATCTTAGGGACAACAGTATGTCTTTTGGTACTCTGCATCCTTCTTCTCAAAGGATGCCCTACAGAACTCAAGCATTAACAAACAATAAAAGGTATTTCATTGCCAATGAAATGAAATGTCCATTTACTGACACACACAAGTAATTACTAAAAGCATTGCATAACATGCTCTTATGTTTTGGGATTTCATATTAGGTCAGAACAGCAAGTTTAGATGGAATTTTTTTTTCAGTAAGTGCAATAGATAGTTTATGCTCACACCACTAGACAGAAGCAGGAGACATCTCAAGATATTAAAGTAAGATTTTAAAAGAAAATTATTTGAATGAGTTGTTTTTCTGTTTTTTTCATTAAGTTGTATTACTTCCAGCATTTCTAGTAGCAGACTTTGGTTTCTGGTTGCACATTCTTTTCTTCTTCTTATAAAATTAATGTAGTTAGTAAATTTTTTAATAGATAAAATAACAGTCATCCCATCTCAAAAATATTTTTACATTTTGCAAGCCCTTTTGCATTCCATTCTTGAAAACTAAACTTGTATTTTTGCAGAAGCACAAGTTGCATTAACAAACAACTAATGGGAACCCCTCAGTTCAAAGGCCTTCAATATCCCTTAATTTAAATATGGTTACCTGTCTTCCTTGCTGTCTCTCAGAATCTTATCTCTCATGACAAATAGCAC
>RSEF01000004.1:68463415-68477179 GCA_003993805.1 Himantopus leucocephalus | reverse complement strand
CTTCGTTGCCCTTCTCTGGACATGCTCCAGCACCTCAATGTCCCTCAAGCAGTGAGGGGCCCAAAACGGAACACATTATTTGAGGTGGGGCCTCACCAGAGCTGAGTACAGGGCAACAATCACGTCCCTTGTCCTGTTCACCACACTATTCCTGATACAGGCCAGGATGCCGTTGGCCTTCTTGGCCACCTGGGCACACTGCCAGCTCATATTCAGCTGGCTGTCGACCAACACCCCCACGTCCTTTTCTGCCAGGCAGCTTTCGAGCCACTCCGCCCCAAGCCTGTAGCGCTGCATGGGGTTGCTGTGACCAAAGTGTACGACCTGGCACTTGGCCTTGTTGAACCTCATACCATTGGCCTTGGCCCATCCATCCAGCCTGTCCAGATCCCTCTGTAGAGCCTTCCTACCCTCAAGCAGGTTGATACTCCTGCCTAAGGTGGCATCATCTGCAAACTTACTGAGGGTGAACACGATCCTCTTGTCCAGGTCATTGATAACGATACTAAAGAGAACAGGCCCCAGTACTGAGTCCTGGGGAACACCACTTGTGTCGGGCTGCCAACTGGATTTAACTCCATTCACCACCACTCTCTTGGCACGACCATCCAGCCAGTTTTTTACATAGAGAAGAGTACACCCATCCAAGCCATGGGCAGCCAATTTCTCCGGAGAATGCTGTGAGAAACCATGTTGAAGGCTTTACTGAAGTCCAAGTAAAAAACATCCATAGCTTTTCCCTCATCCACTAAGCGGGTCACCTTGTCATAGAAGGAGATTAGGTTTGTCAAGCAGGATCTGCCTATCATGAACCCATGCTGACTGTGCCTGATCACCTGATTGTCCTGCATGTGCCGCATAATGACACTCAGGATGATCTGTTCCATAACCTTCCCAGGCACTGAGGTCCTGTAGTTCCCTGGACCCTCCTTCCAGCCCTATTTGTGTAGATAGGCATCACATTTGCTAACCTCCAGTTGACTGGGACCTCCCTGGTTAGCCAGGGCTGCTGATAAAGGATGGAAAGTGGCTTGGCTAGCACTTCCACCAGCTCCCTCAGTACCCTCGGGTGGATCCCATCCGGCTCCATAGACTTGCGTATGTCTAGGTGCTGGAGCAGGTCACTCACCATTTCTCCTTGGATTATGGGGGCTTTTTTTTTTTTGTCTACTAGCACAGGGGGCTGGGTACTCAGGGAACAATAGGTCTTACTGTTAAAGACTGAGGCAAAGGCATTAAGTACCTCACCCTTTTCCTCACCCTTGGTGTGGAATTTCTGCCCCCATCTACTAAAGGACAGAGATTATCCTTAGTCCTCCTTTTATTGTTAATGTATTTATAGAAACTTTTTCTGTTGTCCTTAACTGCAGAAGCCAGATTAAGTTCTAGCTGGGCTTTGGCCCTTCTAATCTTCTCCCTACGTAGCCTCACTACATGTTTGTGGTTCTCATGAGTGGCCTGCCCCTTCTTCCAAAGACCATAAATTCTCCTTTTTTCCCTGATTTGCAACCACAGCTCTCTGTTCAGCCAGGCTGGTCTTTTTCCCCAATGGCTCAGTTTTTGGCACATGGGGACAGACTGCTCCCGCGCCTTTGAGACTTCCTTCTTGAAAAACATCCAGGCTTCCTGGACTCCTTTGCCCTTGAGGACTGCCTCCCAAGGGACTTTGTCAACCAGGCTCCTGAAAAGACCGAAGTCCACCCTCTGGAAGTCCAAGGTAGCAATTCTGCTGACCCTCCTTTCTGCTTCTCCAAGAATCGAAAACTCCATCATTTCATTATCACTATGCCCACTATGCCTCCGACTGTCACATCCCCCACAAGTCCTTCTCTGTTTACAAACAACAGATCCAACAACACACCTTCCCTAGTCGGCTCCCTCACCAGCTGTGTCAGGAATTTATCCTCAACACACTCTAGGAACCTCCTAGACTGTTCCCTCTCTGCTGTACTGTAATTGCCAGCAGATGTCTGGTAAATTGAAGTCATAGTTTGACCATTACACAGCAAACATTATATTGTTTTCATTCTTATAAGAAGGATTTTCCACATTCCTTTTTTTTTTTTCATATTCTTCTTCTCTAATGACCCTAAATTTGTTATATCCTTTTGAAAGTTGAGATATCCAGCTCTGTGCAAAGCCTAGCTGACACTGCAGTGTTGGATTACACACTAGTGTGATAGCATTTTGTTCATTAGTCTTTATCCTTTTTGTGCACTGTGTTTGCTTAGCTTAGTTCAGCTGCATTCATAGGATAGGTATCAACTGAATTATCAAATCAGAGACAAGGATCTTTTTCTTATCTAGTTCTATAACTTAGCTCTGTATTTTATGGAAATACAGTATTAAAACTATCCCTACCTATGATATGTGTTACTTATCAGAACAGAAATATACAATCCTTATATTCTAGAGAAATACAATTTCTTATTATGTTCAGGAGTTAAAAACAGAGACAGAAACTTGCACTAATTTCTGTCTATTATTTCTCAACAGAAATAGAGATTGTTATTTGGAGAACATGTATCAATGATGAGAAGTGATCACTGCTTTCCATTCAAAATGCAGTTATTTCTATTTTGTCAATGTGCAATTCAACTGTCCACTGAATAATAGGGCATCTGCCTCCTTCTCTTTTCTGTGCAGCCAAGATTTTTTGCTTTAGATGTAATCTATGCCTGGAGCATGTGAATTAAGGAATATTCATGAAACCAGGAAATATGTATATTTGCTACATTTTCAAGCACTATTGTGCTGAATTCAGTGATAACATGAGCAGTGTTGTAACTGACTGTTTTGATATACTCCAGTAAGTCTTGAAAACAAATAAATTCTATTCTGATTAATATATAAAGTGAAAGACATTTTGTTCCAGAGTAATCCCAAACAAGTCTGAATTTTTACTCTGGTTAAGCAAAAAGAGGTGGAACCATAGCTGATTAAGCATTTAAAACGAATTCCTATGTCATACTGTCTAACTTAAAAATCTGATGTAATATACTCTGTAAATTCAAGATACGGCTACTGTGGGTTTATTCTGATATAGGTGAGATTTCTCACTCGGATGTAGCAAACTCTTCAACTCCACAGGATTCTTGAATTCCTCAACCAGTAATGAGTTTTTTTCTCCGAAAAATAATTTTCAAAATGAGATGTTTAGAAACTGATTGCTGAGTGTGAGGCTAAGAATGTTCAAACGTAATATTAATTAATACTAGTAGGTACTGCTTAGGTAACTCAAATAAAATATTTGACAATATTTACTCCTAATAAGGGGTAAGCCTGCTCTTCAGACTACCCATGTGCACCATTGAAATACAGTGCTGCCTAGAAACTAACTATGCTATACACTTTAGAGTTAAGTTGTCCTAAAATTAACAAGAATATGCTAGTATGGTGGGATAAGTTAAATATACTTTGGTTTAGAGCAGTTATATAACTAAATATGTAGCAATATTTAATACTTTTGTGTTTATGGGTAAGGCCTTTCTTCATGAGGTTTATAAGAAGCAACTACCTTTACTGGCAATTATTTTGGAGAACAAATGAATGAAAACAGGTGCAGTGAATTTACCATAAGACTAAAATATAAATGAAACTACTGTTGCACAAGTACGTGATATTAATATTACTTTTACAGTTCAATTAACTTCAATTAGTTTATTATTTAAACAGAATTACCTGTTTGCAGCTGGTGGATCACATCATTTGAACATTAACCATTATTAATATTCTATCAGTCAGAGAAGCATTAAAATAGAAGCCTAACTATTCAAGAAGGTGTAAGTTACAAGACAAGTGATATTTCAGTTGTCAAGGACATTGCATAATGCTAAGAAAAGGCAAAGGCTGGTATTTTTAAATTTGTGCACTAGAAACTTGGCACTTCTGCCAAAGTGAGCAAAATACCTAATACTTAGTGGAATGGCAGGAGTGTAGGTGTCTACAATTTCTTAAGAACATGGGCCTTAAATGCTGTATTTAAAGAAAAGCACCCAGGTTATTTCTAGACTGTGAGGTTAATTTTGCACCAGGCAAAATAAGAAGGAAAATAATCAGTATTTATGGAAATCATTTGCTCATGATTACTGGATTGCATTTAACCTCACAGATGTTGAATGTATAACATAAAAAAATCTGGAGTTTGGAACAGGTCTGAGTGCAATTTGGAATTCACAGTAACTGAGGGGCTTGAAGTCCTTCATCTCCTAAATGAATGTTTTAACTGCAGAATTGTCTTATATAAGGATAACTGTCCTTCTAAGAGGCCTGAGCACTGACATAACAAAACCAAAAACATTTTGTTAGGAGACAAAAAATTGGATGTGAAACTTAACTGATGGGAATATTTTCTGTCTCCTTCAAGAGCTTTTTGTCTGATACAGTTAATTTGTTGCTATAATATAAGTAATCTTTATTATAGTCAATGATAAGAATTCTTTCTTGTTATCTAAAAACAGTATTTTAGGGACCATCTCTATGACTGAGTTTTAAAACAAAGTATTCATCCTGAGGGATGATTGCTTGATTGATCATCAAAAGACTTACTTCTGAGTCTATTTGCCATTGGTGTGAGGGACATTCTCATTCCTGAGACTATGGCAGTTCCAGAAGCAGAACTGCAGCAGCATAGCGGATATAAAAGCAAATTAGAGCAGTGCTTGAGGAGTTCAGGCATTTGGTTCCAGCATCTGGCTGCAGGACCAGTCACAATCTGAGTGGGCAGTTACCAAGCTCTAAAAACTGGCCAAATCTAAGCATAGCAGTAGCTAAGAACAAAATTATATGGGAAAAAGAGGTATCTGATTATTCAGAAGAATTGAAGAAGCAGAAAAAGAAGAAGCACTGTAACAGTTCTCATGCTTCCAAATCAGAATTTGTCTACAAATGCAGAAAGGGAGTGTTTCCTTTCTCAGTGCTTCTCCATGCAACAACTAGCTTTTCGATGAAAATCAGTTTAGTTAGTACATTTCCTCATATTTGGTAGATATTCTGTCCTGTGTTGTCAGTATAATCATTGCAAAATTGCCACATTAAAAATGTTCAGGATATCGGTGGAATGCTACTGAGGATCATTACTTCTGAAGACATAGGCTAAGATCTTGACATACCTTTTGCACCCTTTGTACTTGTCCTGGTTTGAGGTAAAACAGAACCAATTTTCCTTTCAGTAATTTTACTTTTCAGCTAAGCCTCTTCAAACTAACTGAACTCTCTGAAATTAATGGCATATTTTAAGACAGTAGTCCGCTTCCAGAGTGATAAGACCTGATGTTTATGATTTAGATTATAAACATACCTGTCTGGTACGCAGAGAGGTTCTTGCTTATACTTATTGCTATAACAACCAGGGTCAGCTAACTTTATTATAAGCATCATGCTCAGTATAAAAGCTGAGGGATCAAAGGGTCAGCTCTCTTTCTTCAACAGCCGGCATCCAAGGAGGACTCTGTTTGTCTGCTTTTGATCCTGATTCATGCATTCCTGAATCCAGATCCAGAATCCAGTTCCTGTCTGTCACTGAGTCCAGTCTGGGACTTTCCCAGTGCCTGCCAGTGATGTGATCTTCACCCTGGGAGCTTGATACAATTTTTTATATATTGTATATATTTCACTATTTGCTTTTTACTATTTTATTAATATTTTCATTAAAGTAGTTCAGGGTTTTTTTTAAACTCATAAGTCTCTTTTCTTGTTCATCCTTCTCTCCCTGAAAGGAGAGGCTCTCCCTTCTCTGAAGGGGAGAGAAGTAAAAAAGACTATCTCTTGTTCATTTTAGTGGCCAGCCCAGCGCAAACCACAACAGTACTCTGTGTGTAATGTGAAGAAAACGTGAGATGCTAGTTTCAGAAATACAGTCTCTGTGGTGTTTCAACATCTCAAATTTTGACAACAAAAATGCTTAGCTATTCATAAGTAGGGCAAAGCAGTTGTTTAATCTGGCTGATTTCTGACACTGGCCAGTGTCAGATATTTCAGAAAAAAGTATAAATTGCAGTATGTAAAATACTTGCAGAAGTTGAATTAACAAAAATTGTATAATTTAGATTTAAAGAAAAAGAGAAACATTTAGTTCCCAGTCAGTTGTTAACAAGCTGAAACAAGATACCTAAACTTATTGCTATGCTTTGCCATTTAATAAATATCATTTTAAAAGAGCTCTATCAGTTCATTTATGAATATGGAAAATAAAGTCTAGTATGAAACTACTGACCAAAATGATGTCATGTCAACAATGCTAATTTCATGAAGGGAAATTATTTTTCATGTACTCTATTGTAATCTACTGATTTAAGCACAAAAAGATAAGAGTTCCTGCTCTAGCATTCTTCCCTTCTGTTTGAGTCTTGGACAAATCACTTGATTGTATAGTCTCTACTTCTGTATTACTTGCAGAAGCTAAAATTATTTGGAGATTGAAGACCTATGGTGTTGATTTTCATCCATTTTGAACATCTGTTATAGAAATCTCAAAATACCTATAGGAGAAAAAATAAAAAAGATGAACATTCGTCCTCACTACATACTCAGAGTACAGATAATAAGGCAAGGATGATGATAGGAGTTAACTATCTGTGTATTTTTAGAGTAGAATCATGCTTTTTCAGGTTTTCCAGAATCTTTTTGCCACCTTACCTTTTACCAATTCATATTCTGATGCCTCAGTACATCCTCCTAATTAAGTAGCTTCACCTTTATTTCTTACTCAGGATGCCTGAGTACAGGTTGTACTCAGGATTTCTTACTCAGGATGCCTGAATCATATGTTACATTGTTGAGTATGGATAATTTTTGATTCTATGAGTTTTACAAGCTGCTACAGCTTTTTGCACTGCTGAGGCTCAAGAAATACCTTGGTCTCCTTACTAAGCCATTAAATGCATTGCATTTCTTGACCACTGACACTGCAGTGCATTTGTACCACTTCAGTTCTAACAAGGATTTACAAGTAGTTGACCTTATCAATTGAGACAAAACCTTCTGTTTCTGAATGTTTCTGCACATATATTAATTTCAGATTCTTTTCTTAACAGAATGTAAAATTACGCATGGTAGAAACTAATGACATTAGCAATATTGGGTTGGTACCAGATGAAATCTAGACCCTAAGTAACTCTACATAAAGAGTATGATATGTGAAAAAGAAAGTCAGAAATAACCACTGTCTTGTACTTTCTGGACAAAATAAAAAAACCAAACAAAATGTGACTGGGAAATATGCTGTGAATATATCTAAAAAATACGTCACTTCATTTTTGTGACGAACGTACAAAACACACTTCATGATTGCAAATGCATTTGACATATAAATATTCTCCAAATGGCTTGGATAAACAATTGTTAGTCTGTTACACACTGGTTAGTGAAACCTTTTTCTACTGCTTTCTTGGCATGAGTATGCAGACATCTCAGAGACTGTATGCTTATTTTCCCTCTTCTGGATTTGTTTTAAAGGCAGAATTACAAATGACAAAAAGATCTCAAAAGGATATTTTTGTTCCCATCTGCATACAAGGAATTCACAAAATTTCTGAAGGAAGCTTTAGTATTTGGGCCCTCTGGAGGTATAGAAAGTGCATGGAAGGTAAAGTACATATCCCTGATTAAACTCAACGCTGAACACAGCCTCTGGCTTGCTAGCAGTGTTATACAGAGGGGCAAGCAGACAGGGTGCTGAGGCAAAACATTGTCAATTTTCAAACTGTATCTGCTGCAGCCACTGTTGTTATCCACAAAGAGGAGCTGGAGACCCATGACAGTGGGGTGCATAAGGTGGTGTCTACTACAAGGAGCCCAAAGAAAAATGGGGGATGGTATTGTGGATACTAAAGTATTTTCTGCAGCTCTTTTTGTAACTGCAGTAATGTTAATACCGCATTATCAAAGTACAGATTGTACCCCCATCCAGAGAGCATAAATGCCTTTCAAGGGATTCAGAACTGACTACGCTGGCAATACACCCACCCACTCTGGTGAGCTGAGTGAGAGAGTGTTGACAGGGGCATGTTGGTATAGAAAGAATATTACAGTATGGCTGGGCTTCAGAACTGGTGTACAAAATAAGGTGTTTCATATAGTTGCCCTGTCTTCCATCACAGCTAAATCAGCTCCTGATACCCAAGATGTGAGAGTAATTTTCTCTCTATCCCTGCACTCAGCTCTGAATTTCTTATATGAAATAAAAATAATACTATCAAAAATATTTTAGTGAAGAGATGGTTCCTTTTTCAATGGGTGAAGAGATCTTTTTCTGTTCTCTTTCCTTTTTCTTCTATTCTTTTTTTTTTCCCGACAAAAGAGGAAAGAAGAGGTCTCTCACATCATATGAGACCTAATGAAATGGCATCAGGTTTACAGCTGCTTAGGTGGATCCTCTGAGTTTTATCCTGCTTTCATATTCCGTGTGTGTGTCGGTGTAGTGACCCCTGAGACAGATTTTTGATGAGTAGGACAGTGGACTTTCATTAGTAAGAACACCCTTTTCCCCTTCAAAATCATCGCTTTTCCTTCTAATAAAAATTCATGTTATATTAATATTCATATTATGATGATTTTATCTCTAATAACATGAGTTTCTGAATAGTCAGAGATCACAAGTTTTGGAAACTTTTGGAAAGTGCTGTCACAAACTCTTATTTGCTTTCATTTCAGTGTAATTGCGATTACAAGCCTTTTGTTTTGTTAGCACCAGAAAACATTGAATTTAAGCAAATGTTCCTAAGCACCATCACACACACTTCTAGGTCAAAAACAGTAATATCTTACTCTTTAATGGTAACTATATAGTTCAAGACTTAAAATTGTTTAGCCAATGATGTATTAATGATAAATACTGCAAAAATTGTAGAATATGAGACATAAAATCTTTTCAGTAAAATCTATGAGTATGCTGAGCATTATTTACTTTTCAGTATTATTGTGTTAAGCTTGTAAATAACTTGTAAATAACACTGAGTAATTCTGTTCCAGAAATGTGAGCTAAAACATTTAAAATTAATTCTAAATGATAAAAGTCAGAAAAATTGTAGAATTCTTAGAAACAGCTGTCAAAATATCCTTGGCGTCTTTTAGTTTTCTGGTTCTGGAAAAGAAAATCAGAAATTGGAGGTGATCTATTTCATTACATTGAATATCTATATGAAATTATTTCATATATGTATATGAAATTAGCTGTATCCAGGAAAAAAAAATAATTCCTAAAATGGATGGCAGAAAATTCACACCAATATCTTTGTGAATAATGTACCCGTTTCCTATTGCCTCCAGAAAAAAAGATTATTTTAGTTTTGTAACATAACATTTACCACTTGTCTTTCCTACATACCTTATCTGTGAGGTACTACCAGATGCTTAATCTTTCCGTTCTGTTGCAACTATGTGAGAGTTTGTTCTGAATGAATTCCATTACTGCAGATATCATAATGTTCTGTTCTTCTAAAAAAAAGTCTTAATTACGTTCTATAGTTGTAATTTTATCTCAGGCAGGCATTTCCTTCATTAAAAAAGAGTTTGTTTCTTAAAGATTCCAAACGTATAGGGAAATTTGCAGTGTCTACGTAATAAGTACAGAGGGAGAAGAAAGAGAAGAGAAGCAAAAAGTGGAAGGGCGGGGAAGAGAACGTTAAGGAGAGGTGAGAGTGAAAGGTTACGAGGGGGAGAGGATAGGGGAAGGTTAAGGAAAAGAGTGGAGAGGTGAAAAGTAAGGAAAAGAAAGAGAAAAAAAAGAAAAATAAAAGGAAAAAGGGAAAGGCAACTTTTATTTACCAGTAACATCTCTGGAAAAATAGATTTCATGCTCATACATATAGATATAAAAGATAATGATGGTGCCGGCTACAGATACCTCCCTTTTTCTGTTCATGCGTCATCACTGAATTTAAGTCGCATATAAGTACAGATATTGATTTTTTAACAGCTCAGTACTGGCTTTCTACAAGTTTGACATCCTCTTAGTTTGATTCCAGCAATCTAAAAGTATTAAAAAGTATTAAAAATGATTTATGAAACTCAGGTGATACACATGAGGAATAAATGTACTGGCATTTTAAAGGTTGCAGAGATTATAATTTTTTTGGACTCCTAGCTGGATTTTGACCTATCTAAAACACATACAGCACAAAGAGCTATTTGTGAAACTTACCTTGGTTGTCTTGGAGCTGGACATGCTACAAAACTGCTTGATTTAAGATACAAAGTGAAATATTTTATAACACCGGCTTAAGAAAAATTAAGATAACATTTCCTAGTCTGGACCTTCTCAAAGGAATCGTATGAGCAGCATCCAGCCTCCAAACAGGCAACACCCATTTGAATAAGATTGGAACAGACCATCACTTGCAAAGTAACAGCTATACAAGGCAGAACCTATGAAAAAGGGGACCAGACTACTGGTCTCAGTTTATGGAATAGTTGCATGTAAACACCCGGGATACAGAGTGGAACTTGGGGAAGAACGAAGACAGCACTTTGGTTTCAACTTCCCCCTTTGAAGATGAGTCGGGCCACCTCTGTCACAGAGGTTAAGCACGTCAAAGGCTGTGGGTATCAGAGCCTGTTGGTAGCTAAAAAACGCATGGTATCATTTACCCAAGGCTCAACTAGTATGTTGGATTTATGTATGATTTGCAATTTTTGATAGAGTACCTAGCAGTTAAATATAAATAAATGCTTACCTGAAGTTCTAAAATTTGCTTGGTGTTTCAGTCTCAAAATACCCCCATCAACACAGTTGCCAGTTCATGGCAGTACAATCTGGTTGTAGTCTTCTGTGTTTCACTCCAGAGACAGCTGCATTCACCAATTGCTGCTCTAGACAGTTACATACTTTAAAAGTCGTGTACAAAACCAGTTGGAAAACATCCAGAAAAATTTGGTCCAATAATATGGAAAAAGTCAGACAGAAAAGTTAACACCTGTATCCTTTTCTACCGATTTCCCGTATCTATTAAAGTCTACGAGGACTCACGAAACAGAGAAATGCTTCCTCGCTTTTATTAAAAACACATAAATTAATCTCATGATAAGTATAAAGTTGTTATTCACAGACAATTTTACATTATGGGCTGCTTGGAAAAGAAAAAAAAATCATTGTTGAGATAACACAGTAGATTATCTAGAAGCAATTAGAAAAAATGAAAGTTAATTAAATCTGTCCTGAGACTCCCGACACAGATGAGCAGCTGTTGCCTGTTCAACCATTCTGGCTGACCAAACACAGGCCTAATTTCTTTGGAGTATTAATTGGTTGGAGATTGTAAATTTTTACTATTCTTCTTTTCGCCCCCACTAGTTTTCTATTAAAAGACCCAAGCATAAGATGAGTCATTAAAAAAAATGTAAACAAAAATTAGTTCCTCACCAACATCAAAAAAATCTATTAGGTTGTTTGGCTGAGAGCCAAATGAAAAGCTAATAAGGAAATCCAAACTAGTCTTTTAATCAGTAGTGAATATCAGCTGCACAATTTTTATCTACAAAACAAACCTGTTTGTCTCCTCTCCAGCTGTAGTGACACCTTATCATCTCTGACAGTGAGAGCTGCAAAACTCAAAATATCTCTGCATGTCTGAGCTGAGGAGACCCAGTGCTGCCTCAGTCCACTACAGAAACAGTGACAGGGTGCAAAGACTACCTGGGGACTCTACGAAATTTAGATCCAATAACCTGATCCTAGCAGTTGCATATTACCATTAATCAGATTGAAGCAAATACTCTATTGGGGGTCATGGCATATGTGTCTTATTTAACACACCTTCCCTAACAAAGATGAAAAGGCACAGAATGAAGAAAGAGACTCTGTCTGTAAGACAGGTAAATTCCAAAAACCACTCTAGAGAGAGATGGACTTTTGTGAAATATTGACTGACAGTAGACAAATTGCTCGAAAAGCAAAACACTGCAAAAGCAAAACACAGTCTCCAAATTGATTTAATATTGAGCTAACATTGGGAGATTTTTTTTATTCTCTTATGGCTCATATCCCAAATATTCACATTACTTAATAAGAAAACCGTTAATGGCAGTAGGTTGCAAAATGACAGATTTAGATAAATTCATGGCTGGGTAGGACTTGGCAGGAAATTAGGTCCTTTTTGTCTAGGCTTCAAATACAGCCCACTTGGTTAAAACCTGAAGTTGCCACAGATGGTATATCACAAACTGGAGAATAAAGTCATCAAACTCAGTCAGCTTCCCATCTAAGTTTGTACTGGAGACAAATAGTCCTGGTTGGTACTAACTGGCATCCTTACAGGCAGTGTGAGGAGAAACTAAAACCATACTGGCTGCAGAGACAACAAAACTACCTTGAAGGCAGACTTCTGCTGAGCAAGCCTAGAACAAGGATAGGAGTAGGTAACAGCACAAAGGCTTATTCTTCTGTTTCTTAAGTAGATCATGAGACCTAATTGGGAGTTTGACTAATGCAGTGCAAAGATTATCTAAAGGGTACTTACAGTTATAGTTAATTATTTTGTTTGAACTTCATGGCACGTATCAGTGTCTACAAACCAAAAGACTAATCAAAAAATACAGAGGGCTGAAAATGCTATTTGCCATTTATTCTGCCCTTCCAACAAAGTAAAGCTAAAAGAAGGGACTATTGCTTTCATGATCTGTAAAATGATCTGCAAAATTATCTGCAAAATGATCTGCATCTCTCAAAAATACAACAAAATAGTACATGTTGTAAAATATCTATACCCATTTGATGAGGGATTTTAATGCTTGTTTTTGCCAATCCAATGTGTTTTAGCAGTGTTAAATTCACTTGATTGCTGGGAGAGCAATGAGTTAATTGGTATTAAAAATTCCACTTGCAAATCCATTTCTTCATTTACACTCAATGAAGATGCTTTCTTCTGTGGCAAATCTCAGAACAGACAGCTGAAGGCATTAGAAGCTGTTTCCTTTTGATACATGTTTATAACTATATTAGTTTCAGATGGCTAAACAGGTAGTACAGTATTTTGAGCAGTCACTTATGCATATGCTAAATTCTGTGTCCAACTTAACACAAAATAGTGGGTACATTTTTGAGCTACCAGAAATCTTGCTTCCTGGTGTTTTACTATGTCTTTTAAACAAGAACTGCTGATTAAGAAATAAATGATGCTTGCTTTTTTCAAGCAGTTGCAAAGGAATTATAGTATATTCTGGCAGTTGCAAATGATATAAGAGAGTTCAGTGTAAATTACAGATACATTTGACAAGTTCCACAGTTTGTTCATGGTGAGATATCAAATCTTCTGCTTCATGAAGGACAAGGTGTATTTTTTGTTTTTAATGTGTTGTGCAAATTCATGCAATTTTGTTTTTAACAAAGATTTTCATGTGGTAAAGGCATTTGTTGTTATGTAGCCAAATCTGAAACATGCTGCATAATTTATATTTTATTAGTAAAATATGCACGAGGAAAAAAGCTACAGCTGGTGCAGATGAGCTCTCTGTACACTATTTTTACCACTTACTCATGCAGCAATGATGTACAATTGGTCCCAATGTGCTCAGTGATGTGTTATTTTGCCACCAACACATGGTTGCAGGAATGCCAAATGTATTTTGTCCAATGTTGTATGTTGTCCAATTTTGTATGGAAAGCTCTATGTGAAAAAAAGCTGTGAGAAGTGAAGAGTTTCTGCCCTTTGCAGAGGAGGCAGTTTTAAGCTCAGGCCCTCAGGCTTCATCTCTGCCTGAGCTATCACAGAATCACAGAATGCTTGGGGTTGGAAAGGACCTCTGGAGATCACCTAGTCCAACCCCCCT
>RSEF01000004.1:68443177-68453983 GCA_003993805.1 Himantopus leucocephalus | reverse complement strand
TGCTCCAGCATGGGGTCCTCCACAGGCTGCAGGTGGATATCTGTTCCACCATGGACCTCCATGGGCTGCAGGGGGACAACCTGCCTTACCATGGTCTTCACCACAGGCTGCAGGGGAACATTTCCTCCGGCGCCTGGAGCACCTCCTCCCCTCCTTCTTCACTGACCTTGGTGTCTGCAGAGTGGTTGCTCTCACATTTTCTCACTCCTCTCCTTTGGTTGCTGTTGTTCCCCATCTTAACTATGTTATCCCAGAGGTGCTGCCACTATCACTGATGGGCTCAGCTTTGGCCAGTGATGGGTCTGTTTTGGAGCCAGCTCACATTGGCTCTGTCAGACATGGTGGAAGCTTCTAGAAGCTTTTGACAGATGCCACCTCTGTAGCCCCCCCGCTGCCAAAACCTTGCTGTGTAAACCCAATACGGGAACAAAGAAACAGTTAATATTTCTTGGTTTGTTATCATTTGGGGAAAATGTGATTTTATTTTTACAGTTCTAGGATTAGAAATAAGGGTAATTTAAAAAAAAATGTGACTCATAATTTCACATAAAACTTCAGCACACCTTCAGAAAACACAAGGCATTTTCTATGCATTTATTACAGTGTTCCTCAGTGAAATTTTCCCTCAGGAGTCTTCATTTTTGGAGGGAACACAGTTAAAATGATATTTACATAAAGCAAACAGAACTTTTCAGAGTTAGTTGGCAGAAATTATCCAACCATCCTGTAACTTAAAAGGTTTGGAAAGTACTGAAATAAGTAATTCTGGAGATGTCTCCTTGGAAAGATTCAGAATCAGAAAATTATACACCTGAAGTTTTTAACCAGTGAAGTACCCTTCCCTCTGGTTTTAGGGAATTCTTTTGATCTGTCTTCTCTTCGTCAATCTCATTCATTTGATTCCGTGAGTCTTTCAGGTGTATTAGTTACAACTTATTTTTCCTCTTCAAAGCACTATACATTTTTTTCTCATTTCCCTATGTTCATTCTGGTAGAGTCTGTAAATGGAAAGGGAAAAAGAATCTTTCTAAGCTAAGGTGGCATCTGACAAAAGGCAACCTGCAATGGCAGGACCAGGACAACAACGTTATTCAGAATAGTCAAGTAACTCTCAAATGGGATAATTGTTATATGTGATAAACTGAATCATCTCAAAATTTGGATGTTGCCAAATAGGTAAAAATTAGGCTAAAAGAACATCCGGTAACTAATAAAGTAAAGGTGAACTAGGTCCAGATGGTTCATTTCATAAGCACCTCACAATGTGGATGTGTCGCTCCCAGCTCCAAATAAGAGCACAGTATAGATAATATGCATAAATAAAATGAGCAATAGGTTGACATGTGCAGTACAAGGTCAGGTTGCTATGTTAGTTAATATTCCTAAAGCATGGAAAGCAGTTACTCTGAGGAAACTCGGTTAGTGAATTATGTAAATGTAACTATATGTAATAGGTAAGAACAAAGTATAACACACAAGCTGTTATTTGCATGAAATCTCAATACCAAAATATTGTCTTTAAGATGTGAAGAAGAGTGTCTCAGGGCACTTAGTCAAGTATTTGCACATTTTGTACCAATTATCCATACATTTTAGGCACATACTCAAACACTCAACTTCTTGATCATTATAATTATTGTACATTCCATATCTCTGAAACACGCCAGATTCCTAATTGGAAGGAAGAAAATTATCTTGAAGCATGCTCTAACAAAACAATGAAAAATAGCCCAGGAACAATGCCCTTTTTGTGCTGCCTACAATATCTTCCTGCTATGTATACAAAAGCACAATAAACTTTTAATCTGAACTAGAAGAAAAAATTTCCTGATACCTACACACCTTAAAAGCCAAAGAGAAAACTTGCCATGTAAAGTGGCTTTATACACAACCGAATCCACTTCTGTGTTTACTTTTATTCTACAACATAAACCAGCCCTCTGTCCTTCAGTGCAGTAATCTCCCCGAAAACAAACCCGCAAGGGGTCAAAAGCAGCAAAGGAATGAGGCACCTAGACTGCAGTGTAGTTTGGAAATCAAGTCCAAACAGCACTCAGAAAGATTTTTACTGCGCTGCCATCCAAAATACCAAGCTGACTCACATTTTAAAACTAAATTCCAGAGATGCCTACAATTGACACAGCTGAGTAGCTCACAATGCTTGGCTCACACCTTGCTTATACGGCTAGATTAGAATCCAAAATTATGTCATTTCCTACGTACGTTCTCCAAGGAACTCTGCCTGAGAGACATTGTCCGGGCATATCTAACACACATTCAGCTTTCAAGTTAATCTCAAACGCAGCTGCAAGTAGCTACAGTCTTTTAAAACATGACCTCTCTTCATCACGAAGAGCTGTGAAATTCTAACATGGTCCCTTCCTTAACCAGTTTCAAAGGTGTAGGGTTTTTTTTTTCCTTTTTTTTAATATGAATATGACTAGAAAAGGAATAGGAAATGATGGAAAAACACCTAAGCTGGAGTAGTTTAGTGCCTAGGACACTTTCTGAAGAGGCTTTCCTCCCTGAGCAGGTTTTAGAAATTTTCCAGTCCTTTAAACAGTCTTTGCTGCCTTCAGATCATTCGCTTTCTTAGCCTAGTGTCCAGACTACTATGTTGCAGCATCATATTCCATCTCAGACGCATAATGTCCAGAACTTTTTCGAGTCCAGAACTTTTTCGAGTAAGTGGTGTGGGTTTGAATTCTTTGAGGCAATAAGGAAACATTAAACCAAGATTTCTGTATTTCTCGGACAAATGCTCTGACTATAAAACCGAACTTCTTCTTACAACTGTATTTCTTTAAGACTCAGGCACTTGTCTTCAGGAGAGGCATCAGGTGTCTTGACTCAGGGACAGGATTAATAACTCAGTCACCCACCCAGTTGTTTAACACTCAGCAGCTACACTTACAGCGTGTTATTCTAAATGTCAATCTTACTTTACCCATGAATTGCCTGGGAACTTAGGTTTCTAACATAGAATTCTTGCCTGGGAAGAAGGCCATAAAAGTAATAGCACCAAGAAATGCATTTATTTGAATTGGGCTTTTAATATTCATGACTTTGATCTTCCGTTGTTTGCAAAATCATTTGCAATTCACTTTCTTTGCTAGTATTCATTTAGTGTTATTTTCTTAGTAACTAATTAGTTTTCTTGATGTTGTTCTGAGAAAGTTACTGACTTCCTGCGTCAGTACAAGATTGTATGGGTCATCCACAATGTACACAAGCATTTTCAGCATTATTATAATCTTACCAAGGAATTTCTTATTTGAAAGAAGTTGTATATTGTCCCAGTGGTCACCCTGGGAAGAAAGAAACTGTCTTACCTATAGTCTTCATCTGGAAACTGGCACATTCATTGTTCATTTGAATGTAATTTATGTGACTTGTGGAAGTGGTTATGTGTTGTTTTCATAGTTCTGCAAATACAATTCTCCAATGCAAAACTGGGGAAAAAAACCCACTCCAGTATAAACTACTTGCACCTAATACAGCTGGAAACTGCAATGGACACAGTGGTAACAAATTCAGTGGCTCAAGAGCCTTCAAGCCTCTGTTGTGTTGTCACCACGAAGTGGGTACTGCAATCAAGAGCACGCAAAACCTCTTCCCTCCGGAGAGAAGCAGGAGGACCCCAGCCTTGCTGTGAATCGCCTTTCCCTCACTGTTCTGGTGTTTCTTAACTCCATACACTTCCATGTGCAACCGGATATAATAATAATTTTTTTGATCATAATCATGATTTTTTTCTTTATAGTAATACTTTTTATCACTTCTCATGCAGAATAGAAGAGTTTTCCTATGCAAAAAAGCTATTTTAGGCCTATTTCTTACTAGGCTTATCACACTAAATCAAACACTGCCTACTTAGATATGTTTCATTACTTGTTTCATATTGTTGAAGTTGCTGAGATTTTTGCCATAAGTGAAACCTTGAAATCTTATTAACTTAGTGACACCACAACCATAGCAGTGGGAGAATTATGCCTCTATAGTTATCCATGCAATGTTTGTTTACTTCGTGGCTAAAGGGTATTTTGCTACTCTTGTCAGCCTTTCCTGCTGGTGAGAACTAGACTGTGTTCTGTCTTCCACGTCATCCTGCACAGAATAAATGTTACAAGTTTCCCAATATTTTTTATTGCAATGTTTCTGCAACCTTCATTTTCCCAATTCTGAATGAAAAGGCAACAAATCAGAAGGTGTCCTCAACCAAAAAACGTGCTTCAAACAGCTTAGGGAAGGTGGGAGAATGAAGGTTGAAATGCTGAAAGAAATGGACTGGAGCAACTGGAGCTGCTTCTGCATAGGAGATTTGAGTATCATTTGCTCTACAGGGCTGCAGCTGAAGTGGAAGTCAGTCTACATGAAAGCCAAGTTTTAAGTCAATACAATAAAACCAAGAAAGATGTGATTATGCCTCTGTATCTGGTGTGTGTCTGTCCCACTCTCAGTTCTGCTGAAAGTCCATATCCCCAAAACTTTTCTGTGAGCTTTCTGTGAACATTTTGTAGGAATTAAAGGCCTTCGTGTTTCACAGTTTTGAAAAGCTCCACCCAGATCCATTTGAAATTCTTCAGCGCGTGGGAAGATGCCCGCCACGGTCTTGATCACTCTGAGTGATTCCAGGTTCTGCAGGGACCTACGGTCCCCTGCCTCAGACCTTAATTCTCCAGCTCAGCAAGGGAGAATCTCTTGCAAGCTACGCAGTTGGTTTTTTTCTGCTAAGAATATATATGACTCCAATTCTTTTCTCTTAAACTGAAGCCAATCCATTCTTCAATGTATTCTCATGTGAATGAGTCACATTAATGATTCCCAGTTGTCCCTGATCTGGGATACACATGAAACATGTAGTGAAAAAAAAAAAAAAAGCACCGGTAGCAAAACTTGGCTCAATTTACACCCTAACATGCAAAGAAGGAGCAATGTAATTGAGCCCATCACAATGTGGAAGTTTCAGGCAGAATCACCAAATTATTGTACCGTGTAACTATAACATTATTTCTGCTTTTATTGTTGCCTGCATTGCTAAGCGAAAACATTTTGAATGCATTGGATGATGTTCCTGAGGTCATTACAAGTAAAAATCTGTTTCTTCTGTCATATAGCATGTGGGTCCCTATTGCTCATTTCACGCATCTTATGTGAAATAAGCACAAATCATACAATAGAAATAGAACATAAATTGAAAGGAAACAATTTTCCTTTAGGTTTTCTTCATTAGCATTTTGCTTACTATTAAAGAATTTATTTCTCTCTTCTCCAGCTTGGATTCCTTTTTAGTTTCTTTTCACGGTTTCTTTCTAAATTTTGAAAGAACCAGTCCAGATATCCCCACAGTAACTAAAATTTCTGGATTTGTTTCTGTCTACATCATATATGACAGATACGGAAGATATATGGGAAGCCAAGTTCTTCTGGCTTTGCTATGCGCCGTTTCTTCAGGCATATTGCTTCTATCAAGATATGCTTTGTCAAGACATGTTTTAAAGGACTAAATTATCTTCTCATTGCTCAACAGGTATAACAGGATTCAAATTTCTTTCCAGAAGTAAGAGGTGTTCTCATATAATACTGCTTGTCAAGAACAAGAACTGCTCAGTAGAATAAAAGCTTTAGAAAAAAAGATTCTTAATTAACATCACCATCTCAGGAACATAATACTATCACACCATCTCCAATTAGATTTTTAGAAAATTGAAACCGATAAAGTAAACAGACTGTATGACAGTGATTAGCAAAGCACCGAGCAGAATTTAGTCGCTGAGTATTATATACGTGAATCATTGAAGGTAAAACCTCAAAGACATTTAGCCAGAAAAAGATTATGTCAAAGGTAAGTATGAATAACATCTCTTCACTGTATTTTGAGCAAGTGTGGGAAAAAATAATAATATTCGTATATTACTGTTACTGACAATAGATTAATAGAACATTGTCACTGATTTTTTTTCTTTAATCTAAATATAAATAATTTAGTAAAAATAAATATTGTTGTTTTATTAAAAAAGCCTTTTCCTTTGGGAAGTACAGCGAAGTTCTGCTAGTAATTAAATAGAATATTGCAAGCTATTGCATCATTAATCCCTGTATAACCATTTAAAGATTTTAGTCATAATTGCTTTAATAACGTTTTCCCATATTGTCTTAATGATTTACAATAGTTCCCTTTTCCTGGACACTCCAATATACCACTCAGGTAAAGAGTACAGGAATTTATATGAAGAACGCAAGACCGAACCTTGGCAAAAAAAAACCAAAACAAAACAAAACACATTCACTATGTAGTGGACAAAATACTAATTGTACTTTATACCAACATACCCATTTCTCAGTTGTGATTAGCAGCAGAATCCCTGAGCAAACCTCAGGTGGTCCATTCGCAGTGCTCCCCTGCAGGCACCTACAGGCATCATTTTCAGAGACAAGGGCAGGCTGAGACCCCATTTTGTGCAGTCTGGGAGCTTCTGTGCTCAAGGAAGTATTAGGGCTTCCAACCAGATGTTGCTGTCAAACAAGAATCAGAAAGTGAGAGAAACTCCATTGGGCAATGGTTCTTCTGTTCATTCATGAAGTGTGAAGGACAGTGCTTCTAAAAGGACTTTTTCTTTTCTCTGAGACACAACTGAACAAACGGCTGGTGCTGAGCAATCTAACAGAGTTGAATGCAAAAAAAAATGAATGCAAACATCCTTTAAAGTCTCAGTCTCTGCATTAAAAGCCTATTTACTTCGCAGTTTTTCTCGTGTAACGTGCCATCTGCAGAAAAGTTTGCCACTCTTTCTTTCCTACCTTGTTTATTTAGAATTCCTCCTGAACTGTAAAACCATGATTTATGGAAAGGGGGGGAAAAGGTTTCCTTTCTTATTTCATACTGCTCTCTTAGCTCATGCACCACTGTCTTGAAAACAGATATAGTGTAAGCAGCTGAATGGTACACCAGAGGGTTTTCAGTTCCTGTGAAACTGAACGATGTTTGACCTCAGAGTTAATTTTTCCATATTTCCACTAATGTTATAGATAGAAGATACAGATGCAATTAAACCGAGGCCTGTGATCTACATCATCAGCCATTTCAAGTTTTGGAAATGGTTTTTGCTCTGCTGCTTTTAGTTTGTATTTCTTGGAGTCTGTTTTAAGTAAGACAGTTCTTTCTTTTCTGGGAGAAAAAAAAAAAAGACAATAAGAAAATAAATCAGTATTAGTGTGCTGGGAACATATTACTTGTATTCTCTTTAAATTCAGTGCAAAATTTTCAGGACACATTATATATAGAAAATATATATATACACTGAAAATTTCTTACAAATAGATTAGGGTTAAGAAATAAATGAATGCACGGCTGAGAATAATGGGGGTACTGCAGAAAATACTGAGCAAGTGATAAGCTGAATTAAAGTGCTACTAGGCGAAACGCAGCCTGCATTTTTCACCTCTACAAACAGTAATTTCAGCGTTCAAAGTGTTTTGAGCACAAACACCACAGGCGGTAATATCTAGCTTAAATGTCTTCATGACACAGCTGGTTTCAGTGACGCCTTCATTCATAAGTCTTAAGAAATAAAACGACAGCTCTAAGTGCCTTGCAGAAACGCACGCTGCTCTCTGCACTGTCCTGCAGGTTGCTTGGGAAATCACAAAGCTCTGGAACAGCAACGCCAGTTTAAAGGGAAGGTTGTGACGAACGTTATGTCATGACACTGCGGAACAAGCTCTGTAGGCGACTTACAGCCCAACACTCTTCCTGGGTTTTACGCTGGAAGCCAGTGTAAAACTGCTATTGACTTCAACGAAAGCCATAAATGCTTGTCTGCTTAAGACTGAAGTACAGTGTATTTGTTTAACCAGTTCAAAGGACTCTCCCAAATTCCTGGGAGCACCGGATGAGACAATATTTATACGCTGTTAAGATGGAAGGCCTGATTCTCCACCGCCTTCCACTTGCATTTTCGTAAAAACTTGAGTGCAGCTTCTGTTTTGCCAAGTCATTCACTTCAACCAAGCTTTTGTCCTCTGGAAGTTTTCAGCCTGGTGAGGCAACTGGCTATCTGCCAAGGCTGCTTGGGTCACCTCACTTCTGGAGTTCACAGGCCGACAGATTTGGTGGGAATATTAGTGAACTTGTTAGGCTCATTTGTTAAACTTCTTTTGAACAGATGTTTATTAATTAGTAGCTTATAATATTAAATTAGCATTGTTTATGCTAATGTGGTTTTTAAGTGATTGATCCAGAGTGTCTTCAGGAATACTCCAGTGAGAATGATGGAAATAAAATTGTCCCAATTATAGCTTAATTTATAAACTCCCTTCAGGGAGTCATATCTTTAGTGGAAACTTAGAGCAAGAAACCAAGTTCCAGTTTTGCTCACTATCAAAAAAGTTTCTATTTATTTCCAAAATAAAGCAGAATTAAATAAGGTGTTTACAGACCTATTCAGTGATGCTCACCCTTTTCAAATTCAAAAGCAGATTTTTATTTTGAGCAGGTATGTCACATCATACCTGAGGCATTGGCATTTCCAGTGTGAAAACTCCTTTGGCATTTCTGAGTCATAACTGCAGGCTATTTTTTCTGGATCCTGTCTCTTTGGAATACCTGGCACACCAACATAAAGAACAGATTTTAGACTGCGGTTGAGTATACTGATAGCAGACATTATGGTCTTACTGATAGCAGCTGGCCACATCCTGAATTATACTTCAAAGTTCAATTAGTTTAACTTAAGAGGACAAAGTACAAACTTGATTACAGGCTACCTTTCATGAAATGTTCTGGGTAGAGCTGACTCTTGACTGCTATTTGGAACAGCTAGTCATTATATTGCCTGCAAAAAGACATACTGGCTACTGGGGTTTGGGAAGGTGTTGTGACCTCCCCTGGCAAAATCCCTTTTCTCATAGCTATTTTCCAGCCCAGTCAGAATCATTGCAAATTCCCAATGGAAAAGACTTCTGAGGCTTTGAGGAAATAGCATACCAGCCTTGGGAATAGATAAATATTATTTTGAAAGTAAATCAGAATCTATGGTTGCAGTACGTCGCTTAAGCAAGGAGGAACACATCTTCTGAGTGTAAGAAATAGAGGTAACACCGTAAGTACATGAGGTTCACCTGTTCCATATTTATTCTTCGAAATCCCTTGATGGTGTATTTAATGAATATGAACATGAATACGACTTCATTGAAGAACAGAAATTTTAGTTTTGGCTTCAACAAGAAGATACTTGGATACACAGACAAACTTCCGCGGAAAACCAGGTTCTTATCAGTTAAGATCTAAGCTAGGATATTTGTTTAAGTCAAATTTGCTGTAAGCTATGAATATATGGAGGGTAAGTTATCATGATTCAAGGAATGCCCAACAGAGTGTTAATTTGTGGAAATAAGTTCAATGTGTGACCTCTGTGACACTTAGGCCATACTATGTCATACCCCAGATCTCGTATCTATCCAGGATCAACCTGGATCCTGGCACAGCCAGGCACAGCCACCAGCTCCACTGCCCTAATGCTTCTAAGTCATCAAAACTGGCTGTGGGTGCTGTGGCCTGTCTGTCATACTACNAATAAGTTCAATGTGTGACCTCTGTGACACTTAGGCCATACTATCTCATACCCCAGATCTCGTATCTATCCAGGATCAACCTTACCTCAGGCACAGCCACCAGCTCCACTGCCCTGATGCTTCTAAGTCATCTAAACTGGCTGTGGGTGCTGTGGTCTGTCTGTCATACTATTGCGCTCCATCCTGTGTAACATTCATTCCCAATGATGACAGAGAGGAGTCTACTCTTTTTCTCTGTGTTAAACCATTTTCTTTTTTTTTTTTCCCCAAGACTTTGTTTTTCTCTTAAGTCTTTTCATATGAATTTCAGATCATCACCACTTTCTAGTTCTTACAGTGCACTTTCAATTATTGGTCTTAACGTTACTCTTTTTTTAAAGAAAATCAATAATTGCTTGTTCACAGATGTTTTTCAATAGAAAAGGTGCCAATATTTATAAACATTTTGAGTGCAAGGATACATGAACCCTGGGATAATTCTTCTACATGTCCTAGGTTGTATAATCAATAGATTGAAGATTATTCTCCAAATAGAAAATTCTTTCAATACTTTCTCCCCACAGACATAAACTCCTGTACCCAATATCCTAATAACATATTCTCTGTTTTCAAACCTGTACATATGCATAGTGCATAGCATTAAGCAACTCATACAAACTGTTTCCAGATCAAATCCAGGGGCTGAATCAAAACTGTCAGAGCTCAGGGGAGAAACCACTCTTGACCATTGGATTAACTCTGCTTCTAACTCGCTCGAACCACTTCTACGGGCCGTGTAGGGAGAGTGGGATTCTGTAGAAGAAGGAGAAAAGTTTTTAAATGTAACTAATAGATTTACATAAAATGCCAATTTCCTCTGGAAATAGCTAACTTCTTACCTCATCCTGCTTCTGCTTGTGTAGGTCTTGGATTTCCTTAAATTAAGTTAGGTGAAGTTTGGAGGCTGCAGGTGGAGGTAGTTCAAATCTGAACTGGCCAATGAGCCATGGTTACATCAGTATAATGTGAGCCATAGCTATACTACCATACCTGGGCATCCTGCAAGTAACGTATGCTCCATTCACAAGCCTTCCTCCTTCAAGTGTTTTTTGGGGAGATCCAAATGGCCCTTTTGTCTTCCACAAAAATGATCAGAGGGCTGGAATAACTCTCCTATGAGAACAGCCTGAGAGAGTTGGGGTTGTTCAGCTTGGAGAAGGCTCCAGGAAGACCTTATTGTGGCCTTTCAGTACT
>RSEF01000004.1:68410530-68422421 GCA_003993805.1 Himantopus leucocephalus | reverse complement strand
GGCTACCAGTAAGAACACGGCATTGTGACCACAGTAACAAGAGCAAACAGTTTCATTTAGAGTTACCAAAGCTGAGCCTTTCTAAACTTTTTGCTGCAGATGATCATTTCTCACTTTATTTTCTTATATGTTCAGAGAATACACTTCAGTGTGAGGAAAAGCACCGAGAAGCCCAATTAACGACAGTGTGACTCATTCACAGAATCCCCAGGGTACCAGTTGGAAAACACATGAAGCAGGAGGAATTACTTTCAGAGCTTGCGTTTAACTTTGAAGAAATACATGGGGAAAAGATTGTGCTGCTGCATCAAGTTTCTTTTTTCTAATTTCATATCTTTTTCTAGAGAACTTGAAGCACTGACAGTAATTTATAGCATAAAAGTTCAAATGCCTCCTTATTTAAACGGTTAAGACTTCATGATGGCCATATAGACAATAAGAACTTCTGCTTTGAGTTTCACTGGGGGGAAAGAAGACCCCAACTCACAGAGAAAAAAGCTAAAAATATAATTAGTGTGATAATTGGAGCTTGATTGTATGCACTGAACTTTTTTGTTTTAAAGCCAAACACTGTTCTGTCCCACTGAAATTTCACAGAACTCACCTCCAAGAACTCAGCACAGCTGTTTAGAAACACCTGGAAAGCAGGAGAACAAAGCTCACTTTGCCTGAGTTAGATTAGGCACTTAAAGTGTCTAAAGCCACATGTCTGACTNAGATTAGGCACTTAAAGTGTTTAAAGCCACATGTCTGACTGATTACCCGCCTGGAGAGCTCCTGCTGAGGAAGCCAGAAAGCCATCTAACCTGGGCAAGGGGAAGAGATACAGATGAAAGATGCACCTTGTGTCCCAAGAAAACAANAAAGCCACATGTCTGACTGATTACCCGCCTGGAGAGCTCCTGCTGAGGAAGCCAGAAAGCCGTCTAACCTGGGCAAGGGGAAAAGATACAGACAAAAGATGCACCTTGTGTCCCGAGAAAACAAAAGCAACAAAACAACCCTGACAGGGAGGGGGAAAAAAAACCCAACAAACCCACAAACAAAACACCAAACCAACTCCCCCGCACACAAACACACAACCCACAAGGACACTAAAAACCTTATCAGCTCAGAGCCAGGCACTCACAGAAGCAAAATGTGAGGAATTCTGAAAAATCAGAAGACAGCCNGTGAGGAATTTTGAAAAATCAGAAGACAGCTACTAAAAGTAGAGAGCAGCTGAGGCAGAGAGAGGTTCTGCTTTAAGTCCAAGTATATCCCAGTAACAGTTTCGAAGTCTTTCAATAGGCCACGTCTCAGGTATGTTAGACACTGAAATTTGCAGCCTAGAGGCTTCCTCTGACTTAGCGTGGGCTCATTCTTGCTGAGCGTGCAAGCTTTTCCGAGAGCTGGATGCAGAGCTGTGCTCCTCAAGTTAAAGTCCCATCTTATTTTGGAGATAGCAAACCTTTCCGGGCCGCCCTTGATAGCGTTCCTAAGAAGGAAAAGAGTTTCAGGGCTATCAGAATCCGTACATATCACTGTATTGCTGCCCTAACTTTCTTCTTGGCCACCCTAAAAATCCCACAATCAGTATTTTAACATAATGAGGAAGCGAGGCAGACTCAAGGCTAAGCCTCCCCAGACTTGTGGGGACAGCGTTTCATTTCGCCTCCACTTCTTCAGGTCTTGTTGAGGTTCATAAATCCTGTTGCCGCCCCCCTGCCAAACAGTCTACGGCCACTTTGCAGATCAGCCAAAAGTCCCTCCCCTCCGAGCCCCGTGGCGCAAACCCGCAGGAGGTGGGGCTGGATTTATATTGCTAGAAGGCAACACTATTCACGCTTACTGGTAAAGCAAGTGGAGAAAAGGTCTCGCATTAAGGGGCTGACATTCAGCTCAGACTGTACCTGGATTCAGACATTACCGAGACACCCCTCAAACAAGAAGAGCATACAGTTTTGCGGTACTTTAAGTGTCAGAGATTATTTCCCTACAGCTGGAGTGAAGCGTGTTATTTTAAGCACCCCTGATCTTTAGGGGTTTGGGTTTGGTTTTTTTTTTCTCCCCTTTTGGCTATAACTAGTCGATTTCCTTGGGAAAAGGCAGAAATATCTTGCCCCATACTCATATTTGATTTAACCACTCTGCCAGAAACTTGTTTAAATCAATCCATTTTAGGACCCTATACAAAAAAGAACAGTCTTCAGTTAAACTCACAAGTGTCCAACTTGGCTGAACTCTCACAACAGGCCTAGAGTCTTAAGGAAAGCTTGGAACAAATGATTTTTACAAACTCTATAGAGAGATAGATAAAAAAGGATGCTCCAAGTATGGAGGGTATATTGAACGGTTCAGTCCGTGTCCAGGGACTAGTGTACAAGGCTGAAAATATCTGATTTCTATACCGTGCTTCAGTAGGCTTTGCTGTGAAGAATAGATTGACACATTCACATCCACAAATGGCCAAACACCTCCAGGTTCTCAAAGAGGATGAGAAAATTTAAGAAGGAACACTCTTGTGAACAGAACCTTTCAGAGTAATTCACAATTAATATCTTAACTGCTCCCTGTTTACAATATATTGTTTATTTACCACAAGGTTAACTCTCTAGTACCTTGCCCCAAGATAGATAGGGCACCTGTCACAGAATCACAGAATCGTCAGGGTTGGAAGGGACCTCTGGAGATCATCTCATCCAACCCCCCTGCCAGAGCAGGGTCACCTACAGCAGGTTGCACAGGAATGCATCCAGGTGGGTTTGGAATGTCTCCAGAGTGGGAGACTCCCCCACCTCTCTGGGCAGCCTGTGCCAGTGCTCTGCCACCCTCAGAGTAAAGTTCCTCCTCATGTTAAGATGGAACTTCCTATGCTCAAGTTTGTGCCCGTTACCTCTTGTCCTATCACTGGGCACCACTGAAAAAAGAGACTGTTCCCATCCTCCTGACACCCTCCCTTTAAGTATTTATGTCCTCTCCCCGATTCCCATTTCTGTTGGCATTTCATGCACACCCGCGTGATGTACATCATCTTTCAGCCTCAGCCCTATCAGCAACTCCTTCCCTGCATAAAACACACCAGGAGCCTCTAAGAGCAAAAGCAGCTCTTGAACTTGTCCTTTGTGGTACGTGGTACCCAATGAGCGACAATACCATTGAAGACATCGTATTTAACAAAAGAGTTTAATTTTAAAACTTTGTAGGAGCATCAAAAGCCAAAACTTCTTACTGCCGTGATGAAAAACATCCAAAAAACACAAAAGCGAGCAAGCTTTTCAAAGAGAGCTAAGGGAGGCAGCTAAATGGCAATTCTTAGCACAGACCACAGACTGTACAAAGATGTCGTAGTGGCAACCTGGTACCATTTATCTCAACAAGAGTTGAAAAAGGAGTCTGGGGCAGTACAACAGTAAAGCAAGGAAAGCTCTGGATTCCAGGAGGCTGAAGTTGTATAAAACTGAGGAAAATAAGCAGGAACAAACTCTGGCAAGTACAGCGCAGAGTAAGATTATCCAGGAATGTCTGAGGAACAATTTGCAGACAACGAAAAACAAAGTTTATTTTAAAACACATTAAAAGCAGAAAGTTTTGCCAGAGTCTTTACAAATATAAAACTACTGGAAGATCAAAGTGTAACGGGAACCTTGGAGAATTCGAGACTAGCAGATAATTTCCCTGCTGCATCTACGTCCGCTGTGGGAAAAGCTGAGATGTTTCACTGCTTTCCAATGTCTTAATGTGAGGAAAGAAATAAAATAAATAAAAATCACACAATAAAAGGATATTAATGAATGAGAATAAACGGTGTCGGAGACAACAGGACACTGACTCAATGCTTCTAAAGCACTTAAGGATCACAGACCCGTGTTATCTGGGGCACAGCCAACTAAAACTGCCTCAGGACCACGAGACTGGCCACTGACAGAGACAGGATACAGGGCAAGAGGAACCAAGGATCAGCTGCCCACGGATGCAGCATTTAAGAACGAATCCAAATACTACTAGCAGAAGCAGCAGCAAACAGGTAAATTGAGATTGTCAAACTGGACAATCTGGTCCGACGCTTGTAAATCGAGAACTGAATCGAATCACACAGCGCCAGTCCGGGCGTTTGAGGAGTCTCTCTACAATCCTTTCATGTTTTCTTTGTTCCTGCACATAAGAGACAAAAGAGCACCTGCCATCATGACCATTATCAAAAACGTTCGTTCAAACAGCTCAGTCTTATCTAATGGAAAAGCAGATCTCACATGGGCACTGTGACATCAGGAGCATGGTCAGCATCAGGGGACAAGAGCTGCACGTTTCTGCTTTCATTCAGATAGTTGTGGACCAGGGACAGAAATTCAGGTTCAGGTAAAAATATTCAGTTAGAACTACTACCCAAAGATAACCAGATGAGTACATCCTGAAAGACAGATTTACACAGCAGCCAACTCTGACTTTGAAAGTGAAAAATGGAAAAAAAAAAAACCAAAAACAAACCAGAGTCCTTTATGTAAAGTAGAATTTTTACCAAGATTTCCCACGGAAAGGACAACTCTTTTAGCAGTTTGGAGCACTGAATAAAGGTGTAGAGGAGTTGTGAATTATCGTGAATTATTTCAGTTCTGTTCCTTCACCATTTTTTTTTTAAATAAAAGAAACAAGATGATTTCCTTTCAAGACAAACTAAAGGTTCACTTGACCCAAGGGTGTTTTGGGGTGGTTCTTTTCAGTGTTTAGTTCAGCAAGAGCCGGGAGCTTTCCCGCAGCTGTACGAATGAAGTTTTCAGTTTGGTGTCTGAACCAGGGACAAGTTATTTTTACCACCCAGTTTCCGAAGTTGCTTTTTATCTCTGTTACTACACAGCAATACTGTCAGCTATGTCCTTCAGCAAAGTTCCTTCTACACTGTTCTAAAGCAACACAACACTGAAGAAATGTTATTTCCTCCGTGAGAAACAAAGCTTCGCAGAGATCACTACTGCAGGACCGCTCTTGCACAGTTTTCTCAATATGTTATTTTGCCGTTTCAAATCTTAAAATACAGAATCATGGGCAGCAAAGCATTAGTTGTAATTTAAAACCTCTGTTACTACTTCACCTATTAGCTCTAATCATCCCTTCTTCTATCCCTCCTTCAACTACCTTTAAATATAAATCGTTACAAAGACCAATAAAACAGGTAAAGGTGATATCAAACTCCACAGCCTCAAGTTAGTAATGCAGCAACTTAAAGTATACAGACTATAAGAACACATAAAATAAAACTGAATTATGGTTGCTTTCTCTTTCAGGGAACATCATATGTTCCAGGAAGAGTTTTCTTCCTCCTAATATTCCTTCTAAGCACCTGGACTACTACACAGTAGAAATGAATCCAAACTCAGTGAAGCGTCTTTTCATTAGGTTTTACACAGCCAAGCATACATTCTATTTAACTAATAATAAATAGCTATTTTGTTAGATACACTTATGACTTGACAAGATTTTACCCATTAGTATTTTTATATTTCAGCTCCACATTCAAAGGAAAGACGTGACAAATCCAGAGGAGCACCCAACAGCAGCACAGGGCAATGCAACACCCTGTTGTTTGGAAAACACTGGCAACCATAACACAGGGACTCAAGCCCAGAGACCTTCCCGCCTTTGCAAATTCCAGTTCTTTCATGATCTACTGCTGGTGCTTCCTCCTGAGAATTTCAGAAGCACTTCATACAGCTTAAAACACGCAGGTACCTTCACTGCGTGTGGAGAAATATTTATTACGCTTGGCGAGATGGAACATTTCTCCAACATCATCTTCCTTTGATAAGTTAGACCTTGCCAGTACAAAGTGCCCCTCCTTCAAAGTACACTACTGGACCAGTAAAACCAAAAAACCACCAAACCCAGCGGGAATCTTGGAGATTTTTCACAGGTTCAGCTCTAGTTGTGACAGCTACTGCGCACGCTCCTGGAGGGGCCAGTGCCCCAAAGCGGCCACCCACTGCTGGCCAGTCACTTCCTTCCCCACCATTTCTCTTATGAGACTAGATAATACCTCTGCGCATCTTTCTCCCCTCTAAAAGTCCAGTTCTGTCTCTCATTTAGGTACTTCCCTAACTCTACCTGTAGGCTCTTTTCCGGAGCACATCCCAGCAGGAGCTCAGCACGCGGGGGTGAAGCCGGTGGTCTGGCATCGCAGCCAGACAGATGTCCGAAATTCCCTCTATCATTATTTCTTTCTTTCCTTCTGCTGTTCACTCTAAGGCTGCTGCCCCAAAGGCAGCTGTAGACCTTGCAGGTAGCAAGCAGAGCCATCTCCCAGAGCTCATACCTCCTTCCATTCAGCAGCAGCTCGGGAGCATGTTTAACCTGGGCTGTTTGTATGGAAACCCCGAACGCCAGAAGCTCTTCTTGCCATCACAAGGGGCCGCTGTTAACTGTCGTAATCGAGACAAGAGGGTTTGGAAAGCACCGCATGCATCAACATCAAGCAAAATTCATGAGATCAGAGCAGTGAAATTGAGTGTTCAGAAATGCAGTAGCAGCTCCTGAGCTATCAGACATACAGGTTTCATCCAGGCAAGAGATTTTTTTTTTATTTTATTTTATTTTTGGTACAGGACTTGGGTCACTGCTACTGTTATCAGGGAACAAGAATCAGTGTACTAAAGTGCTTCTTATTAAGAAGCCACAGAATTACAAGTAACACTTGAACTGACCTTTAGATATTGCAGATGGCATGCCAACCTGAATTAGTGACAGTGGGTATTATACTGCAAGATTGTCATGGTTGCCTGGTATACAAATCAGCAAGGAAAACTCTTCCCTAGGGAAGACAGGCACATTAAGACTTAAAACAAGAGTAATGTACGTGGGAGCTGCAGTCATAGCCAAAACACAGGGTCTGACACGGAATGACACAGGACAGATGAAAGGCACCCAAGGGACACTGTGTTTCAGACTGTGGGATGACATCAGACTGCACAGCTGAGAGTCATCACCCAGCACTGCATATATCTGCTCTGACACACCTGGAACAATGCTACCTTTACTACTATTTATGTTACCAAAGCAGCAGGACAGTAAGGGAACTGCACTCTGAAGCTGTAAATACGCTCTGAAGCTTCTAAAAAGTATTTATTCCTAGCTAGAATTAAAATATAAATGGATTTTGGAATGACTGCAGTTTCCTCCTTCAACTTGTGATCACACCACCAGGCCGGTTCCTTGTGCTTAACGTATCAGCTCAAAGACATCTCCACTATTCTGTTTTTACTATTGACTTAGGAACTGGCCCAGCTGAGTAGTCAGCCTCTCAGGCTGAAGGAGCTGCACCCAGCCTTTCGGTCTACGTGTCTGGTTGCGCTCAGTGTCGCTTGGGCAGGAGAAATACCCAACACGCTACTCACGAGGGCTAGAATTACAGAGCATTACTCTGTTTGAACTTCAGTGCACGTTACTGTTCACATACCAACAAAATGCTGGTGCAGCTGTGGAGAGGGGTCCCTTCTCCCACTTTAGAGGATCAGACATCAGTAAGGATGAAAGAGTGACCACCCTATTCCTCTCCGCATACCATCCTTGGCGCCAACTAGAAACATAGGCCTTACCCACTCTGAGAGCAGTTTGTTAGTTTTAGTAGTCAGAATAGGCTTAGCTGCAAAGTAAAATTACTGAACAAAAAATGGGTTCTGTTTTACCTTGCACCAGGACATTAGGCAACAAGGATTTAAACAGCAAAGCAAATTAATAAAAGTTTGTCATAAAATTGCCACACACAGTCCTGACTGCTGCACAAACTGATTGGAGGCGGGCATTAGAAGGGACAGTAGCCAGTCCAGATTCTGCTTCATTAAACAATATCAAAAAACATTATGACATATCTTCTCCAGGACAGCAATAAGACCAACAGAAGCAATCACAGCGAGACCTGGACTCATATCTATTCCTTCATCATGCTTACACACATCTCCTTCTCTACCTCCTTTTCGGGAAACTGAATTAGAAAATACAGATATTTTACCCCTTGGTCAGCCTGGCCTCTCCTGCTGCCACGGAGCTGCTGGCTCACCTCCCTTCTTCAGGTCAGCCCTCAGAGCAGCTCAGCTCCTTCAGCAAGACAAGCGGACCTTTTGCAGCTCACCCCTGCTGGAGGAGTCACCCCCAGCAAGTCTTCTCCCTCTGCCTGTTTCCAAAGGCAGGCTGCCAGCCTCCCCCACAGCCCTGCCTGAGCCTTTAACCCTGCCCAAGCCTCAGGTGCAGCCCAGGGCACTGAGGACACCCACTCTTATTAACCCCTTCGTACCAACACACAGTGTTTAATGCAAAGCTTCATAGAAGTAAGTTTTCAGCAAGGATCTGAACAGAAGTTCACACAACAACGTGGCTGGGGGGTGGTGGGGAGAAGGCAAAGAGGATTTCAGGGTTTCATCACTTCAATGACAAAGGATTAAAAGGGAAGAAGTAACAGATCTTTTACCATTAGGGTTGTGCACAAGCAGCTCAGAAGCAACTGCAAGCTGAAAGTGTAGCCCTCTGCTTTATTAGCCATTTAAATAGACAGGAATTCATGTCAAAATGGGACAGATTAATTCCCTTCCAGACACATGTGCTGCAGTTTACCTAAAGCCTCTATGCATTTCCTTCAGCCATGATCCCACTGTCCAAATTCCCACCCTGGCTAATCTCCAGGTTGAACACATCCTTCTTGCCACTGTGCATTTGCAGTCTTCACACAGCAGCACCACATTAGCCTTGAAGATTCATCCTTTTCCCCCGGTAAATCCCCTTGTTAGGCTCATCTAGCTTGTTAAAGAAATTCTTTGCCTATATTTACTGCATATGAATTTAGGTCAACAATAACAGCATTTTTCAATGTACACATTTGTTTGTTTAGAGTTCCCTTTCTTAAATTGTTCACTTTTGTCCTTGTTTACTCATCACCATATATACTGACTTTTGGAATCAGGTTGGAAGTTCACCATTTTCCACTTCTGTCAGCCAGCACATAAACCTTGGAAATCTTAACATCAACTCTCTTGTGACAGGTTCAGCTTCTAAAACACACAGTTCATTGGTTTTAACAGCACATTTTCTTTCACACCAGATATGTTAGACAGTTCCACATGACACCAAATGCAGAAGAGTTTTACTGAAATAGCAATCTAGTAGTTGTAAACAACACAGTATGCGTATAGCATGTGCTATACACCACTTCAAAAGNAGATATGTTAGACAGTTCCACATGACACCAAATGCAGAAGAGTTCTACTGAAATAGCAATCTAGTAGTTGTAAACAACACAGTATTTGTATAGCATGTGCTATACACCACTTCAGAAATGGTTGCTTCATTTAGAAAACAAAATATTACATGAAATATTTCTGGGGTTTTTTTTTCCTCCTCATAAGTATGATTTTTTTTTTTTGTATGATGCCATTTCTTTGGTCTGTAATAGCTTCTTTGTCCATTTTGGTTTTGAAATGTGCTGCATTGCTCAGTGAAAGGTGAAAGACATCTCAGGGTTTCATTTGCTCTTCGCTGTAATTGCTAGTAGTCCATACCATCATGAAGGATATCTGCTTACTGTATTGCAATAGCGTCCTTAAGGGTGCACAGAGAATACATATTTAGAGAGAGAGAAAGTTACCTTGAGAAGCAAATACAAAGATGGAGGTGCAGGAAAGGCTACAGTAATAAGAGGCAGTCCACTAAGAAGAAAGTTAAATCAATAGAGAAATACAAAAAGAAAAAAACGGGGCAACATTTCTAGAGGGCCAACCCTTGGTAACATGTAGCTTCGAGGGACAACTACATCAAGTAGGGAAAAACATCCTTTTCTTAAACTTTTTGCTATTATGTAACTTCTTTACAGTTAAATTGTGCCCAACAGGCTTTGTCTATAAGAAAGGATACAGAGCTCTGCTAGGAGAGCATCTTGAGACAGTCTTGCAAGATACATGGATTTTCAGGGACACCCCAAAGCCATTAAGAAAATCCCATAACTGATTGAAAAACAAAAGGCAAATACAGCTCTGGATGTGGCCAGAAGGTGCAATCAACAACACGTGGGACCTCCTGCCACCAGACACACTCAGCGCACTATGCTAGAGTACGACAGTCAGGCCTGGCCAGCACAAACTGGCTCTGCTGCCCTTCCCCTCACCTCCCACTGCTAAATCCAGCTCCCCACCTCTCCACTACCTTGTGCTTGGACAGCCTTCAGTGTTGCAACAAACCAAACCAAGGAGGTCCCGTGAGACAGCGGTTGAAATTACCAACAAAAAGCTGTACTCCATTTCCCAAGCCAGTTTGGTAATTACCTGCAGAGGGATAGAAAGGGCTTGAAGAACAAGGGTGTTTAGACAGCAAAAAGCAAATTCTCATTTTTCCTTGTGAAGAACATGATTGTTTTTGTGGCCCTCTCTAAACCAGTGAGGCATCACTATNGATAGAAAGGGCTTGAAGAACAAGGGTGTTTAGACAGCAAAAAGTGGATTCTCATTTTTCCTTGTGAAGGACATGATTGTTTTTGTGGCCCTCTCTAAATCAGAGAGGCATCGCTACCATCCTGTAACCCACAAAGATTTTGGCAGTGTTTTCCTACATTTCATAGGTGTCTGATCAGAAAAGATGCATTGTCTTCTCCACCCTATGTCTACTTTATTTCAAACACTCCTTCCTCCTTCTACCTAATGAGAGATCTTTGTCACATTCTTCTACTGCAGAAGAAGATAGCCTCTTACTCCTTGAGCATAACACCTGCATAATATCAGTTGCTTCACCATTGTCAGGTCTGACTTTACCTGCACTCTTTTTTACAAGCTAATAGATGCCTGTCCTGTGACAAGAGACTCCATTAATACAGAAACTTCACTACAGAAAGACATTAGGGCACTCTAGACAAATAACCCAGGTACCTCCCATAGGCTTCATTCCTTCCGGCACATCCATCCACACCTTCTCCTTCCTCCCCAGGCTCCTTCCACTACAACTGCTGCCTGCTTGGCCCATCTTTTTAGACGTGCAGATCCTCCACCTGGGCAGCAGTTACAATAACGACATCAACCCCACAGGATTCAGGTGTGTATTTGCTGCATTTGACACTTCTCACAGAGGAACACCTGACCTGGATACCCTTCCCTCCTTAGTCTCACTACCACTCCGCTACTTGGACATTAACAGCTCTTATTGAAAATTCACATTGCAGAGAGCTACAAATTCTGGAAAGTCTCAGAAGGAACTCTGTGTTTTACAAGATAAATTAAGTGGTACAATGTTTTACAAATATTTATGATGATTTTTTTTCCTGAGAACTAATTATTATGTGGCAAGTGTATTCACCAGAGGACAAAAGCTTATTTCCTTCATAACAGGATTGAAACAATAAGGTGATACAAATTATTTGTCTTTATGGACTCTTATAACTACAAGCTGCCATTCATAAATGTTAAGAGTGCGTTTGTTCTGCAAGCAGACTGAAAATGGAAGTGTACTGGTATAGTCCATTTAACAATATACCTGTGACCTCACAGTATTCATGTTAACAGGTAGCCTGTAACAGCATACACCATATTACACAGAAAGCAATTTAAGAGAAGCATACAAACAACCTTTCCAATAGAAACAGTGTTTCTTCTAGTAACGTCACAATAAGGTTAGGGCTTAGTTTAAAGATTTTTCTTAAGCATTCTGTTGTGCATATTGATCCAAGCTTTAAGGTTCATCTTGTATACTTTAAAATTTCCTCCAGAGCCCTGGAGGAAAATACAAGGCTAATAACATACAGGGCAATAAGAGATGGAAAATGCCTGTCTTATCAATTACATATATATTTATACTAGGTTCATCTCCCTGACTTTGCTGTTTACTTGAGTTCAAGCAACTAAGTCTTTTTCCTCGATTCATCCACTTGTTTTTCTTTTCTTTTTTTTTTT